>JAVSEF010000002.1:1200000-1696399 GCA_032927745.1 Schwanniomyces capriottii
AAAATTTTCCCTGTACTTCAGCATCAAACTTTAATAATTCTGATAACATAAGATATATTTTATTAATTAAAATTGAAGTTAACTCGTTGGATAATGAAACTGGACTTTCGATGTGCTCATCATTTAATGACAAATATTCAAAAATAGACGAAACAATATCTAATGAGATTTCTAAACAGTTCACATCGGTTTGAATTTGAGCCTTGCTGAAATTGTCAAGAACTTCTTGATTTTGACCATCTTTAGCAATAGGTTCACTAACATTATCTGGTGGGTTCAAGCCCTTCTTCAATTCTTCAAGATCAATAGATGTCGAAATTTCAAAAATATTATTTAACAAATCAGTACAAACAGCTTCTTTGTTATCAATTTTGTTTAAACCTTCTAAAATATTAAATTTAATACCTTCGACATATACTTTTCCTATTCTATTTCCTTCCTGCGATGGGCTTCTAATAAATTCAATCAAATTATTGAGATTAAAAGCATTATTTTCCACCAACTTTATAATAAATTCTATTGATTCTGTAGAGAACTCGTAAATAAAGTCAAACAAAGCATTTAATAATTTCAATGTAACCTTCAAAGTAGGAATGTTCCAATTTATTAAATTCACAACTAATGAAAGCACTGGATCAATTCGCCTTAGAATTTCATCATACAATTCATCAGATCCACTAGCTATGACAACAACCAATGATAATACGTTTTCAGCAAAATCATACAAAAGTTGTACTTTTGCCTTGTCGTCTTTCTTTTTATTCTCTTGGTTAGAGGACTCTTCCAAATATTTAAACGAACTTTCAATTTTAGTTAATGAATTTTGTATTGCGGTCCAGATGTCAGATCTCCACAAGAACTTTGTAACATCGTAACCTTCTTCAATTCCTATATTTCTCAATAGTCCGTAAGACTCGACAACAGTCTCATCATTTGAATCGTTCAAGCATTGTTCCATAACAATATTTACAAGATGCTCCTTGAGAAGAAGTTTTCTCATTCTTTCATCCTCGCAAAGAACAGTAATTACACCTAAAGCCATAGATCTATCATTTGGAGTACCAGTTTTTAATTTGTTAATTAACGGTAAAATCTTAGATTGACGAGTGCTCTCATCCTTCTGGTCCAGCTTCTTATCGTCACTATTACGCTTCAAAGGATTTACTCTAGCTCTTTGGTTTTTTCTATTTCTCTTAAGCTTTCCCATCACGACAATGTGTTTATTCAATAGACAATCTATACAATTCATAAAAAATTTATGTGATGAGAATACGTATCACGTGATTTATGATCAATGACATTATTATTTATTTCGATTATGATTTACAATGTTCTAATAGGAATCTAGTTCTGTTTACTTTGGGAATCCTCTACCGCTATGTTCTTATCTGTGAGTGAAGGTGTTGTATCATTTGCGGATAATTCAATATCTTTTGCTAGATTGGGGTGTAACGTAATTTTAACCTTTTCTTTTAAATCACTCCAAGATTTAGGTTGATCAGATGTATCTCTCACGTAAACATCGTCTCTTAAATTTCCATCCTTTTTTAACTGATCGCTTAGGTATGTTAGTATATGTACTTAATGGCATTGAATTTAAACGTAGCATACGTACATAATTAGAGGCTGCCAGAACTTAAGACCGGAATACCAACTCAATCCTCCAACAAATAGGATAGTAACAACCTTAGCACCTGTATTGGACATGATCAGGTAAGACAAACTCCAGTAAAGTTAACTCAGTTCCGAATATATAACGCAAAAAAAAGATATATCGAATTAAACCCATATACAGGCTTAATATATTCTGCAGTTTTGTAATATCAGATTTCCCCATAAAATAAGCCAATCTTAATATAATTGGATTCAAAATTTATTATTATTGACTAACTGGACAATTTAATGTTAGTAAAGCCTTTTTGTTATTGCTGGTTTTAAATTTTAATATTTTTTAATAAAAGTTAAGAATAATTATGGAAAAACATATCTTTTAAATTTTAAATGTAATTTAAATTAGAAATTTAAGTAGTTAAAATTCATAATTACTTGATTTAATACTTTTCTATTAGTTAATGAACGTTATAGAGAACTTAGTTTTCACAAAAGGGAATTTCGTAGGGATTTTGCAGCCATAATCGTAAAAAAGAATTGACTATCAGAAAATTTTCAGCTTTATTTCTTATAAGTTATAATAATACACTTAATCCATATTATTAGGAGGAATATGGCTTAATATTATTACGATAAGGAAGGTTTGACCTCCATAATAGTTTGTGGTAACATTTTATATCACCTACCCTAGTACTTTAAAGCCGGGTAACTAAATCAATTTGTATAAAGTAAGAGACTTTTTCCATCTTTTATATTCTTTTTTCTTTTTTTCTTTAATCAAAAAGTACAGGGAATATTTGCCACGACGAGATAATGTAAATTGTCAAGTTATACTCGTTGCCATTTATACAAATAAATAATTTTAAAATTCCCGAGATAGATAATATACTCCCAGCTAGGAAGTTCTCTAACCGTTGGGTCTCTTTAGTGAGGCGATGGATATTGAATGTCGAAATAGTGGGATACATGCAATAATTGTAAAATACTCTTTTCTTTTGAGCATATTTTCATTCATGTAGATTGTTTTTGAGAGATGTAGTTAGTAGACGGATAGTTCTTTCATGAGTAATTATTTGCAACTATGGCTCGTTCCTATGAATGAATACTAATATCATAATTTTATTCATGTAGATAGATTCCAAGAGATGCTAACACAGATCCCAAAAGTTGCGGAGTTCTACAATTAACTTTAATCTTAATAACTTAAAATAAAACTAGTTAAATTTATTTAAGCTGCTATTTGACCTATTCTTTTTCAAAGCTTTATACCCATTAAATTAATTATACATAGAAAATAAACATTAAAAAATTCAAATAAAAATCTTGCCGAGTTTACCAAAGCAAACATCCCAATGCTAATTTCTTACTGATATTTAACTTAATAAGTCGATTAACGGTACTTGTGGAAACCAATGTCAGAAGCTCTTTCTCTGAAACATTGACGACAGATGTCTAAACCATACTTTCTAATTAAACCAGAGTGGGAGGAACAGACACGGCATTGTCTAGAACCTTTACCGAAGTTTCTTGGGTGGGAAAACCAAACAGATTCGTGAGCCATCGTCTAGAAATGTTAGTATCACTATTATAAAAAGATTGACTTATTCATTAGATATCAATCGAGAATCTTGACATTCAACAGGGATAAAATTTTAACGTTAACATTAAACCAATAATTATCATTCATAAACACTAATCTTCTTATTAAAAATTGCATTAAAAAACATCCATAAGATCCCATTCACTTTCTACAAAAAAATTTCAGTCTTCATTAAATTTCGAATGTTAAGTCCATACTTTCATTTCTCTAGAATTCATTATCTGGTCTCCTCGATTGATATCGTTATGGGAAAATATTAAACATACAATTATATATTGACTTTGTTGGATATGAAGAAAATTTACGTAAACCTCTAATTTGATTAAGATTTAAAAATTCAACTATTGACCGTATCCAGTGCAAGAGTAGTGGTGAAGCGTGAGCACGACTGAAAATTTTTTTTGTCGCATGGTGTAAAAAAAGTCTAAATGAATCATGTGATAATGGCTGAGCCCCAATATATTACACGTGTAGAGCACATGATCTTAGAGATGAGCTGAAAAATTATTTACTGTAAATCTACATCATCGGTAGTTACAGTAAGTAATCAATTAGAGGTATCGGAAAATGGCTAAAGGAGGTCATTCCCATAGATCCACATTAAGGAATGAACATAAGGCTTTTAAGTCGAAACATGCTTCAAAGGGTCTGTTAAAGAAACAACATAAAGGTAAAGTTGAAAAATCCTCTAGCGGTACTAAAAAGACTATTAAGGTAATCTCTAAACTTGAAAGAAGAAACTTATCAAAGCAGAAAAAAGATAGTAAGATAATTGAATCTAAAATTACTCGTAAGATCTTCGAGGGAACCAATGGTGCAGAGAAAATTGTAACTGTAATTACGTTGACTACTGATATCTCTTCACAGCAGATTGCTCAAAGATTGGTCAATTCAGTGAAAGATGAAGATGATGACAGAGTAATTTTTGATTACCCCTCAGTTAATTCAATAAAGGTCGGAAGATTTAAGTCTAATTTGAAGATTATATTGCCAGATCAAGATAATTTATTGTCTATCCTTGACGCAGCCAAGGTATCAGATTTTGTTGTATTTGGTATATCCGCCACAGAAGAAGTTGATAAGGAATATGGTGAACAAATTTTAAGAGCAATAATTGCCCAGGGTGTTGCATCTGTAATTGGTGTCTTACCAAATATTGTCTCCACCTACCCAAAGAGAAATTTACAATTGGATATCAAGCAGTCTCTATTCTCATATTTTACACATTTCTTCCCAAGTGAAGAGAAACTCTTTACTTTAGAGAATGATTCTGAATGCTCTAATTGTATAAGATATCTTTGTCAGAAATTTCCAAAATCAATCACTTGGAGGGACTCCAGAGGGTACATCCTTGCCGAGAATGTTTTCTGGTCCGGAAAGGAAGCTTCCAATGGTTACTTAGTTGTTGAAGGTACTACTAGAGGTGTAGGATTCAATTCAAATAGACTAGTTCATATTCCAGGATTTGGGGATTTTCAAATTGAAAGAATTGAGAAATTCAGTAAGGGAATTCATAAAGATGATATAAATATTGACGGAGAAAATGTTTTCTTACCTAATGAAGAACAAGAAAGCTTAGATTATTTGAATCCTGAGGAAGTTGAAATGGGTACAAAAGAGTTTGATTATGATAATGATGATTTGGGAGTTAGAATGGATGGAAAAACGTATTTCAATGATTCTGACGAAATAAAGGCAGTCAAGGTTCCAAAAGGAACTTCAGAATATCAAAGTAGGTGGTTCTTGGAAGATGATTATGAAGCAGAATCAGAATCGGAATCAGAGTTGGAACATGAGATGGAAGCAGATGAGGAAATGGAGGTAGAAATGGATTTGGAAGATGACGGCAATGGTGCCGATGTTCAATCAGAAGCTTTTGTAGAGTTATCGCCTGAAGAAGAAACAAGACAATTGCAAGAATTTAGATCTTTAGAAAAAGAAGATTTAGATTTCCCTGATGAAATTGAATTGCATCCAACTCAATCTGCTAAAGAAGCCTTGGCAAACTACCGAGGAATAAAATCTTTAGCAAATTGTGATTGGAAATACGATGAATATGACGAAAATGCTCCAAGTTGTTGGAAGAGATTGTTAAGAATTTCCAACTACAGGGCCACTAGAAATAAAGTTTGTAAGGATGCGATTAAAGAAGCTCAAGTGAATATCGGTGATAAGACAAGAATATATTTGAGGGCTTCTTCGGATATACTTGAAAGAATTAATGTCCAAAAATCTCCATTTGTTATCTATGAATTATTGCAACACGAACATAAATTAGGTGTTGTTAATATGTCATTTGAAAGTTGGGAAGATTACGAGAAACCAATTCATTCAAAGGATGTTATGATTGCCCAATATGGTCCTAGAAGACAAGTTATTAAGCCAGTATTTAATCAAGCATCCAACAATCTTAATAATGTCCATAAGTCCGAGAGATATGCCCACAAAGGTAACTTTTCTATTGCAACATGTATTGCACCTGTGCTTTTTAATAATGCTCCTGTAATTTACTTCAAACCATCTTCTGAGGGATCACTTGAATTAGTTGGACAGGGTACATTCTTAAATTGCGACCATACAAGAATTATATCAGAAAGAGCTGTTATAACAGGTGAACCAGTTAAAATACACAAGAGATTGGTTACTATTCGTTACATGTTCTTCAGTCCTGAAGATATTAAATATTTCAAAGCAATTCCGTTATTCACAAAATCGGGAAGAACTGGTTTTATTAAGGAAAGTTTGGGTACCCATGGTTATTTTAAGGCGACTTTTGATGGTAAGTTAACCTCTCAAGATATAGTTGCTATGAGCTTATACAAGAGAGTATGGCCAGAATTATCAACTGCATGGAATGAATAATCTTTATAGCATTTTAAATATGGCACTAAAATATAAGCCAGATAATATCACATCCTGTATATAATTTACACGTATATGAATTAGATTTTTAATTTAATCGATTTAGTTTGCCACCATTAAAACATGAATACTTTATTACCTCATGGTTCTACACCGCAAAGCTCATCATTTACCTGTAACACATGTGGAATTAAATTTGTTACTGCTGATCTTCAGCGGAAGCATATGAAATCAGATTGGCATAGATACAATTTGAAAAGAAGGGTCGCTCAACTACCATCAATCACTTCTGAAGTATTTGCTGAAAAAGTTCTAGCTTCTCAACTTTCCGAAGAAGGACAAGAAGAAGATGAATATGGATTTTATATTGGCAAGAGAAGAGCCAATAGACAAAATAGCCGAATGCAAAGAATATCAAATGAAGATCATGGTCATGAAGATTTTAATTTCAGAGGCCGGACTATTGATATGGAAGGCAATGATTTAAGATCATTAAGTGCCTCATCGGTAAAGTCTAGATTATCTGAATTTTCTTTAGGAGATTCATTTCATGATAATTTATCGCCTGCCGAAACTGGATCTGAACTGAATTTTATTGAATCCGATTTCACAGATATCGATACTTTACCTGATGTTGAATTTTCTGACAATTCAGGATCAGAGTTATCAGACTTTGAAGATTTGGAAATGATTCCAATTTCTCATTGTTTCTTTTGCGGCCAAAACAACAAAGAAATTGAAGACAATATTAAGCATATGTTCAATAAACATGGCTTGTATATTCCTGAAAGATCATACCTAACCGATGTTACAGGTTTACTTACATATTTAAGTGAAATTGTTTCTATTGATAATGAGTGTCTTGTGTGCGGTTTCCAAGGAAAGAATTTGGAAAGTATCAGACAACACTTAAGCTCAAAAGGACATAGTAGGATACCATATGAGAGCAAGGAAGAAAGACTTTGTATTTCCGAATTCTATGATTTTAATGTAGATGAAGAATCTAGGCCGAAAAAGAAAAATGCAAAGAAGGTTTCATTTGCTGAAGGGAAAACAGAATCTGAAAATAATGTTAGTGATTTTGAGGACGTAGATGATGAAGAAGGAGATGATGAAGAACGAGACAATGGTATTAATAGCAACTATTCTATAGTACACATAGATAAGACAGGTGTTGAATTGACGTTGCCTACTGGCTCAAAGATTGGACATAGATCGATGACAAGATACTACCGTCAAAACATCAAGCTTCCTTCTGAACTTCCGGAATCAAAAAGGACAGTGGCAGTCGTGGATAGGCGGTTTGCTCCTGGTGTAACTGATATTACCACGCAAGAGAAACAAACTAGAATTTTAGAACAAAAGGCAAAGAACGATTATGAGAGGAAGACAAAGGGAAGAAGAGTGAATTTCCAACCTCATTTTAGAGATGAGATTTTAGGGTAATTTATTTATTTTTTTGCATCATATTTCATTATTCATTCGCCTTGTTCATATCAAGTAGACTCATCTATGTATAATATCTTTACCAATGATGTCATATTATTTTACTCATTACTTATGTAAGCATAGAAACTTATCGAATTCTATTTCTAGAAAGATGCGTCGCAAATAGTGAATCTATAGTGATCTTCTCATTTTAGTTAATAACGTAAAATATATATATAATTTCAAGGCGATTTAAAAGGCCAAAATACACCTCAGCCAAGTGAATGTCAATCTTAAGATATTAGGGAGACTCAAAGTAATTTTTTGAGGTATAGTTTTTGAGATTGACTTAATATGGCCGTGGAAACACATTTGTATGATATTTTAGGAGTTTCGACTAGATCTTCAGTAGAAGAAATATCGAAGGCATATAAAAAATTGGCATTAAAGTATCATCCAGACAAGACCAATCATGACAAAGTTCTTACAGAAAAGTTTAAAGAGCTTACCAAATCTTACGAAGTGTTAAAAAATACTAAGACTAGGAGATTGTATGATCAATATGGCGAGATTGCTCTTGATGGTTCGTTTCAAGAACCACAAGATGAGTATTCAAGGCAAAATAATATGCAACAGGAATTCTCTTCGGCAGATATATTTTCAAAGGTTTTCAATGATATTAATTCCATGTTCACAAGAGATAACATGTTTCCTAGTTTTTCCTCTGATTTCTCAATGTCAAATGTAATGCCTGACGACGAATTTACAGAAGTTTTCGAGTCATCGAATGGTATTAATGATAAAGTTCAAAGAAGAGGGAGTGACATCCACCATACATTTAAAGTTCATTTAGGTGATCTATATTTTGGGAAGCAGATTAAGTTAAAGTTACCGAGAAATCGAAAGTGCCAATTGTGCTTGGGAAACGGAGGGATTAATTTAAGTCTGTGCAGAACATGTAGAGGTCAAGGAAAGGTTATTGTTACAGTGTTTAATCAATTTTCTCAATATCAAGAATTCAGTCTGTGTAAAACCTGCGCTGGAACTGGAACCTTTATCGCTCCTAGGGATCGATGCCAGAGCTGCCATTTAGGATATATTAAAGAAAATAAGATCATCAAGGTCAATATACATCCAGGGTCTTATGGCGGTGATAAGATTATACTTAAGGGTGAAGCAGATGAAGGGAGAAATATTATTCCAGGGGATGTTATAATTCACTTGCAGGAAGTTTGCCACAAAATGTTAGTTAGAAAATTTAATGACTTATTCATGGAATATGATATAGATTTAAAGACCGCATTATTGGGAGGTGAGATTTTGTTACGCGATTTTTATAGAAAGGGCCAAGACTTAAAAATCAATGCTAACGTTCATGGGTATAAGAAGGTCAATGATAGAATAAACTGTAAAATTAACCAAGCACAGGTTATTGGAACGATTAATACGGGAGAGCCTAAGATAGTTAAGGGATTTGGAATGCCTATTAATGATCACAATGGCTGGTATTTCCAGACCATCGAGGAAGTTGATACAGAAGCGAGCAAGATTTTTGATTTAAAAAAGTACAAGAAGGGGAATTTATTTATTAAGTTTAATGTCAAGCTTCCACTGCTTGAAGATTTTTCTGGTGAGAATGCGTTCGAGACTTTGCTCAATGTTTTACCGGATACTAATAATCAAAGCTCTAGCAACCTTGATATTTTAGAATCAAATCTATCAAATATACCAACCTATAACGATATATCTGATGATAATAATAACTGCGGTGATCAACGGGGCCTGGAAGATTCTAATATTTCTTCAGATGAAAGGGCCAGAGAGTCTCTGGAAGAGAATTTTAAATCAGGTTCTGATAGTGAGGCAGATGTCTCTAATTTGAAGTATGATTACAATGACATAGATATAGAAGACATGCAAGATGTCAAAGATGAAATTGAGAAGTATGAAGAGAGTTTTTATAATGATCAATGGAGTAGAGGCGAAACTGTTCCTCGTGGGAAAAAGAGAAGAAAAGGAAGCAGTTCCAATTTAAACTTCAATAATGGATGTTGAAGTTTATTATGCATAATATTGAACCATTTTATTTCTACGATATATTAGAATTAGCATATTTAGTATGTTACATGTGGGTATTTTTAGTTTATATATATTTATATATTATAAGGTCAAATTTGATTTGAATCAGATAGTTTATATGCACAACTGAGACGAAGTGTTTGCGTACTCATAAATCGAATAATTATTTAGATCACTAATCTCTTATCGGATCAGATATCATTAACATGAACGAAAACAATGTTTTGGATTCTTCACTCATAAAGGATTTGTCTAATCACATTTATGAAAAGCGGAAAGCCACCGCTTTTCAAATTGAAAATTTAACGAAGGCAGCTTTAGCGAGAAATGATAGTCACACCATTTATAAGATTATTTCTCAATTGACAGGCATGACAACAGAATCCACCAATTCAGCTAAGATGGGTGCTATTACAGCATTGGGAAGTGTATCAGTTGCATTGGGATCGTTTGCAATTGCATATTTTCTTGAAGATATTGTGAAGCCAATATTTGCTACATTTAGAGACATGGACGCGAGGGTGAGATACTATGCCTGTGAATCATTGTATAACATAGCTAAAATAGCAAGAGGGGAAATATTGATGTACTTTAATGAAATATTTGACGTATTATGCATTTTAGTTACCGACACAGAATCGTCTGTTAAAAATGCTGCTGATATTTTGGATAGATTAATCAAGGACATTATTAGTGCAAAGGCGACTAATTATGTATCTATTATCCAACAACAAGAAGCTTCTAGTGAAATAAAGAGCCACTTAGTTCATTTAGATGGAAATGCAATTCAAATTAATAATATCCAAGATGCGCTGAAGGCTTTTTCGTTACCTAAATTCATTCCTACATTATTGGAACGAATGTATACAATTGACCCATTTGCTAAAAAATTTCTTATTAGTTGGTTAGAATTGTTTGATGATATCCCGTCATTAGAACTAATCACTTTCTTACCGAATTTTCTTGAACAGCTTATTAAATTCTTGATGAACAATTCACCGTCTGATGTTAGACTTGAAACACAAAACATCCTTAACGTTTTTCTTAAAGAAATAAAGGCTATTAACATGGTAAAATCAGAAGCAAAAAAGAGACAATTAATCCTGGAGAAAAGAAGGAAATTAGAAGTTTCGCAACCTGATGCATTGGCAGGGGAGGAGATAGACGATGTATCGGAAGAAATCAAAGGAATAAAATTACATCAGAGTGAATTAGATACTGCCTCGATAAATTCCAATAGTACAACAATTATCAAAAAGAATGCTGATGATGACGAGCTGCCTGATTTAAGTGCTGCTGAAGATGAAAGTGACGTATTCTTGAGTGGCCAAAACATATTCATCGATTATTCTAGGATAATTGATATACTTTTATCATTCTTGGGCCCCAGAAAACCGGATCTAAGATATATAGATACAAATAACGAGAGTCATGAAGTAATGATAGAAATACAATCCATTGTATTAAAATGGTTACAAGAAATCCTTAGTATTTCTCCAACAAGTTTTGTGAAATATCTTCCCGAATGTATTTCAATAATGATGAAGAATATAGCTTCTACGAGTAATAATAAAGATTTCGAATTGAGGAACCAATTTTTAAAGTTTAATATATCATTAGAAGAATTTTTGATCAATTTGAATGAATCAGATGAATCAGAATCAAATTCTGACGAAGGTATAAGCGAAAAGATGATAAAAGGATTAAATAAAGAGATATCTGATGAATTTATTGAATTCCATTTAAGTTCTACTCTACAAACTACAATGTCAGAAGCGTTAAACTCGTCGAATGAGTTGGCTAGAGTAACTTCCTTAGACTGGTTGATATTTTTATACTCACAATACCCTGATAATTTTTTTAAGAGCGAACAAGGTAGTACATTTGATTTAATAGCTTTATTAAAATCTTCAACTGATGCAAGTAATGAAGTAATTTTGAAAGCTTTACAATTATTATCTAGAATATCTGAGAATGATCAAGGTTTTTTCAAGGATTTTATAATAAAGTTAATTTCCTTTTTTGAAAGTGAATCATCAGATAAAAATAATTCATTCAATTTATCACGAAGTAAAATTGAATTTATTATTAGAAAGCTATGCGTAACCTTAGATTCTGAAAGAATATTCCAAACTCTATCAGAAGTTCTTACGTCGATTACGGATTTAAATTTTTTAAATATGATGGTTGTGACATTGAATAATATTTTACTTACTGCTAGTGAATTGATAAGCTTCAGAAAGAAATTAAAAGATTTAGATGTTTACAAGGTGGAGGATTGGTCTTTATTTTCGATTCTTTTTCAGAGTTGGAGTCACAATGCCCCAAGTGCGTTATCACTATGCTTATTAACTTCCAATTATGAATTAGCTTATTTAATTATTAAGAATTTATCTGAACTGGAAGTGGATTTTCAGTTATTGACCCAGTTAGATGTGTTAGTTCAGTTGTTAGAATCCCCCATCTTTTTGAAATTGAGATTACAGCTTTTAGAGCCAGAAAAAAATGCCTATTTATATAAGACTCTTTATGGCTTACTTATGGTTTTCCCACAATCATCTACTTTTACCACATTGAAGAACAGGTTGGATCCAATTTCACACATTCATAATATTAATATGACTTCGTTTCCGCAACAACCTGTTTCATCAATTTCTACTCCGGTGACAACCCCAGTGACAGTGCCAACATCTAATACTACAGCTGGTAGTCAGCTCTCTATAAAAAGAAAGAGAGTTTATGAAATGTTAGATAAGTTTTCTAAAATTCAAGAGAAGCATGCGAATTATCAAATGAAAAAAAAATTATCAGATTCCTATTATGAAGATTCTATTTATATTTTTGAAAAGAGTGATAAATTAGGAAATAATAAACCACATGAGAAGTCAGATTATTTTTCAAATGGCAGCGATTCAAATACTGATGTCGCTGGTGAAATATTAAATAAAAAATCAGTGCAACAAAGATTTGGTTGATTAGTATGTTTAACATTTATAGAATTCTCACGTGACATTTGTATATTAGATGTCAAACATTTTTTTACAGTTTCTCTATTTGTTTATAAAATCGTTTTACAATTTAGATATCAAACATATTGTACATGTCCGATACTGACATTAAGAGAAGTTTGGGAGAGAGCTCTGTAGAACAGCTGAATTCAGACGAACAAGTAAGTCATGCAGAGGAGGCCCTAAAGATTGCAGCACAATCTGCACAGCAACATTTACAAGAGCCACAAGCATATCATGATTTGGAGCAACAACATATTCTGCCATTGGCAGACAGTATAGAATTAACTGAGTATGATCTTAAATCCAAAGATTCCAAGTATAGGCGATGGTCCCCAAAAATGGATCAATATTTAATAAAATTATTATCAGACGTGGTACATAGTTACCCTAAGGGTGCACCAGCTGAAATGACGAAGAAAGCTTGGGCCTATGTCACTGGTCAACTAAGAGCAGCTAATCCAGAAACAGTATATTCTACATATACTAAATATTCGTGCCAGCAGCATTTAATTAATGTCAACCATCATAGATATAAAATATGGTATTTGCTTACAGTTCACCTGCGTAACGTACTGTCAAATTCAGAATATTCATATCGATGGGATGCGAATAGCGGAAGATTCCAGATAGTTGATAATACTAATAACACTCTAATACTTGACGAGCGCCAAATAAAATCTTTACTTTATGGCGAAGCGCTTTCGCTCCCTGTCTTATCGTCCTTCAACAAGGGAACTTTAATTGTTAACGACTTTTTTCTTACTGATAACTTGAGGTATATGTCTATCTACCATAACGAAGTTTTCCCTCTTTTAATAAGGCTAGATAACAGGTTTACTGAAGGTTTAGGTGATGTTTATACAGAGATTCCCAAATTCGAATTTCGTGAATCTAGAAATGACTACTTTAAACCATTGATACCTATAAAACCTTCTAAAATACCGTCGACTATTTCACACGAGAAACCAAGAAAAAGAATACACCAGAGTAATTCTAACCATTCGCCACTGTCATTGACTACTGGTATAGTAAACGACAATGGTACTTCTGACATATCAAATACACATGATGATGACTCTGTCGACCCTGCATTAAAGAGATCAAGAAATAATTTACAAGAAACAACAGAATTTGAGAATGTATTAGCTACTGCAGCAATTGCAGCCATTAACTCTCCTAGCGTGACTAATGGAAGGAACACAATACCATTTTATATCAAAGACAGAAATTGGTTTAATAAATTGATTAATTTGAACGAAATAGGTTTATTAGATGTATCTGAGGTTTTGACGATATGTGAAGGTGTCCGTGATGGCAAGATTCCTCTATTTATGTTGAACATATTAGATCTGGACTATGAATCAAATAAGGATGAAGTTGTAATCAATTCAGAGACCCAGTCGGATGAAGATATAGTAAAGAGAATTAGAGAGTACATGATACCAATGGCATAGGCAAGTGACATTATTATACAAATGCAATAGTTATCTATGATTAATTATTATGCTATGAACTGATATTTAATACTGCACGTCCTTATTTAAATTACTCATTTCAGATCTAGTCGAGTTACTATCTTGTCTCCTAATAACGTAGTTGGATCTCTTAGGACTCAAATGATCAGAGTTGTCAAAACCGATATGGTTAGTCTCTTCTTCTATAGGATTTAAGTTTTTTGATCCCTTTTTACTATGAAGGGTGAATGATCTTGAATCCAAAGAACTTGATGTATCAACAATTGAAATGGATCCAACCATGGACTTTAGATCTAATTTATTATTTTTTTCTTGAATCAGGTGTCCGACCTTAATGCTCTTATAGTTCAAGGGTGTTACACTATTTTGTTGCTTCTCATTAGCGCTCAAAATATTTAATGCGTTATATTCCATTGAACTTTCAGTTGAAGATTTATTATTATTATTATTATTATTATTATTATTATTATTATGTTCCTCCAAAGTGGATTTCATCCCAGATTGAACCGCTTCTTCAGACTTTTGTTCGGCTTCATGTGTAAAGGAAGACAATTCGCTAGATAATTCATCCAAACTTCTTAATATAGAATTTGAATCAATGGATCTTGAATTTCTAATCAAGTTTTTTGTAGACGAGGAACTTTCGTCGTGCTTGGTGAATGAAGGATACTGTAAGTTTTCTAATGAATCCTCTAGAATACTTGTACTTATATCAGAAACTGATAAAGTCTCCGAGGATCGTCTTATAGGTTTTAATTGAAATTTATTAGAGCTAAAAGGTAGTTTTTCTTCACTTGGAGTTTTCTTTGTTTCATACCGACTCAGATATGTCTTATTGAAATCATTAATAAATCTTTCTTCGGAATTATTAGCTTTATTTTGTTGTCTATAGTCGCCTTGATTAACTGTGTATACTGTGTATGCTTCTAATAATGATTTAGAATACTTTCTTATATCCTTTCTACCTTTCTTTGGTTTATAATCTTGAGGGAAAGGAAATTGTTCATCTAATGAATATAAACTCCCAAATATGTCTGATTGATAGCTAATTTGAGGCGATGGTAGTAGTTCTGGATGTAGGACCTTGTTTAGTTTAATAAAATTATCTGCATCAGAGTCATCATAAGTAGAAGAAGGTTCAGATTCAATGTAACCACGATGACTACTTTTTTTATTGATATTACCAGATTGTGACGAAAACAGAGAATCAGAAGAGCTATGGAAATAGTCTTGCTTACTCTGGTTAATATCCTCTTGTTTAAGTCTATAAGATAATTTGGCAGCTAATGTTCGCCTTAAAAGAATTTCAAAGAGTAACACCTTATTCATGCGATGTATTTGATGTTTTGAGAGCGTGCCATTATATTGATTAGCGTAAATATCTGAAAATTTAGGAGTGGTCAAACATTTCTTTAAAAATACAGCATTTCTGTAACTGGCATATGCAGATTCCTCAAAATTAAGTTTTCTTGGTATTGGTAATGCTTGTGTCAACACTGGTTTAGAATTCTTAGTAGGAGTATTTTCTAATGGTTCTGACATTTGTAGGTTTTTTTTTTTATTTATAACATTGAACTGATTATTCCTTAGCTCCACAGATTTATCATTTATTGTAAGATGTGGATTTATAAATGCCAATTTATTATAATTGTATAGCGCTAACTTTTTAGGCATTAAGTCAAGAGCCAATACTGCTGCGTTGCACTTATCGAAAAAGGAAACCAAATCGTTTTCAGTTTGGAAGTTTGCATTATTCTTCCTTAGTGGTTTATAACTAGATTCATGTTTAAGAGAAGTCTTTCTCTTGACAGGAAAACTTAATCTGGGTAGCTTATGACCCTTTGCTATACTCCCTGTATCATTGCACGAAACATCTTTTCGATGAATTACTTTATTTCTTCCTAAAACCTTATTCCTATGCCTCAATGTAGCACTCTGCGAAATCACAGATCCCGAGCGTTTTAAAGAGTTTCTTTCGTCAATTATAGTTATTATAGGGTGGGTTTCCGGTGCAATTTTAGATTGTAATGATTTGGGTGGAGATCCTTTCTTACCTTGAATGATATTCTGTTCGATTTCCTTATACGCTTGCGTTAAATATATACTATCAGACAGATTACCCAGCACAGGAGTAGTCGTTTTTACTGATATATTTGCATCCAGCAGTCCATATAGAATATCAAAAGGATTCGACTGGACTCTTCTATGCGAGAGAGGCACTAGAGAGCCTGGTTTTAAGCTATTTATAGAGTCGATCTTGCTATCCTCTTGTTTATCATCCAGCTTAATTCTGATCAACGACTCCTTGGAAAATTGCAAACTATTTCTTGCGGTATGGAACGATCCCAGTGATATTGGATCTAATAACACCATTACCGTGCTACCTTTATTCTAAGTAGTAGTGTCCAACTATGAATAAGAACACGTGTGTACACTAGTGTTTTATTTATATGATCCGTATCTGCTGCAGTAGTAGGACTTTTACAGCGGCACAAATTGTTTTATCTCTTATACCAGATATCCCACAGAGAGTATACAATATCAAGTGTGTGTGTTTCTAGTAGTCTCCGTAAGGAATGCCCGAACTTGCCAAATTTATATTCTTCTAGAAAACCCATCAGTTATATTTCCTTTTTTTCATCCGACCCTGATTTCCCTAGTAGTATGATCTGAATCAAACATGGCTGGCTGCCAAAATAAATCCAAACAGCCGCTGCGCAAAATTAAAAATACCACAAAAACTTGTGAGAAGTCTTTGTCGTACTGGAAAAGAATAATGTCGTGACACCGGGACAAAATGTCGTATAGTCGAAATGTCGCATCGTCTCTGCCTCTCCAATGTCGCAATGTCGTGTGTGTTTATATTTCAAAGTAAACAAAAAATTTGGACACAGTCGCAGGTTGAAACACAGATCACCAAGGGCGAGGATTTAAATTACACGAACTTTCTTTTTTCATCGGTTAGTTTAACACGTAGCATTGAAACATTAATTCGATTCAAATCGATTATAACAATGGATAGACTCAAGGATGTAAGTATTGGTCAGTGATTAATTGGACGTCGAGCTGAACCCGCCGGGATCGTGAAGTTGGACCCAAATGTGGTTCAGATAGGAGATATGTGGCAATTGAAGATAGCGGAGCTAAAAATCACAGGGAAGATTAGGGATTGAGCGGACGTCTTATGCAGTGAATTCAGAGGTACTAACAACCGCATAGAAAATCAACAGTTTGAAATTGGATGCCGAAAAATGGCAAGAAAAGTCAGACGAATTAGCTGACCGTATCAAGGAATTGGAACAAGAAAACTTGGAAAAGGACCACCAAATCCAAGCCTTGACTAGAAAGAACCAAGTCTTGGAGGAACAAGTCGAGAAATTAGAAGGCGATTTGGACGAAATCAAGCAAACCGCAGACGAATCACACTCTTTGAAGACCTCCAACGACAGCTACTCCAAGAAGAACCAAGTATTGGAGGAAGAGTTGGAAGAAGCTGACAAGAACTTGAAGGAAACTACTGAAAAATTGAGAGAAACTGACATCAAGGCCGAACAATTGGAAAGAAAGGTCGCCTCATTAGAAGCAGAAAAGGATGACTGGGAAAAGAAATTCGAAGAATTGAGCGAACAATACAATTCTGCCAAGTCTGAATTAGATGAAATCAGTCAACAATTAGAAGCTATCTAATTGTAGAAAAATCATAGGATTCTTCTAGTGCCAGTTTCGATAATTGCACAAGTGTGGTTGATTCTGGTTTATTGTTTTTTTGATATAATGCTGAAGAAATTAATTAAATAACAACTATATCCATTTAGGTATATACAAATATAAGTATAAATATATATGCTGTGATCATTTTGAAATATTTCAAGTGTACATAGATTGAGCCCTCGTTAATGTATTCCTGTACGCTCAATTTTTTTAGCTACATTGTTATCACGGAGGTGATACGAGTATAAAGATTACTTGTAAATTTCATTCCAGTAAAATATCCTAGTCATGGCCCTATTAGAGTCCATTCGGCGAAAATTTACGAACAACCTTAAGCTACATGAAATAGATGATGATTACACCACTCCTAGCAGAACTAGTCACTCAAGTGTAGCGTCAGGAATTACCACACCTGATGGCATTACGAGAGAACCATATTATAATCCGAGTGAACTGGTTCCCTCTTACGAGGCTTCACAGAGATTGCATGATGGTAATAGAAGAAATCTGGATATATCGATATCCTCAGGAGCGGCTATTACAAGACATGGGTCCTCAAATAACATTAGCGGTAGATTGTATTCTAATGAAAATACAGAAGTACCACATTCTAACTCTTCAACTCACACAAGAAAAATACATGCGAAAAGATCATTGAAACAATTAGGTTTGAAGTTTTTAAACGCAAGACAGCATTTTGCTCTTGCTTGTTGTCGTGATGTATCATTAATTCCATGTCTCTTTGGATTATACCAGTCATGGACCAGGGCGTTTTTCGATGAAAATATAGACGACACAAATATACTTCAATTACAAGCATCAATAACAGGAGCTAGATCTTCAGAACATTTCCTTACCGGAGTCTGGTGCATAGTGGCAGGATACCTTTCTTTTTCCGTTCTCGATGGACTAATGATTAGGTGGATAGTAACATACCTGACATCGGCAGCCATAGTACGGATGCTATCTATGTCGACTATAATCATTTCGATTGAGCAGTATTTAGTGGCCACTTTTTCAGCTGATGGCTATAGATATGGTCTCCACATTTGGATACTAATAAGTTGCTGTTTAACATTTCTGTATATCGTTCAGAACTTTGTCACGTCGAATTTGGATTTAAAGGGGAAGAGGAAGGCTAGGTTCTTTGATTTTTACAATATTGTGGTTTTTGCAGTTGTTCCCGTTGGGTTAGCTAGTTTTATCACTATGGTTGGCTTACTACGGTCACTTTTGATTTTAAGACTTGACATTGATCTGAAACAAATTACTCTCTCATAATCTAATTTAGCATTACTAAACTTAATTGCATTACAATTATTATATATATACATTTAAACAATTTATAGCTATATTTATATTTGTAGATTGGCTTTCAGCTCATATAAATTTATTTTGTGTAATTAAATAATAAACTTCGAGACAAAAATTTTTGGAATTGTTAGTTACGAAGTCGAAATCTAATAAGTGATTCAGTAAAAATGGGTGTCCATATTTTCGGTAAATCTATCAAGCATAATGCATTGGTTAGAGTAAGTGGCAGTGATATATTTTCTTTGAGAAAATTTAGAGAAACTAGGGTTTACTAACACAGTAAAGATAGGTTTAGCTAAGAAGATTTTCGGTGTTGGTTACGAAACTTCTGAAAGAATATGTGCCAAGGTAGGTATCTATCCACAAATGAGAATGAACCAGTTGACAGAACCACAAATTATGGCTATAAATAAGGAGTTATCCGATTTATTAATTGAAGGTCACTTGAAGCAAAAGATTAACGACGATATCAGAGTAAAGAGATCCAACGGTTCGTTCATTGGTATAAGACATGCTGCAGGATTACCAGTCCGTGGTCAAAGAACTAGAAACAACTCATCTACTGCTAATAGATTGAACAGAGTTGAGAGACATTCATAGGGCAGTTAATTTCCTTCTTGTAAATTATCGTTTTCATTTCAAGTGTTATAGTAGGATTGCTATTAGAATACTCCCACATATTCATGTAAATATTTTTAATAAAATTAAGAATACATAATTCAGTTCACCCCCTGCTGATTATTAGAACCTAGTAATAGCTATTCCTGCAAATCACAGGAATCTTACACTACAACAAATTTTTAATTCCTAACTTAAGAAAAAAAATCGGAATTTATATATACTATTTCTTTCATTAAGACCAAAACTATGGCCCTTAAATACCCATTCTTTGTAATTATATATATAATAAAGAACAGAAGGCTTTGTTATTATTAAGTTGAAGAATCCATGTATTCAGTCGTGTATATAACAAACTGAGATTTTTTATATACTCATCTCTATAGAGATGGATGCAAGAATAAGAACATTCAATTCGAACAATTATTATTCTAGATTAAGATGAAATTCTTGGTTACTTCCGATGATACCGGTGGAATTAAAGAAGTGATATGTAATAGAGGAACTGATACTTCAAAAAATTATGGTCAACAACCAAAAGCTATTTCGAATTTCTGTGATGGTCCAGAGTTCAATGTCAAGTCTAGGATCATTAATATGGACACTTTCAATTCCAAATATCTTATTGCATCAAGATTAGATGGTAAAGTTTGTATATATGCTTTAGATAACGATTCACATTCATCTTCAGAGGAAGAGGAGAAGTACAGCATTTTGCATCAGTACTCATTGGATGTTACAAATGATGAAAAACCTATCTCATTGCTGATTTTTGAGGAGCATGACATAATAACTGTAGCATACAATTCAGGAAAGGTATTTTTTATTCACTTAAATGATGGTTTGTTTGATTTGAATCCAGTGTCTATGCAGTTAAAAGAGAAAGAGGTGGATGCATTTGTTAGTTCTCCATATGATTACGGCGTATTTGCTTATGGCGGTAAAGAGAATGACTTGAAGATAATAAGGGTATTTGATGATTTGCCCGTAGAAGCTTTTAAAAGTTCAAATTCCTCTAAATACATCAGTGAAAAAATACTCTACTCTGCTAAAAATGTTAAGAATGATCATCTCGATTTGAGAGTTCCTATTTGGATTAGCAACATTATCTTTTTCAAAACTGAATCAAAGGATCAATACAAAGTTATCACAGGAACAAGATATGGTCAAATTCGTATATACGATTCCAAGCATGGCAGAAAACCAATGTCGGATTACAAGGTTTGTGAAAAACCAATTATTACATTAAATTTTTCAACTTCAGAACAAGATGAAATTGTTATTTCAGATACACATAATTTAATTGCCAAATTTTCTTTAACTCAAATTGACGAAAAGGCTTTTAAAACAAATTCCGCTACTGCTGGTGATATAGTGAAGCCAGTAGCGAAACTTTTAGGAAAATTCTCTGCTGGAGGAAATACTGGTGCAACTTTTGGAGTAAAATTTTCAGAGTTTGAAATTGTAGCATTAGGTGGATTGGATAGATATCTTAGAGTATTCGATGCTCAAAGCAGAGATATTCTTGCCAAGGTATATCTTGGTGTTGAAATTTCAGATATTGTCATTTTGGATTCAGAAGACGAAGACGAAGAAGAAGAAGCGGAAGAAGAAGAAGGATCTGAACCTAGAAAATTATTAATTCAAAAAAAGAGAAGAAGAGATATCCAAGAACTAGATGATAACGATAAAGAAGATTTGTGGAATACTTTAGAAGAGAATAGCAACGACTTAAAGAAGAAGAAAGTATGAATATAATTAATTTTCTTATATAAACTATTTTCTAATCTTATTTATATTTCCAAGAGCTACTGGCTCATCTGTAACAATTCTGCTCTCAGACCTATTAGAGCTATTTATCACACTAGTACATTTCCATTCGTTTAAATAATTACACTTCCATAATCGTATTATACCATCGTCACCTGCTGAACTCAAAATAGTTCCCGTAGCATTCCAATTTACTCTCCAAACTTCCAGTTTGTGGTCACCCAACTTTGCCACAGTTTCTATCTTTATGTCGCCTCTTTCATCAGATATAGCTTTAAAGATTCTGACAAAGCCATCCTTACAACATGTTGCGATTAAATCGCAGCTACGTCCCATGGACGGAGCCCAACTCACTGACCTTATTAATCCATTATGTTCAGGTAAGCTACAAAGTTTAACATATGCAGAATCTTGTTCTCCATTAAGTGAGTGTTGATCTTTATCATTTTCGGCTTCACTCTCGTCTTTTGTATCATTAGTTTTTGTTCCATAAATAAATCCCTGGTCTAGGGCAATTATAATAAATTTTTCAGTAGATGTAAATTTTGAGGGGCACCATTCAATACCGAAACTACTCTGTAAGTTTTTAGCTGGCAATTGCAGGCTCAAAATAGAAATTTCAGTAGTTAAAGTCCAAGTAGTCAAATCGGCCGGCTCAATTGCTTCGTATATTCTAAATATTCCATCTGACCCAACACATCCAAGTTTCAAGCCCAAGTGATTAGGAGCAAATTTAATATCATAAATTGGCCCATACGATTCAGTTGCCAATGTTGCCAATTTGACCCATCTTCTTCCCGATCCATGCAATTCATCCACTTGTTCCTGCCAGATTTTAGCAGTACGGTCATAAGAACACGAGGCCAACAATTTGGAGCTGGAAAATTCTGGATGAGCCCACTCAACCTTTACTATCAGGGAATCGTGTGCTTTCCACAGGTCATTTAGGACCCATGTCGAGGTTGATGAGTCCAAGTCAAACACCTTGATGTGCTGATCTGAAGAAGCCGTAGCTATATGTTTTCCATAGTAGTCGTATTTTATATCATGGATTAATTCTTCATGTCCCGTCAAAAATGGCTTCATTTCAATGGAATATAAACTTACAAACAACGATATAAATCAAGCTGAATTATTCTTCTAATGATAAAATCAGATGGTATATGCAGGTCAAACATTTTAGATTTTCAAAGATATAAATGTGTTTGCAACGTGTAGTAATGAATTTTGAGCCGTATGGTTAGGGCCGTTGCATTAAGATGTTGGATGGAAAGGAACGTTTATTCAAGATCTCATTGCTAATTCTTTCATTTTCAATTATTACGCCCAACAATCCCTTGCAAACGGTGGTAGCGTTTGCATGCATCGGATATGTGATAACGTCAAGTTTAATACCAAGGTTGACGTCGAGCTTCATAAAAATTGGATTAAAAGGCAGAGATCTCTCGAAAGCGCCGCCAGCAGTTGAGATTGCTGAATCAATGGGTATAGTATGTGCAGTTACCTACATGCTTTTGATGTTTTGTTTGATACCGTTTATATTTTTCAAATATTTGGTGTCGCTTAACTCTAATATTCCTGGTATTTCCAACAATTATACTGATCAGTATATGTCGATGAGTGATAATAAACTATTTCCGCACGATAAATTATCGGCATATCTAAGTGCTGTGTTGTGTTTACAGAGTACCACGCTATTGGGAATATTTGATGATCTCTTTGATATTAAATGGAGACACAAGTTTTTCCTTCCTGCAGTTACGTCTCTACCATTGTTGATAGTATATTATGTTGATTTTAGTATCACATCTATACTTGTGCCTAGTTTCTTAACCAATTCTGCCTATGGCGAGTTTATTGTGGGCATTTTAAATTTGGTGATTAAGGTTGGAAATCATATTATTACTTATTTGACCGGTCTTACATTTAGTACTTTGGATACCGATTATGTTGTTCCTGAATCTTCACCAAAACTTTTAGATTTGGGTTTTTTTTACTATCTTTATATGTCCGCAGTGTCCATTTTCTCACCTAATTCTATCAATATTTTAGCTGGTATAAATGGACTTGAAGTTGGACAGTCTGTTATTCTTGCAATAATATTACTTTTGAATGATTTTTGTTACATTTTTTCTAAAGGTGTAACCCAAGCTGCATATGATTCCCATCTTTTTTCAGCAATTTTTCTAATTCCATTCTTAGGTGTTTCCTTGGCTTTATTGCGCTACAACTGGTATCCTTCTAAAGTTTTTGTAGGTGATACCTATTGCTATTTCAGTGGAATGGTCTTTGCAATCGTTGGTATCTTGGGCCATTTCTCCAAGACTTTGTTAATTTTTTTGCTACCACAAATAATGAATTTTGTTTATTCAGTTCCACAGTTATTTGGAATTGTCCCATGTCCAAGACACAGATTACCAAAGTTCGACGTTCTGACAGGATTAATGTATCCTAGTTTCGGTGAGATAAAGAGCCCTCGTCCCCACACGGTTATTTTATTAACTCTTCTTGATAAGATCAGACTCATCCAGCTTAAGAGAGACTTGAAAACCAATGAAATTGTTGCATGCTCCAATATGACTATAATTAACTTATTCCTTGTGTGGTTCGGCCCAAGAAGAGAAGACAGGTTGTGTTTATTGATTTTACTCGTTCAGCTTGTCATTGGAATATGCATGATAATTGTCAGACATACACTTGGTCCTTGGTTATTTGGTTACGATAATTTATCTTGGGGAGTTAAATAAATAGATTTATAGCACACATAATTGCAAAATTAAGGTGGGATAAAAAAGTACTGTATATAAATCTCTAACTGTATAAGATCGAATTGACTTTTTGTTTTATTCATTACCTATACTAATTAACGGAAATAAAATGCCTGCACCGCCACCACCACCACCACCTCCTCCTCCTCCTCCTTTAGCTACGAATTTTTCGTCTAATGAACTGTCGGTTTTAACATCTCCTAAGGCTAATATTGCTGGAAGAGACGCTTTATTGGGTGACATTCGTAAAGGAACAAAATTGAAGAAAGCCGTCACTGTGGACAAATCAAAGCCTATGATAGAGGCAAATGTATCATCAATCGCTTCAGTACCTAGTAGTACGGGTACTAGCTCTGCTTCAGCACCTTCAATGCCTAGTGGAGCTCCTCAATTAGGTGATATTTTTGCTGGGGGGATGCCAAAGTTGAAGCGTGTCAATAAAACTGATAACAGATCAGGAATAATCCCGCCCTCTGCACCAAAAGTCTTTGGTAAAGCTGGCTCTCAAACATCAAATGCATCATCAACTCCATCAATTCCTAGTAGACCCACGAAGAAAGAATCTGCTGCTCCTCCAATCCCCGGTAACAATCCACCTATCACCAAACCACCACCTCCTTCTACACCATTATCAAGACCAAAGAGATCTTCTCATGTTTCACAGAGTTCTATACCATCTATAAATTCTATACAGAATGATCAAGGAAATAGTACCCAGGCATTACCACAAGTTATACCACCTGCACCACCTCGAATTCCGCCAACTTCAGCACATTCATTACCACCAGCTCCACCACCACTCCCACCATCTTCAGCACCATCTGCGCCTTCAGCACCACCACCACTTCCACCAATGTCAGCACCATCTGCGCCACCTCCGCTTCCATCAATTTCAGTACCTTCATTACCAACAGCACTACCTCCACTTCCACCACTTCCACCAGCTCCACCAGCTCCACCAGCTCCACCAGCTCCACCAGCTCCACCGGCTCCACCAGCATTATCATCTTCCTCAACATTTTCCAAAGGAAAAAATAATGGCCAAAATAATTCGTCAACCAATTCATCAGGAGGAGTATTACCATTCTTAGCGGAAATTAATGCCAAAAGAGATGATACATATGTTGTTGATGAAAGTAAAGTAAAAACAACATCTGGTTCATCAGCTTCTTTCAAGACGCCGGCCACCCCAAATAAATCAACCAAACCATCAGCTCCACCACCAGTGCCTACTCTGTCAGTACCGGCAAATCCTCCTATACCACCTCCCATCCCTGTATCACCCACTCTTAAAGCTCCACCAATACCGGTAATTCCACCTGCACCACCTGTCCCTTCTTCATCTACCAATGCAGCACCATCCCGACCATTGTCGTCAAAAATTAGTGGACAGAAGCTGAATTCAAGTTCGTCAGGATTGCCATTTTTAGCTGAAATCAATGCGAGAAGAGATGATAATAATGTTATTGGTATGAAATCTGGTAATACTCCCCATGTGTATGAATCCAAAGAGGAAACTTCGATTCACTCTTCAGTACCACCTTCAGTACCACCTTCAGTACCACATTCAGTACCACATTCAGTGCAATCTTCGATTCACTCTTCAGTACCACATTCAGTACCACATTCAGTGCCATCTTCGATTCACTCTTCAGTACCACCTTCAGTACCACCTTCAGTACCACATTCAGTGCAATCTTCGATTCACTCTTCATTACCACCTTCAGTACCACCTTCAGTACCACCTTCAGTACCACCTTCAATTCCTCCTTCAATGAAACCATCTAAGCAGGTAAATGACGAGCCTTACTCTAGTATGAGTTCAAATATGTCAGTGCATGATAAAATGCAAAATTCAACAAGGTCACATAAAAAATTGGTACCACCGCCACCTCCTCCCCCTTCTCTGGGAAATTCAGCATCAAAGAAGACAAGCTCAAATTTGGATCAACAGCAAAACATAGGCCTGTCATTGAGAAATATATCGGCACTGGCATATACAATAAATGCTTTCCAGACACATAATAAAAGTGAAAATGATGGTAAAAAAATAGTAGTAGAGGATGTTGATAGAAGGTTTAAATTCACCAATGCAGATTCATTACCCAATCCTAGAAGGTTTGGTGAGCATGGAAACGCAGTTAAACTATATCCTAGTGGTAGAGGTTCTTCTGTACCTTTGGATCTTAGCATTTTCAATTGATATGTTTATTAAAACTTTATTTACGTCTCTATTATATATGGTGACCATACTTGAATGATATTATCATAAAATGAACATGTAGCAACATATTTTCCATCTTTTGACCAATCTCCCCCGTAGCACATACTTTCGTGATCTCTTTTGAAATACCTTGAAACTTCAAAGTCTTCATTAATATTTTTAATTATTCTTGCACCATCATACATACAACAGGTCAAGAGGTTACCATCCTTTAATGGACTTGGGATAAGTCTCCAAACACCTCCACCTAAATTTTCTTCCTTTATTGTTTTCGGAACATAACCCGACATTAACAGTGGATTGGAATTATCAATTAATCTCAAGTCAAGTATACGTAAATGGTCATCGTAAGACCCAGTCCAAAGCTGATGGGGATTAGAGTAATTCCAATCTTGACCTGACGATAGAATTGAGACTACACCTGCTGAATGATGACGATAATTTGTGGACCATATTTTCGATTGTGTCCTGAGATCATGGGCAATTAATTTCACATCATCACCACCAGTATATACTACATTTTCTAATTCACCAATTTCACCAAAAGAGCCTATCCAACATTCAAGGTCATGAGTAGATTGCAAAAGATCACAAGACAAATCATTCAAGTCAATAATGGCCAGCTCTCCTGTAGTAAGGGTCGCCAAGAGCTTATTTTGAGAAGTTGGCGAAAACACAATCGATGTTATAAGGGTGCTAGAATCGAACAACGTTGTTTGCTTTAATATTTCCAATTCACCTCTACTATGATATTTCCAAAGGATGATATTACCGGTCGAATGTGCAGTTGCTAAAATCGAATTATCAAACGGATTAAATTTAATGTCTAGGATAGCGCCATCCGTAGGATATTTCTGAAGAAGTTTCATATTTGTTTCTTCACTGTTATCTTCCAGGTCGTATTCGTAGACTTCTATTGATCCATGTCTAGTTCCGTTTTCTTCAAGTTTGTAAGTACCCAATAAAATTATAGAAGTTTCTTCTGGGTGGATCCTAAGGCAGCATGGTGGTAATTCAGATTTAGTTACACCCAACCTTTGGCTAAATGGAGCTTCCGACATACTAAATTTGTCGATTTTCCTATGTCAGTAGCTAAAGTGCAAAAATCGTTATTGCGAAGTCAGTTGAGAAATTTTTGATTTTTTTGACATTTTATCTTTGAACTAGTAGCGAAAGTCATTTGAATATGGGATTATTTGCTAGGTGGAATGCATTGCCCATAAAAGCAAGGTATTATATTGGAGGCTCGACCTTTGTTTTCGCTTTAGTTGGGGATTATGTCACTTCAAGACTAAACGAAGAAGTAGCGGCAAGAAAAGAAGCTTGGAACAAAATTGAAGAACAGAACGAAAAATAGAATATAACACCTACAAGCAAGCATATTTTCTATTAGTTATAAAGTATTTTTATATTATAATATTCAGTGTATTTATTTTTAAGTTATGAAATCATTGTTGTATCTAAATAGATTAATACATTTTAAAATGTAATCAAATTACATAGTATATCTAGAAATAAATATTTTAGAGTAAACCTTTTCTAGTATATTCCTTTCTGATAGAAGAAATATATTCCAAAAATCTTGCTGGATTAGAGTCGATACCTCTGGAGTAAACAAAGCGAGTAGCTAAATGGGTAGCAAACAAAGCCCTCAAATAAGCTTCTGGAACTCTTGTTAATATCTTCTCAATTCCGACAACCTTCAAAAGTAATTGAGGCAATGAATCAAGTAACACTGCATTTCTGAATTCTATATCATCTTCCCATAATTCTTTAGAGTTTGCCAATTCGTCTCCCAATTTATTAATGGACATGGATAACTTATCAGATAATTCAGTATATGTAATTCCTGTATCATTCTTCAATTGCCATAACAGCTCAAATTCAAATTCTGCATTAGCTAAAATAGTCTTTTGCACTTCCTTAACATAATCTTCATAAAACTGAGGCTTGTTTCCTGTTGCAGAATCGACACACATGTTGGATAAAAAGCCCTTATCATCAAAAGCCAATGCTGCTAAAACTTCTAAAGAAGAAGAAGTGACACCACCTTTATTAGTAGAAGCATCCTTAAAAATGATTGTTCCCGCTTTTTCTAAAGCGATCTTAGCAGATTGTGTAATAAATAAATTGGCACCTTCAACAAAGTAAGGAATAATAGATTTACCAGTCTCTTCATTAATAAGTTGACGAACATTATTTAAATCTATCGCAGCAGGCCTGCCGCCACAAGGAACAAAGAGATCTACACCATCTTCTCCTAGTATTTCTTTAATCCTGACATGAAATGTGTTTCTAAAAGCAACTCCGCTCGTTATTATCTTTCCACCAGGAATTTTGACATCAACATCATCAACCAAGACAACAAATCCTTCTGGTGATAATTTTGCTTTATCAAAATGATCAATCATCTTTCTTTCTTTAGCTAATCTCAAGAGCTCTGCCTTATCAATACCCTTTGGATCAACTATAACACCTGAACCATCAACAATTGAAACGTAATTTTCGTTTCTTGACAAAAGAATTTCATTCGATCCTAAATCACCATCTGGACCACCTGTTTGAACTTTTCTGATTGTAGCATCGGATAAGTTCAACTTTTCGTAAATCTTATTCACATAGGCTCTGACAGATAAAGTAGTCATACCATATTCATCATGAGGAATACCACCAATTTGAGGTGATTTACCGGTTAAGAAAGATCTCCACCATGGTGCTCCTCTTTTTCTAGCATGTAATGTAGCCCAGTCAACATATCCTGCAGTACCCTCATCAGGACCTAAGAATAAAATTTCTGGCTTGTTGTAAAGATCAACATAATTGTCTTTAACACCAGGAATATTTTGCTTTAATAATAAATCAATCAAAGAATCAACATATTTCTCAAAAGAAGCTCTCGGCCTATCTTGAGCTGCACCAGGATCTAATAAAATTACACCCTTTGATCCACCTTCAGGTATATCTTTATTTTTTCTTTGTTGGGTACTGGCCAAGTTATAATTTTCATCGAACAAATTTCTGGCATTAACATTATAAGCATCAAGAGATCTTGATCTCACAATTCTAATACCACCTCTTGCAATGTCCCTGAAACGGATATGAAATCCTCTGAAATCACCACCTACCACAAAAAACATACCAAATGGTTTGTCAGGATATTCAGAAGATGGTAAAAATGATGGGTCAAGTCTAAAAGAAAGAGCAACTTTAGTCGAAGTATAGAAATTAGTTTTCAAAATACTTTTGTTAAAGACAAATAATGCTCTCAATACAATAGCATGATGCTCATTTTGGGAACATTCACGGTTCAAAAGATTTTCAAAATCTTCTTCAGAACCAACTGGAGTAATCTGAGATAATCTTTGATATGATAATGTTTTTTCCATAGTGGAGCGAATATAATGAACATCAGCAAATTGACGATATAATTTTCTAACAATATCACGTCTGGTGTCAAAGACTTCTTTGATATAATTTTGAGTGTAAGTTTCAGCTCTCAATCTTCTCTTCAAATTATCTAATGCTTCGGCATGTTCAATGTACTTAGACGCATCCAAAATTGAGGCCAAGTTGTTATACTCAGGTCCTAATCTATTTAAGAAGTGGGTAACAAAAATTACACCACACTGAGCATAAATACTTTCCTGAAGTGATAACTCACCTTTGGTAAATCTGTCATGGAAGAAATTGTTTGGGATACAGTAAAGTAAGGAAGCTTCCTTGATAACTTGATAAATTGACAAATCCACTGGACTCTTCTTGTGTGTAGAAGTCACATACATGGACGTAATTGTAACACCATTTGAAAATTGTTCAACATATTTACGAGTTGGAAATAACTTGTAATAATTTGCTAAATCACTTAAAGCTGAATTGTATCTAGATGAAGTTTTCTGTCTATAACCAATAACAACTCTATATTCCTCTGAATCTTCAATTGGGAAATATCTAATAACAGGACCAGTAGTATTAATGACATTCTTAATAATCTCGGAATATAATAGTTTGGTACGTGGAGATGCAATTTTCAAAAAAGTAGCATCACCAATTTTTTCAATATCAGTTTCATCTTCAGTTACTTCAGCATTAGCGTAGTTGTTCTTGTAAACAAAATAGCATCTGACTATTTGATTCTTTAAGTTTGGATTGTTTTGAAATACCCCAGATAAAATTGGGTCCGACTTGTAATTTAACTGCGCACTGTAGTGCTCAGTTCTGTAACTATTAGTAACAGAACTTGATGGGTCGATGAACTTATCGTCAATTCTTTCTTCAAAACGATTTCTAGTATACATCGCAGTACCTTGTTCAATGGTATCGAAGAAAACAGCATGATCGTCAGCCTCACGCCCGTACTGAATCAAAGGACGATCACCAATATCCCCCGCAAAAGCTTGAACCTTACAAGCATATAAGGAATGGATATGGCCAGCAATTCCTTCAGGTGATTCTCTTGCAAAGTAGACATCATCGATACCCAAGGACTCGTAGAACCACTTAGTTTCAGACTCAATCAATGATTCTGGAATGAACCCCATACTATCGAGATGGTCTAAAACTTGTTCAAATTGATCTTTCTTACCGGAGTAAGGACTATCTATGTAACCACGTTTGAAACTCAACACCGACGATGAGTCTGATAAAGTTCTCTCTATTGTCAAGTTTTGCATTTCTCCTTCTATAGCGGCTGTCATTTTGTACATTGTAATTTAGTTTATCACTATTAAGTTGTAAAACTCACTCTTTTAACTTGTAGCTGATCTTACTTCTTATAATTTCTTACTGGAAAAAAAAATTCTCCAGACAAATGGAAGAATTTTCTATCATATTTATATTTATTTCTCTATAAATAATTGATCTTATGCGTTTAGCGGCCAAAGGGTAGTCAGTTTTATCGCCATACTAATTAAAGAGGGGGGTGCAAGAAATTATGTGCAGCCCAAGAGGCGTCTACCGGGATTGCCTTAAATGAACCGGAATGGTGATGTATATCCAGTAGTATTTCCGACTCGAGACTTCATAGTTATCATGTGACACAGTTTTGATCCCTCGAACAAATCTTAGCCAAATTTCCAGAAATAACGGGTTTTTCTCAAAAACCACATAATTAAATGGATGTGGCTGCCCAAAATCCGGGTTGGACGGTAAGTGAACTCCGAACGCTACTTTGAATGACCGTTACTCGCCATTGCCGCTAGGAATATGGGGACCATCACGTCGCTATAATGGGTCCTAAGGATGATGACACAAGGGTCGGTCATTTTAGAAACAACAAGGTCAATCGACCTAGAGGCATTCGGTAAGAAAGCCGCAACATAACAGCGGGGAATGCTACATTTGTTGACGTTATGGATTCTTTGATGGTCTTCGAGACGTTAGGAGGAACGGAAAGAATGACAAGCTCAAGATACTACGTTGGTGTTTCTAGATTAGTGCAAATGGAAGATTCGGGTCCAAATATCAATAATTCTAGAAATGGTTATGAATTTTTTACTAGAATGGGGTGGATAAGAGAGCTGTGACACACAGATTTCAAAGCATATCTCGTTGAACGTAACTATAACATAATCAAGATTGAAATAGATGGATAAGCAAAGCCGATGAGATAAGTTATTTTGGATAAGGAAGGTATTCTAGATAAAGTGAGGACCCAATGTAGGCTTGTTGGGAATTATCTAATAAGAAATTCGAAGAGTAACGTCAAGCGAGCACCCTTTTCCTGTTTGGTGAGGTGCAAGGTTTACGGAATACCCTTTTTAAATGAACACCGGAACCAAGTTTGCAATAATAATGCAGTATTTCATCACCTCTTTAGGCGGTTATTTACTTATAGAGAAATTATACCGTATGGATATATACTATTTCTTCTCAGTAATACAGTTCCATTTGCTCAATTTTCGTTAATGTGTCGTAAGGTGATGCAATACTCCTATTTCTTCAATAGTCCATGCCAGCAACAACTGTTGCTGAGTGGCTCTACAAACTCTGTGTAATTGAAACCTACATTAAATTAATAAATACAGAAGAAAGAGCTAACAGAATATATTCTACAATAATGCAAATGTTGCAAAAGTCTCAACAATTTAATAGTTATCTCGAAGTATTCTTACCAACCATGATCAAACAACATGGAAACTGATTCACCATTATGTATTCTTCTAATAGATTCAGCAAAAATTCTTGAAACATCCAATACCTCTAACTTAGCTCCAAGTGCTTCGGCATTTTCACTCTGAGGAGCCGAGTTAGTGATAATTACTTTGTCAATTGCAGATTTATTAACTCTATTGATAGCATCACCACTAAATACGCCATGAGTGACTAAGGCATAGACATATTTTGCACCTTGATCCTTCAATAATTTGGCTGCTCTCGTAATAGTGTAAGAAGTATCTACTAAGTCATCTATCAAGACGCAAACTTTATCTCTCACATCACCAACCAACATTGTGGTTGCAACCATCGACAACGAGGAAGTTGTAAACGATGATGCCGCAGTTGAAGGCGGGTTCTTGGCCGAAAGAGCTCTCCTTTCTTTGTGAATAAGTGCAAAACTACAACCTAAAGCATCGGCAAGTGATGTGGTTCTTTTCGCACCACCACTATCTGGGGATACGATAACAGAGTCAAGATAATTAGGAATATAATCCACAATATAATGCTTTAATAACGGCATTGAATATAAGTTATCAACTGGGATGTTGAAAAATCCTTGGTACTGAGGATCATGTAGGTCCATAGTAATGCATCTATCAGCACCCGCAGTCGTCAACAAATTTGCAATTAAAGTTCCGTTTTGTGCAATCCATTGCTTATAACCACTATCTGATCTTCCAGAAGTATCAATCAAAGGAATGTTTGTAGAAGATGAGTTGGTGCTAATCGATTTGGTATTGAATCGCTTTGACGCTGAGATAGGTGTGGGTTGTTGAATATTGTTTATAGCCACTTTCTCAAGCAAACCATTTGGATTCAGATTAACGGAATTTTGCCTATTAGTAGTTTCATTCAATCTCGAGAGAGGCCTTGGAGTACTTGGAGCACTTTCAAAAGTATATTGGTCTTTTTTGGTAAAGATTGAAGGAGCACCTGTCATAGAGGCTGCATGAGGTGCATCTGGTTGTCTAGAATAAGGAAACAAAGGTAAGACAGCTGTGACCCTCTTAGCGCTAGCAGTCTTGCATGCTGCAATCATAATTAATAATTCTATAAAATTATCATTAACATCTCCGCATCCAGACTGAACAATAAAGACATCTTTTTCTCTAACTGAATCAAGAATCTCTATACTCGTTTCCCCATTAGAAAATTTTTTCGAGTTCACAACTGCTTCTTCAATAGTAAGATTTCTGCATATCGATTTGGTAAGGTTTGGATGGGAAGATCCTCCTAATACTACTAAATTTCTCATTACCTTTCCGTAACGCTTTATTCTAATAAAGTAGATAAATTCTAAAAATTTAAAGATGAGAAATGTGCTCTAATTAGTACTGCATATATACTGTTACCGCAATACTAGTCTACACACAAGTTAATAACGAATATCAAAAGATCCAGTCTGAGATGAATACTTCACCCATTTAATGGTTCTGTAGTTAGATTTCTCTTGAACCCTTAAATATTTTACAGAAAGTCCTGAACAAGAAAACATCTCAATTTCGAACTCAAGTTTAATTGGTGGTCTGCTCCAATTAAGTGCAGAGTTGTTCATGCTTACATCGTCATCTGAAAAATTCATTAACTTGGCTTCTGCCGTTAAAACATGTTCTTGCTCTCCAAAAAATTTATTGAATTTCCAAATTATTGAATCTTCTTCAGCATGAAATTTTGCCTTTCCTGAAGAGTTGGTGCAATTACTCTTTAAAACTCCCTTGGGTGTAGGTATTTTTATTCTAACACCCGTTGCACTTAATTTCAGAGGAAATAATGATTTAATAGTTATCTTGTAAAGAACTTTTTGGCTGCCTATTTCCTGAACTTGGGGAATTATTTTAAATGGTAAATTTAAATTCAGCTGGCAGTGATATGACATTAATTGAAATTCTCCATCTGGAGGTATGAATTGTATGACTCTATCAAAAGAAAATTTATTGAGCTGAACACACTGGTGAAATTTGCTGTCTTCTAATATTACCCCACTTTGATCCGAGCTGTCCCTTCCGGAGGTGCTTAAGTTCAATAACAAAGTATTGTCACTAAAGCCAAATTGGCATTGGGGCATCCCCGAAAGGTGGGATTTCATCTGAATAGCACCATCAACATATGACCTAAGTATTTCACCATCAGAACTCATTAAAACATTAATCTTTTCATTCACAATCAAAAATATTTCATTTCTTCTGTATTTAATATTAGAATCTCTCCAGGTTATATTTGTCGCCATCTCATAATTATCCTCCTTCATCTGATTATTTCTGTGTAACGTATTCTTCAATACGTTATTACTATGCTTGAAAATACTATTTGTGGATGCTGCTGGTAGGTATTTCTTCAAGTAGTTTAATTCTAAATTCGTAGGGTAACCAAATTCAACAGCCTCGTCAAGAAGTTCATTTACCAAAACAAAGTTGTCAATTACACTATTATCCGTCAATTCCTTTTTTGCTAAACTGCTGTCGTGCTGAAGTAAAACTACCTTTAAAGTTGCCTCTAATTTAAATAAAAACTCTAATATTGCCGAACAATCTTGATTGGATCTAGCTACAGCACATACCCAGAGCAACCCAGATCTAATATGAATAAATGATGTTGATCCCAAAGTCAATATAGGAGAATGAACCAGGCTTCCTCTATTGCTGATCTTCATATTTGCAGTTATAACTTGAATTCTGAATGCATCCGATATACTTCTCTTTACATCCAGTTTATATAACTTTGAGATCAAAACATCACCTTTAGAGTCATATATAAATAATCCAGATATCATAATACTGGTTATATATATATTGATAAGATAAACATTCTACATTATTAAAAATCTCATGTAGCGAAATTTAATGAAAGTCGTGCATAGAAATAATCTATAAAAATCTATTCGTTCTGCATACCCTTCAAATTGTTTGCAACTTTCTTACCGTGTGCAGCTTTTCGTTTATGATTAGCCTTTTTGGATTTATTCTTTTCATCCTTCATTTTTGAAAATTTATCCTTTTCTGCAAGTTGGATATTAGGGGTTGGCTTGGGCGTCATATTTCTATTCCTTGGCCCTTTATTTGGGTTACCATTGAAAAAGAAAGCATCCTCAAATGCATCAAACATTTTTGGAGTTGACAATAATCTTCTGAAAAAGCTATGAATTTGTTGATTGCTCATTCCAGAGTCTTTTCTCATATCATTAAAAATCTCAGGATTGTGTGACAGCTTATCAAACCGTTCTGGTCCCATACTCCTGAAATATGAAAAAAGAACCATTTCTCCTTGTTTAATTTCCTTGTACCGATCTATGTCAGAGTTATCAATATCTTCTCCTGTCGTCGCTTCATTCTCGATATATGTGTCATCAGGTTCATCTTCATCATCTTGATATATTAAACTCAAAATAGTGGATAATGATTTCTTTCTAAATTCTTCAGATCTAGTAAGATCATAATCCTTGACCTTCTTACCTAGAAGAACAGTTTGATTAGGTAGCATATCTGGCAATTCTTCCTTACTATAAGTTAATTTATTAGATGAAGAAGTTAAAGACTTATCCTGAGATGGATTGCTTTCCGCTTTCTCCTTGATTCTTTCAATTTGCTCAGGGCTTTCCCACAAGATATTAGTAACATGCTCAACGTCATTATTGTTGTCTTCCAAAATTGTTTTCGCCTTTCCAACAGTTAACTGAGGAAAGAAGTCGAGAAGTACTTGGATATTCCCATCATCTGCAATAATATTTTCATTTTCATAATCACCAATGGTTATCGATCCTAAAAATGGGAGTCGTTCCTCCAATCCTGGAATCAACTCCTTGTAGGTATCTGAAATAATAATCGTACTAAATAACGGAAATAATGATAAAGCTTTCGCATTAAATATTTTTAATTCAGTAGCCAATTTAGAAAGTTTGGCCACAGATAAGGAAAGGACTGATACTAACATAATGTTTTCTATCACCTTTGCATGTACACTGCTACCATTGCCATAAAGTTTTTCTAACATTTCGATCCACGATACATCTACGAATTTTTCTGCAAAATTTGAACTGGACAAAACTTTCTTATTGACCTTCATCTTTGAAATAGATTGATCAAGATTATATGTGCTGCTTTTGCTTATGGCCTTTGTATACTGTCCTAGTAAAAATGACAAAGATGATAGATCTTGAGATGTAAATTTCTTATTGCTTATTAGACTCTCCATATAGGTCTGTATCATGCCTATTGAACTGATCTTTCCAGATTTTTTATTATCATTGAAGGGCGATTGATACGTTCCATCCACTAATCCTCGTACTGTGTTTGAATTACCATTGATATAAACTTTGATGAAATTCCAAATAGATTCGCCGCTCAATTTTGCCTTCACCAAACTATGAGTTTTCACATAGTGGAATACATACGATCTTAATATGCTAGTATTCTGCTTGATCTCTGGATTTATATTTCCTAACGAAAAAATCTTCGTCGATTCTTCTGCAGTTTCGCTAAGATACACTTTCATAAAAATCTGTAGCTGCTGCTGTGATTTAACTGTCAATGAATTAGAGTTTCCCGATGCCACCAAGAACTGGAACAAGCGAATATACGCTTCCAAAAGATGTACCCAAATAACTGGATCTTTATCTATAAGAGACGATCTTAGTTTGAATGGTGGAAAATGAGGGATTGGTATATAGATATTGTTTTCTTCAGTCATAATAACTGACTTCATCCTGATCAGTAGTGATTTTTGTGATGATATACCAAAATATCTAATTCCTGTATATTGCGAGTAATACGAAAGCTACTTAAAATTCGAGGTTGCATGTTCTTGTCGTACCGCTTTCGAGGTCTTGTTGCCCTTTTGGGCCAAAGTCTTTCCAATGCTACTATTAAGAATTTTTCACCCTAAGTGCTTCCCTCAACCGCTATATTGATAGCGGATCTCCGAATTAATTTACTACACCCTATAAATAATTTTAACATCAAGAGTACATTTATTAATTATGAAACGAAAATTTAGGCATATATATTGATATGCTTAAGGAATTAAATTTCATCCCAGAATTTCCTCAAGAAAGCACCAGCTTCCTTGTATGTTTCCACATCGTCAGCTGTAAATTTAGGAAACTCTCTGCCGATTTTAATACCATCATTCTTAACTTCTCCTAATTTGACTAATTCACCAATAAATCCCAAAGCATCATCACTACCTATAGTATGATATGCCCTGGTAAATCTTTTAGCTTGGACTCTATTAAGAATCCAATTATTTTGCTCTTCTCCGCTTGGGAGTGAAATTTTACCAGATAAATATCTTGATACAAGGATTGCCTGATATTCAAACACTCTGAATGAGATTCCATCAATTGGAACGCCAACAAAAGCAATTAATGGCTCATGGACTGAGAATGTGTGCTGATAAAGGTGAGGAACTATAACACCATCTTTAGTTACTTCAGCTCCATCAGAATTGAATAATCTATTGAGAAATGGATAAGAAAACTGGTACCCCGTGGCATATATTATATGATCTGGGTTTTGGACTTCTTCTCCATTGTCAAAAATTACCTTGAAATTTTTGTCATCAAAAATGATAATCTCTTTGATCATTGGTTGCAAACTGACCTTTTTCGAAATCTTAGCTGGAATATTAAAGTTCCTGACAGATTGATAAACTATCTCTGCTTGGGACGAGATGTATTTAGTTAAATCGGCTCCTGAAGCTCTTGATCCTACTACTACAACCTTTTTATCCTTGTATGGCTTCGAACTACGAAAGAACTTAGCGTGTTCAACAACGTAAGGAAAGCTTCTTTGAAGCTCTGCCAAGCCAGGAACATTTGGAATATAGGGGACATGATAGTGGCCTGTGGATATAACTATAGCATCAAATTTCTCTTTCCACCAGATATCTTGCGTTTCATTATAAGGTCTTCTGAGGGTCAATTCAAAATGATAATCATCGTTTTCAATATTTCTAATCCTTGTAACATCTTCCACAGTGGTATTCAACAGTAAACGAGCTCTATCATCAGTGAGGTTTCTTTTCAAATATGAATCAATATAATTTGTAACGATCTCTCTATCAACATATTTATTATCATTCTCCTTATCTGCGTCAGGCACCCACTGGTTTACATCACTAAATGTCATGAACTGCTCTATAATATTTGTCTTAAGATTTTTGTATGCCGGTGTCTCCACGAATCTTTCTTGTTCGTTTCTATCTATAATTAAATAATCCTGATACTCTTGCAATTCTCTGAATGGGTTTTCCAATTGGGGATCAGTTAGCTCTAATGTACGTCCTGCTTCAATGATTTCATTAGGGGTATCTCTGATATTTTCATCTAAAACCCAAATTCCCCCTAACTTGGGTCTTCTTTCAAACACAGTGACGTTAATGAAGCTGTTCTCTTTAAGCAAGCTGTCTAAGGCAATGGCACCTGATGCACCTCCACCAATAACGGCAACATTCTTGATTTGCTTATTGATGTGTGTAGCCGGTTTCTGGTCACCATGCAATGTATTGTCTCTTGATGGCATTTCTATAAGCTCTACAATGTTATTAACATTCTTACAAAAATACCCCTACAAGCTTATTTATAAGCTATTAAGCAGGATTTACTGTGGAGTTTTATCAATGTGAACCACAGTTAATATTCGACTTACAACGTTGATATCAGATCACCACACCTAAATTTCCCTTTCCATAGAGGAATGAATTGTGGCATTCGGAAATCATACTATTTTCCTCGATATCTCTTTGTAAATAATAGTCAATTTGAGTGGATTTGTCTTAATTGATGATAATAATCAACCTTCTACTGGTTTCTCGATCGAGTATAGTCCCACGTGCGAAACGAAAATTTAAATTTCTCAGATAATACATAAAAGATTGATCGAGTCATCGTGATGAATATTTTAATTTTTTATATTGTTCCTGTAATAAATGGCAATCCAAAAGAAAGTTGATCTTAATAATCCATTGGATGCATCCGCTGTCCCAACATTGAATAAAACGGCGTTGATACCAGAATATTCCGAGGCTGCGTTAACTTTACATGGTGATTATTACAAGCAGTTGCAAAACAAAGTCAGACAACATGTATTCTGGCACCCTTCGTCGGTTGTTGTTATGGGAATATCTGCTGTTGGTATACTTGTTTACCGCTTGTATGATTACATTGTTGTTGCTGATAATGTTTTTGAATTTTTGAGATTCTTCATTAAAAGTCGTGATTTCCAGTTCCAATTTATTTCAGCCTTCCCTATTTTTATGTGCATATTTATGGCATACTCTATCGTCGCCTATATTGTCAGTGATGAATTTGTGGCCATTTGCAAGGAATTACCTAAGCAAGATAACTTGGATAAACTTTTTGGCTTCGAATTAAGAAAATTTGCATCGTTAGATACAAGCAATAAATCAAAGCATTTAACTCCAAAGGAAACTAAGCTTTTAAAGAATGGTGAAAATACTAACTTAATAATATACCGTAACTCACCAATTGCAGTATGTACTTTGAAACCATTGGTAGATACTTCCTCACAAACGAATTTTAATGTCAAGATATCCGGATTGCATGTGAGAAAAGTATTTGCTAAGGTTGACTTTGAGAGTTTGTTTATTGATTGGGCAATGTTAAGATCTAGAGCTATGTTCCAGGAATTTACTAAAGATAAGCAAAATGTGGATGGTTGTAAAATTAACATATTAATAGATGCATTTAATTTTGACAAAGATTTTATTCAAGGCTTGAAGTCAAAATCATTCAAGTTAATTGGTGAAAGCTATCTACTTAATACCTTTGAGAACAAGCCAAGTAATTCCTTAATTACTTTACTCTATAGTGGATTTGGAATAAAGAGGCAGACCTATGCTTTGACTATTGTAACCAAAAACGGAGCTGATGACAAACTACTTAAGGCAAGTAAAGAATCTTCCTATATGACCCAAGATTCTACCTCTAAGAGGAATAAAATCAGAAAGAGAAAATAATATAATCTATATTTAAAATCATATGAAATTTACTATTGAAAAGTCTGTAAAAATATATAAATCCAAATGATTAATCTAGCAATCCAGTTAGCTTGGACCTTTTGCCCTGTTTCCAAGATCTGTATATTAAGTAAACAAACCAAAGTAAAGTTAAAAATATTAAGAGATAAATAGTCACTTTAATACATTTTAAAAACAATTTCAAAGGATAGGTGTAGAAGCGAGCATTTTCATCGCCGTATTTTTCTAATCTGAGTTGTCTTTCTCTTTCCTTTATTCTCTTTTCTGAGTTTCTCAATCTGCTTACAGTTCTTCTCCTAGACACACGAGCTTTCTTATATCCCTTCTTGTTAGATGATGTTTCCTCATTAGTCTTCTCAGGCAATTCTTTGAAGGTATCTTGGTTTTCGATAATGCTTTCTAATTCCTCGACTGAGTTAATAAATCCACCTTCTGGTGAGTATAATGCAAATACTTTATTTTCAACTATGTCGACGTTTTCTGATAATTCACCTGTTTCTGCTGAGAAACCTAAGTATTTAACCGGTGGTAATATCACATCGCTTAAAGTAACACAATTAGTCCATTCTTCATGATTTCCATTAAAGTTGAAATCTAATGATAAGTATCCATTTTTGATATAAACTATTCTTGCCTTTGAAATGCCTGATGATGGATTCAATAAATTTCTTGCCATGCAACCAGCTAATCTAGTATCTTCTCCATCATTACCTTTATTGTATTTCGTTTGACCATCTCCTAACATTAAATTAACATAAGGGAAATGGCCTCTGAGACCATTTCTAAAAGTATCGATAAATACTCCTAAACCATTGAAGTAATTGCTAGATCCAAATACATCCCCAATTTCAGATTTATGATCTGTAAACCAAATTGCAAATCCATCAGCACTAAGTTTATTAGATGATTTACCATGAATATGGAAAGTAACTTCCATCTCAAACGATTCTGCTTGAATAGGAAATTTGGAATATATCATACCAGCTTGATGAGGTTTATCTGATGTGAGTCTTATATACTCATTATTCTTCACGATAGCATTTCCAGCTACATCGTAATTCTTCATCTTGAATGTATTAAGATCATAGTATGGTTTCGAAATATCTTGTGCTGTCAATTCCACTTTTTTAATAGTCACAATACTCTCATCTTTATTTTGTAGAAGTGAATTAAGTTCTTCAGGAGTAAATGAATCTGAACTTGGTTTTAAATACCAATAAAAAATGCAAAAAAGAACAAATACCAAAACTATTTGTAGTGGCCTTGATCTTCGAATAGTACCAACAATAGACATCCAGGATTGCAAAGTAACAAATAAAACTTCACAAAATATGCCTCTTTAGAATCTTTTTTATGCCTGAATCATTAAAAAATCGCTGAACCATGAAAGTCGGAAAACCATATCGGGGGGGCCACGAAGATACGAAGAGTGAAAATTATTGGCACAACCTAAAGATGGGTGGGACCAAGAAGAAATTACCTTTTATTAGAACGGGGATATAATGTTAAATCCTGTTACTCTACTTATTCAATAAAAAATAATGTGTGCTATATAAATAATTATTCAAGTGAATTAAAAAAATCAACTATATACAAATGCAATGAACAAATCGAAAGCGGCCAATATGCCCAAAATATCTAACTTCTCTGATAATAATAAAGATAAGAAGATGAACCTATTTACCAAAAATAACAGTTCTCCAGGCAGAAACTAATGTTTCCTTCTTTTCTCCCTTTAATTCACTCATAATTCTATCATAATACTGAGGGTTTCCTTTAGGTTTTAACAACTTATCGTCCAAACGGTAATAATTCTTGTATTTATCATTTACTAAATCTCTTAACGATAAATATTGTAATTTTAAGTCTTTCTCCGAAACATTAGAAATGATGTCACTATTCTGAAATCTTTCAATCTGAGTATCTTTGAAGGATGAGTAATGCTTTAATCTTTCCTTAGGCAAGGTCTTTAATAATGATACTATCTTCTCTGCTATTTCTACGTTGGCTCTTGATGACATATTGGAGATGGTTTGCAATATTAATCAAAAGTATTCAAAATGAGAAGACTTATTTTACTTCATTCAGTTTTTAATTTGTAACACAAAACCGCATCAAATCTTTTGCATCTCTAATGAACGTAAATAGAAACTGATAAAGACAGCATCTGGACGCTAGGAGAGAATATTGGATTGTGTACGGGTGCTGTGTATGGAAATGTATTTCTGGTTGTTCTTGAATAATTATCAGGTTACAAGAACACTTCTACAGAATCAAGTCTATACTTGAATATGCTTTTTTTTTATTGTACCTACATCCCAGAATTAGTCTTATCGTTAATCTGATATGAAGTAACAGGCATATACACTCTAGAAATGCTTCTAAATCTGTAATTTACCTGACTATTGAAGATTCTAATTAATTTTCTAATCATCTTCTAATTGGTGCCATCACGTGTTGTTGACAATTCTATAAAATTGAATGATATCAGAAGATACTTGATAAGTGCTTCAATTATTAACTAAGATGAGTCCTAGCGCACCAACCCCTAGAGTTATATTCATTCGTCATGGTCAGACCGAATGGTCCAAATCAGGACAATACACTTCAGTTACTGATTTAAGCCTAACTGATTTCGGAGTGAAGCAAATGCTTAACACTGGAAAGCATTTGATCGGGGATTCTCCTTTTCAAATGATTAAGCCAAAGAACTTGAAGTATATTATCACTTCTCCAAGATTAAGAGCTAAGCAAACCGTCGAGCTATTGATTGAAGGATTGAGTGACGAAGAAAGAGCCAATTTCGAAGTGCAAGTAGAGAACGACATTCGTGAATGGGAATACGGTGATTACGAAGGCTTATTGACGTCTCAAATCATCGAATTAAGAAAGTCTAGAGGTCTTGACACTTCTTTACCAGAAGGTGAAACTTGGAATATTTGGCGTGATGGTTGTGAAAGAGGTGAAACTAACAAGGATGTCAAGGAAAGATTAGACAAAGTCATTGCTGAAATCAGACAAATTCACTTGCGTGCATTAGAAAAGAAAGAACCTTGTGATATCATCGTGGTTGGCCATGGTCATATCTTAAGATGTTTTGCCGCTAGATGGGTCAACAAGGAAATTGACGTCAATCCTCAGTTTATGTTGGATGCTGGCGGAGTAGGTGTGCTCAGTTACCAACATCATAATATCAATGAACCCGCTTTATTCTTAGCTGGTGCGTTCACTGTTCCTGTCGAAGAAGAGAGCGCTGAATTATAAATGGAGGTATTTATAGACTTGTGTAACGTTACCTTTTTTTCGCAACTCCATTTTTTTTTTACTTTTGATGACAGGTTCAGTTTGTACTTCTGTAGTATATTTAGAATTGCACGTTAATAATAGAATTTATTAGAATTATTCGATAATATACTTTTGATATGACGATCGACAAGCCAATACCGGTCTGGATTGACTGTGATCCAGGTACAGACGATACATTTGCGATTTTGATGGCGCTTTTTCACTCTTCTTTCAAGTTGTTAGGCATAACTACTGTCCATGGAAACGTGCTGCTTGACTTAACCACACACAATGCGTTGGGTTTGTTGGAACTTCTAAAGGTGCCATACGATGCGGTAAAGGTATATTCTGGTTCTGAGAGGCCACTTGTTAAACCTCCAAAGGAAGCGAAGCATATACATGGGAAAACAGGTTTAGGTAATATCGAGCTTGAAGTGAATCCATTGCACAAACCGGCTGACGATATGAACTATTTAGAAGCTATTAAGCAAGCTATTGAAATGCATCCTCATGATATTTGTTTGATTTGTACAGGGCCATTGACAAATATTGCAAAATTATTTACTAAATATCCAGACTTAAGAGAAAAGGTAAAATACTTGTCTATCATGGGTGGTAGTAAAGGCTTTGGAAATATCACACCTTACTCAGAATTCAACTTTTTTTGTGATCCACATGCTGCATCAATGGTTGTTTCGGACAGGGTATTAAGTGGGAAAATTATTTTGGCACCATTAAATATTACCCATAGAGCAATAGCCACCAAAGAAATTCAACATAAAATTTATAATGAAGATCTGGAAAATTCACATCTAAGAAAGACATTTTACAGCATATTAATGTTCTTTGCAAAAGCATATGCTGGTAGACAGGGGTTTACTGATGGACCTCCTATCCATGATCCCTTGGCAATTTTTTTGATACTTCCATTAATAGAGAAAAGTGATAGGTTTAACTTCAAGTATCTTAAGAGGAAAATTGATGTTATTACTGAAGGAGAAAAAGAAGGAAGTTTGGTTGTTGCAGATGGTGAACTTGATGAAAATGTTGAAGAAAAAAATGGAGCATATATAAGTTTAGATGTTAACATGAAAGAATTTTGGAGCTACCTTTTGGAAGCTCTCGCTACGGCAGATATGCATAAATAAACATTTATAAAAAAGTTTGTAATTTTTTATAATCCTATCTAAAATACTTTCTCTTGTTCTAGTCCTTGATTATAAGAATTTTCTAATGAATTCAATTTATCAGTTATTACATAACCAATCCTTCCAATTAAATCTTCAGCCCAAACCACATCTAAATGAGAATAATCGTCCAAAGCAACAAAATCTAAATTAACACCTACCTTATATGCGGATTTCTCAAACTCTGTCATATGTGTAACAAGTCTATCTCCATCAACCAAAAAATCTAAATCACAAGTAAATATAAGCATTGGAACTATCGTCTCTTTATCGCTAAACCATGATTTTGTATAAGGGAAATACGTCTTAGAATCGTCATTTGTTCCTAATTGTGATTTTGTTTCTTCATTAATTTTATAATTTGCGCCTGTTTTATAAGCTTCCTTTGACAATAATTGATTTGAGAATCCTTCTACAACCCATTCACTTAACCACCAATTCATCAACTTTGAAGAAACATAAGAAACGTTGAAAACAAAATTAAAATGCCAAACTCTCTTGTCTTTACCCCATTTCTTTGCATTCCAACCAAATAAATACTTAAAAGCCATATAAGAAATAGAACCAAAAAACTTAGTAGAAGATAAGTAATAACGAGCTTGACTTAAGTTCCTCAAGAAAGAACAACAGCCGTATATAACTTTGTATGAAAATGGACCTCTGTGGTGCATAAATTTTATAAAAGCTCTTTCATGAAATAATGATCCTGGGAATATTGCTGGAGCCAATGGGAAGAAATATTCTATTTTCTCGTGGATATGTTTCAAATTGCTATTTTTCAACATTAAGAAGGTTTGGGTACAACCTTGCAGGTGTCCTACTAAAATAAGTTTACTATGGTTCGGCTTATGCGACAACACATTTTCAATTATGCATGGCAAATCATAAAAAGCAAGATCTCTAATGTCCCAATCCCAATACTCTTCACTGTGCATTAAGCTGCCCTTAAAAGTAGAATGAACAACTTCAAACCATGATCTATTATTTCCCATCCAGACATCGTAACCAGATTCTAAAAGATAGTATGATAACGAGTTAGTTCCTGGAGTCAAAAAAGCTCCCGAGCATGAAAGTAATCCATGCTGTAAAAGAATAGGTTTCTTTTTTTTTCTGTCTTCTTCTGTCTCTCTTGGATTAATTAATCTATGCAACGTGAGTACATATCCATCCTCGGTTGTTATTTTATACTCCTCCAAGTCTAAGTCCAACTGCAATGCATAATATCTTAAATCCTTCGAAGCCTTCATTTTCTTTGTATTCGGATATGCTTTCCTTGGTTTATATGCTACAGATTCTGTGTCTGCTGGTTCATTGAATCTTTCCTTTCCCGTTATCTTGTGGTATAAATGATAAAAGACTGCCCCAGTCATAAGCACCGTTACGAACAACAGAGATAGAATGAACGATGTAAAGATATAGACATACCTTATAAAAGTCCCATGGCGGGCCCTTTTCTCCGGTGGTGTCAACTCTTCGTACATTAGTGTAATTAATAAGGATATATAATTAAATTTAAATTAAGGATTTCATCTGATTATTTACATTTATAATGTTATGGTCTGCCAGTAAAATTGTCACTAAGCCGCTCCACCCAATTAGGAAATATCTTCGCAGCATATTTCTAACTACAACCGAACAAGATTGTTGACTGCCACACAGATAGTATACTAAAGCGCTGATAATACAGGAAATAAGGTTGAATATGAAGTCATTGCATTAAGAAATGGGTTCAAATTTTTTCTATAAAAAACAGGTACCATATCAATTCTATTCTCATTTTATTTCATATATGTGAAACAAGTGATAAATAGTAAAAACTTCTATCCAGTTCAGTATAATGTATTTAGATTAAAACAATATTTAATTCGTGTTTTAGATGTATTAAAGTAAAAAAATAATTCTTAAGTAAAAAGTAGATCATTGATAAGTTCTACAATGTTCAACAATTTAAATTATTTTTTAGAAAAATTATTGAGACTTACAATCAATATAAATAACAATACACAATTGAATCATTTCAAGACTATGTATTTTTACTTTGACAAGCAATTTGGATTACAAATTCTTTATTTTATATTCAGCAGCTAAGTATAAACATTATGTGAAATATTATGTGAAGACTAAAATGTGACACAAATTCGTATCTATATCGCAACAGAAGACCTTACTAAGAACAATACGTAATGAATAAATAGATTCCGTCATTTACAGCGGAATTAAAATTCGTAATGTAACTAAATATTAATAACTTTAGCTTTCATCATTTTTTATATTTGGATCTAAGAATATATTAGAAGTCAAATTGTATCGGCGGCTGCAAATAGCTGGAAGGACTGTAAATATACCCAATTACTGTTCACAGTTTCAATTCATTTCGAAATCATTTTAAAAAGAAATAATCTACTAAACATATCCTTAGTTTGATTAAACAAAGTTCTTAAATGTTTCCCAACCATTATCTTTATAAATTGGATTATAGATCATCTAACTCGTGGATTCCAGTCTACTTCTTCATTAAAAATACTAAGATATTAAGTACCACATACACAAATTTCCTAAGTGTCATTACTTATGTACTTATGTCTAGGGAAAAATCCTCCTAAGTGTTCTTATTGATAAAGAATATTTTAAAAAACATCAAATAAAAAAAAATCTAGATTATTAATCAATTTATCAACGCCATAAAGGTTTTACATATTACTTCTGATAGGTAATTAACCCAATGAATTTAATATAGAAAGCAAAGATTTATAATCTTATTTTCCTCCTACTTAATACTTTGCAAAGTAGTGATGTTTTCTCATTATTGTAGTTTGATATGATTAACTTTAAGAGAAAATATTGCAATTAAACCAAATCGAATCAAAAAAAAATTACTTATTTCTTTTTAACAATTTATCAAGCTACACTCGTTCCAAGAATCTCAACAGCAAATGCTTTCATAGTAATGCAATAAAGTTGTGTAGTTCCTATTGAATAGCACTATGCAAATCAGGGCAGAGGCCCTCAATTTGAACATTACACGTGATATAATTATTTCCGAAACAATCAATTATGATGTTACGCAGCCCGGGCTGTATTGGTTTAGAGAAATTTTCAATTACTTTGAAAAAAGCGCTTCACTAGATTTTAGAATTAGATAGTAATTAACTAAATTATTGAAAAATGGGTAAATCGTATGTGATTATTGATATATACAAGAGAACTAGTGCTATTTAATGCAATGACTTAAACTGCGTGAAATTTTGTGTTTGTAGGTGGAATTTGAAGTGTTTCAGATCAAGTAATGAATTTACCTTTAAGTTAACAGAGTGAAGAATCTACACCAGAAAATCATTATTGGAGGGATTAAGTGCACTAATTTGATTTTATTTATAATGAAATTGTATACTAACTAGATTTTTAGTCGTGGTTACAGATCCGGTACTCGTTATGCTTTCCAACGTGACTTCAAGAAACATGGTACCATTGCTATGTCCACCTACTTGAAGACCTACAAGGTTGGTGACATTGTTGATATCAAGGCCAATGGTGCTGTCCAAAAGGGTATGCCACACAAGTACTACCACGGTAAGACTGGTATTGTTTACAACATCACCAAGTCTGCTGTCGGTGTGATTATTAACAAGGTTGTTGGTCACAGATACATCGAAAAGAGAGTTAACTTAAGAGTTGAACACGTTAAGCACTCTGCTTGTCGTCAAGAATTCTTGAACAGAGTTAAGGCTAACGCTGCTTTAAAGAGAGAAGCTAAGGCTAAGGGTGAACAAGTTCTCTTAAAGAGACAACCGGCTAAGCCAAGAGACGCTAGAGTTATCTCTACTGAAGGCAATGTTCCACAAACTTTAGCTCCAGTTCCTTACGAAACTTTCATTTAAATAACATTCAACGAAATTTTACGTCAATATGTAATAACATTTCGTCTACAATTTTTTACGTTAATGTTTTATTCTGTTTAGATTCTGTTTGGATCCGGTCTCTTATTAAATTTTTATAAATTTGTATAATTAGTTTATATTTGGCAATGCAAATATCCTCTGTATTAACTTGAAGATTGGGGAAAAGAATTGAAATGGTTGGCACACTCTGATATAGGCATATAAAAAATCTTGTAAAGCGAATGAACTTGTAAATGAAAACTACACCGTTATTTAATATTACGAATACGTCTACAATAACCTTCCAATATGATAAATGGATCAGAAGTTCTCTTAAGCGTTTGTATGTATTTGTAACAAGAAATTTTGCGCCAAACACCTTCACCAATAAAACCCAATTTTCTCGTACGAAAAAAAATTTCCTAAGGAATCTCACGTTAGTAAGACTACAACTCAGGAGGGAATTGTCATGAATATACGCGAGATTTCATCATGTTGTATAAAACTTGGAAGGTTCATATAAAGAATTAAAAGAATAAAACTTAATACAATGATGAGCTTCACTCTTTTTTATATTAAAAATTTGCCGGGTAACATCAAAAAAAATTCTAAGGTATACACTCATCTGATATTTTTTCATTATACTATAATTTGTTAGTAGAATATTACTATACACAATGGCCCCAAAAAGAAAGTTAGATACTGACGCTAAAGTATCTGAGAAGTCAAAATCTAAATCAATAAAGAGAAATTCTTTATTGGGTTTAAAAGAGATTGAAAATCTTGGAGCAGAGATTATAGCATCATCGAAAAACTATAACTACCTAGTTTCTTTACTTAGTCAGTATACTAATATCAAAAATGATCTTTTAGAGAACAAGAATAGTGATACTGAAATAGTTGGACGTCAGTTGTCTGTCACCTTATTTAAGGTATTTAAACACTTAATGAAGGAAGAATCTTTAATGAATAAAAAGTCATATGGAGAGAAGAAGGCATTAATTGTAAAATGGTTGATTGATAAGTATGAAAATTTTAAGAATATTATTTATGAATTTATCCAATTAAAATTCGCATTTGACACTTCTCTACAAATCGATCTATTAGAAGTTATTTTAAAATTAATCAAATTGGAGAGCCAATATATGAAGTCAGGTTCAAATGATTTATATTTCCCAACTTTAACTTACAGAAAAGTCGTTGAATCATTATTAAATAGTAAGGCCGGTAATGTTTTAGCTGATGCATCTACCGATAATTTTGTCATATTAGAATTCATAGGAACTTTTAAAGAGAGCTGGGACCTTCAATTTTATTTTGTTAATAATCTTTCTCAAACTTTAGAGGAATGGAAAACATTAAAAGATGAAAGCGAATTAAGCTTAATTTTCTCAAATTTTTATACGATTATGAAGACTCCACTTTTGTTTAATACTGATTCTTTGGAAGAATTACAAACTTATATTTCTGAACGCTTACCATCGATCGCCTACAAATATTCGCATTTCAAAACTCAATTCCAAAACAGTTTTATTAAGATATTATCATATCCTTTGTCTGCTTCACAATATAAATCTACATTATTAATTTTGCATAAGAGAATTATCCCATATATGATACAGCCACAAGCTTTGATGGACTTTTTGACTGACGCATATAATGTTACCGCAGATGAAATCATACCAATTCTTACATTGAATTCTCTCTACGAGTTGATGAAAAATTACAACCTTGAATATCCAGACTTTTATACTAAACTTTACTCATTATTAACTCCAAATTTATTATATACCCGTTACAGATCAAGATATTTCCGTTTATGTGATTTATTCCTTACTTCGACACATTTATCAGCTAACCTAGTTGCATCATTTATTAAGAAGTTAGCCAGATTATCCTTGACTTCTTCTGCTTCTGGTGTTGTGATTGTCATTCCTTTCATATATAATTTATTGAAGAGGCATCCTACGTGTATGATTATGTTACATAATACAGCAGACCAACAAAATTTCCAAGACAAATTCAATAATGATGAAACTGACCCCCTTCAAACTGGTGCAATTGAATCATCCTTATGGGAATTAGAGACTCTTATGTCACACTACCACCCAAATATCGCAACTTTAGCTAAGGTGTTTGGTGAACCATTTAGAAAGCACAGTTATAACTTAGAGGACTTTTTAGATTGGAGTTATATATCATTGTTGGAGAGTGAAAGTACTAGAAAATATAAAGGAATGGCAGCATTAGAATTCGAAGAGTTTTCTCTGTTGTTTGATATTGATAAATCCGATAAACCAATACATTCTTACGCATCGGGATGGACTATTTAGATTCTATACCGTAAATATTATATAAACATAGGTAAATCGAGGTTTGAAAATTTTTCCTAATTTAGAAAATTAATTGAACGCGTTAATTTCGTCTTTCGTCTCGCAGGCATCTAAAATCCTCTTTATAATTTATTCTATTTGCTTTTCCATCATTAAGAAAAAACGCAAAAAAAGGTTACTAGCATCATGGATGATACCACGCAAATTAATGAGCAACCAATTGATGCTGTTTTTGGTGATAGAGTTAGAAAATTTCAGGAGTTCTTAGACAGAATAGAGGGAGATGGTAACGACTACAGAAGTGAAATTAAGGAGATGTTAATGAAAGGAAGATACAGATTATGTGTTGTTTTAGACGAAATCAGAGACTTTGATAGAGAATTCTGGAGAGGTTTATTGAATACACCTGCTGAATACTTACCTGCTTGTGAAAGAGCCTTGCGTGATACTGTTTTGACCATCTATGATCCTACCGACTCAAGATTTGACTCGTTGGATGAAAATCAACAATTCTATATCTCACTCAAAGGTTCCTTTGGAGACCACCATGTAACACCTCGTTCAATTAATTCTAGTCACATATCAAAGTTGGTCTCCATTGAAGGGATCGTAACACGAGCATCTCTTGTTCGCCCAAAAATTATAAGATCGGTGCACTATGCTGAAAAGACTAGTAGATTTTATGCGAGAGAATACAGAGACCAGACTACATCTTTTGATCCCATAGCCACTGCTGCTATATATCCAACTGAAGACCTTGATGGAAACAAACTTACAACGGAATACGGTTATTCAACCTATAGGGACCACCAAAAGATTTCTGTACAAGAAATGCCAGAATCAGCACCAGCAGGTCAATTACCAAGATCTGTTGATATTGTATTGGATGATGACCTTGTTGATTTAACAAAGCCGGGTGACCGTATTCAAATTGTTGGTGTCTACAGAGCTTTAGGTGCAGCAGCAAATAATAGTTCATCCTTCAGGACTGTCATTCTTGCAAACTCTGTTTATCCATTACATGCAAGATCCACTGGTGTTGCATCGCAAGAAAAGTTGACTGATCAAGATATCAGAAATATCAACAAACTTTCAAAAGATAAAAAGATCTTTGATATATTATCCACTTCCTTGGCACCTTCAATATATGGCTTCGATTACATCAAAAAAGCAGTATTATTAATGCTTTTGGGAGGTATTGAGAAGAATTTGGATAATGGTACTCACTTAAGAGGTGATATAAATATTTTAATGGTTGGTGATCCATCTACAGCAAAGTCACAAATTTTAAGATTCGTTTTGAATACGGCATCATTAGCGATAGCTACTACTGGTAGAGGATCATCAGGTGTTGGTTTAACCGCTGCTGTGACTACTGATAAGGAAACAGGAGAAAGAAGATTAGAAGCTGGTGCTATGGTCTTGGCAGATAGAGGTGTTGTTTGTATCGATGAATTTGATAAAATGTCTGATGTTGATAGAGTTGCAATTCATGAAGTTATGGAACAACAAACTGTCACTATTGCTAAAGCTGGTATTCATACATCATTAAATGCTCGTTGCTCAGTTATTGCTGCTGCTAATCCAGTTTTTGGTCAATATGATGTTCACAAAGACCCTCATAAAAACATTGCGTTACCAGATTCTTTATTATCTCGTTTCGATTTATTATTTGTTGTTACTGATGATGTCAATCCTACAAAAGATAGAATTATATCTGACCATGTCTTAAGAATGCATAGGTTCATACCACCAGGGTTACTTGAAGGAGAGCCTATCAGAGAGAAGAATGCCCTTTCCTTAGCGGTAGGAGATGATCAAACAAACGAACAAGAAGAACTCGAACAACCTATATTTGAAAAATTCAATTCTTTATTACATGCCGGTGTTAGAAATGACAGATCAAAGGCATTCACAATTTTATCTATTCCCTTCTTGAAGAAGTATATTCAATATTCTAAACAAAGAATAAAACCTGTTTTAACAAAAAGAGCATCTGATTATATCGTGAATGCTTACTCATCTTTGCGTAATGACTTAATTGATAATAACCAAAGGCACACTGCTCCAATAACGGCCAGAACTTTAGAAACTTTAATTCGTCTTGCTACAGCACATGCCAAGGTAAGATTATCAAAAACTGTTGATGTTAAGGATGCTAAAGTTGCAGAAGAATTATTGAGGTATGCCTTATTTAAGGAAGTTTCAAGGAAATCCAAATCTAAGAAACAAAAAACTTCATCATATGATAGTGGTGCCGAAAGTGAATTAGACGAAGAAGAAGGTGAAGAAGACCAAGTAGATGAAGAAGAAATTGTTCCTAGAGCTACTACTGCAAGGACGAGATCAAGAGCTTTAGAAGAAAGTTTGAATGAAATTGAAGAAATGCAGAATGAAGAAGAAGCAAGGGTTGAACAGGATCTTGATAATTTGAACTTAAACCAACATAATGAATTGAATGCGCAAAACCAACCCCTTGGACACACTTCTAATAGAGCTAATGCACCAGCATCAGGAATAAGTTCAGAAAGATATTCATCTTTCGTTAAGATAATGGCAAGAATTATTAACTCTCCTTTATTAGATAATGAGTCGGGTGCTTGTCCAATTGAGCAAGTAATAGAGGCTGCAAATGATGGATTGCCTCAAGAAGATGTGTTCACCGAATCAGAAATTAATTCTGCTTTCAATAACATGCAAGATGAAAACAAGATATATGTGGGAGAAGGAAAAGTTTGGAAAATTTAATCAATCTCAATTTTCTTAATGTATGTATGTATGATTGTATTTCTGTATAATGAAATGTATTTTATTAAGGTTCGGATTCCTTTATACACAACTTATTTGAGAAACAATTTTCTCATCTCTTATTTTAAATATCTTATCTACGAGAATTGTGATGTCAGATTATAACTACTATAGAGATCATGAAGCCAATTCAGAGTATGAAGTAGACCCAGAAAATGAATTGTTAATGCACACTTATGAAACACTTCCGAAGCAGTGTAAAAAATATTGGAAAAAAAGGTATAACCTTTTTGCAAAATTTGATGATGGTATCTATATGACTTCAGAGCTTTGGTATTCGGTAACTCCCGAAGAGGTAGCAATATTTACTGCTAAAGTCATTGCTTCTTTTATTCCAAAAGCTTCTTCTATTCTTGATATATGCTGTGGAGGTGGGGGTAATACAATTCAATTTGCAAATTATTTTGACCATGTTGGAGCCATAGATATCAATCCAATTAACAGAAAGTGTACTATGCACAATGCATCTATATACGGAGTTGACAATAAAATTTGGTCTTTTGTGGATGATTGGAGAGAGATGTCCAGAGCCTTAGAAGATGGAGCCCCGAATCAAACATGGGTTCCTCAAAATCTCCAAAATAAAAAGAATCCGTCGCAAACATTTGATTTCATATTTTGTTCTCCTCCATGGGGTGGTCCAGCTTATAAAAGAGGAAGTGGATGTTTTGATTTGAATAGCATGGAACCACTATCTCTTGAAGACCTTGTTATGCTGATAATAAAGTATACAAAGAATTTTGGTTTATTTTTGCCTCGGACACTGAATTTAGACCAACTAAGAACTTTGACAAGAGATATATATGGTGATACTGGAAGATCAAGAGTGATTTATATTAACCAGAGAGGTTTTTGCATCGGCCTTATTGCATTATTTGGTAAAAAAGTAACCAAATCCGAACATGACTACGCTGACGTACTTCCTCAACAACTGGAGGAAATGTATAACGTCAGCTATTAATTATCTGCATACAGCTTTATTATATAACTAATATAGCAGATAATACACGAAAGTCAATTAATGCAAATGGAGACTGTAACAAAAAATTTATATACGACTACAGAAAAAATGTCAGATTATTTAAGCCAAATAAGGGTTTTCAATATGCCCCATAGTACGTGAACAGAAACCCTGAAATTACAGATTTACCTATATAATTGAAGTATGATTTTCATATTCTTTCTGCATAATTATGAAACCCTATGTGCAGTACACCATTCATCAAAGATACTCTGAGAAAAAAGTCTCCCTTTAAACTTGTTGTTTTTATTTAGCATACTCATTCTCCGACATTTTGCAATAATACGCTCTATCAATTGTAATGGAAGAAATGTCAAACCAAGAGGAATTAGATAATTCGTCTAGATTAGATAGCTTAAGGGATTCTGAGAAATATGAGCCGGTGCATAATGAAAATACAAGTAATAATGAAGACGACGAAGTAACTTTTTCGTCAAATTATATTCAAGAAAGCTTTGATAAGATCCATGCTGCCATTGGAAAGATTGAAGGAGAAAAGTTAAGTGCCATCAACCAAGAACTCTCTTATTTAAGACATGTGTTGGATTACCAAAATAGTAAAATTGAAAAACTCACTGCTTTAATGTCAGATATTTTTGAAAATAAGAACCAAAGTGCAATAATTAGTTCATTACAGGCTATACAGGAAAATGAAAACGATACATCTGACCAGGTCAATGCTGTTCAGGAACAGGTGAACCAAGTACAACAAGTGCAAGAACAAGTGCAAGAACAAGTCGAAAAACAAGTGCATGACCATGTCCAACAGCAAGTGCAAGAACAAGTCGAAAGACAAGTACAACAGCATATTCCAAATTCCGATCTTTCCAACCAACCAATACATATTGATAGCAATATGGACCCAGCATTACATCATGTTGCTGTTGCAGCTGTAGCAGCCCAGGCCCAACAGGCACAAAACGACTCCGACAAACCTAGAAAGCGTCTTTACACTAAGAGAACAGACGTGGAATCTGGCGATGTAGAATCTCAGTTTGGCGATGCATTCAGGGGAGCCAAACGTCCGAAGATCACAATTGATTTCTTGCACAATCCGATGACAGTTAAGGAAATATATGACGAATTTACAAAGGGGTTTCGGGGCCAGCCTCCCTTATGTGAGATGGACAGTAAATACGGAAAGCATGAGTGGCGAGGTGATTCCAGATCCAAGGAATCCAAAAGATACCAAAGAAGAAAGAAGCTTTGCGATGCCATCGCTAGAGGAGTTCAAAAGTACGATAAACCTGCCGAGGAAATTATCAGATACATTGAGGAATTTAGGGGCGACAAGTCTTTAACTTGGGTAATGAATGGGAATCTACCAGCTGACTTATTGAGCTAGCTTTTGGTCATGGCATTCTATGATTATTGTTATATAGTGTGTATATTAGTTTAACATGTGACCTCTCCAAATTGATGCAAAATTTAATCATTAAAAGGAATTTCTCGAACATTCCGGAAATCGCAATCCGGGTAATGAATATCTAAAATTTTTGCTGTTTATAACTACTGCGTCGGCCACCTTAAAAATTTCACTATCGTCGAAGTCTTCTATTAGATTTGTTGGATATAATTCTAAATAAAATGTTAGCTGCCAGAAATACTTTAAAGAGCGCTAGTCGTCGTTTCCCAGCATTTGCCCGTGCCAACTCTTCTGCTGCCCCAAGCGGACCAGTTATTGGTATCGATTTAGGTACCACTAACTCCGCTGTTGCTGTCATGGAAGGTAAGATCCCAAAGATTATCGAAAACTCTGAAGGTGGTAGAACTACCCCATCTATTGTTGCCTTCACCAAGGAAGGTGAAAGATTAGTTGGTATCCCAGCCAAGCGTCAAGCCGTTGTCAACCCAGAAAACACTTTGTTCGCCACTAAGCGTTTGATTGGTCGTCGTTTCGAAGACGCTGAAGTCCAAAGAGATTTAAACCAAGTTCCATACAACATTGTCAAGCACGAAAACGGTGACGCTTGGATTGAATCCAGAGGCGAAAAATACTCTCCACAACAAATTGGTGGTTTCGTCTTAAACAAGATGAAGGAAACCGCTGAAGCTTTCTTAGGTAAGCCAGCCAAGAACGCTGTTGTCACTTGTCCAGCTTACTTCAATGATGCTCAAAGACAAGCCACCAAGGATGCTGGTAAAATTGTTGGTTTAAACGTTATGCGTGTTGTTAACGAACCAACCGCCGCTGCTTTAGCTTACGGTTTAGAAAAGAACGATGGTGAAGTTGTTGCTGTCTTCGATTTAGGTGGTGGTACTTTTGATGTCTCTATCTTAGATATCGGTGCTGGTGTTTTCGAAGTCAAGTCCACTAACGGTGACACTCACTTAGGTGGTGAAGATTTCGACATTGCTATTGTTAGAAATATTGTTGAAACTTTCAAGAAGGAAACCGGTATTGACTTAGAAAAGGATAGAATGGCCGTTCAACGTATCAGAGAAGCTGCTGAAAAGGCCAAGATTGAATTATCTTCTACTGTTTCTACTGAGGTTAACTTACCTTTCATTACTGCTGACGCCAGTGGTCCAAAGCACATTAACCAAAAGATCTCTAGATCTCAATTCGAAAGCTTGGTTGAACCATTAGTCAAGAAGACTGTTGAACCATGTAAGAAGGCTTTGAAGGATGCCGGTTTATCCACTTCTGACATCTCTGAAGTTATCTTGGTTGGTGGTATGTCAAGAATGCCAAAGGTTATTGAAACCGTTAAGTCCATTTTCGGTAAGGAACCATCTAAGGCTGTTAACCCAGATGAAGCTGTTGCTATGGGTGCTGCCATTCAAGGTGGTATCTTAGCCGGTGACGTCACTGATGTTGTCTTATTAGATGTTACCCCATTATCTTTAGGTATTGAAACAATGGGTGGTGTCTTCGCTAGATTAATCTCCAGAAACACTACTATTCCAGCTAAGAAGTCTCAAATATTCTCTACTGCTTCTGCCGGTCAAACTTCTGTTGAAATCAGAGTTTTCCAAGGTGAAAGAGAATTAACTAGAGACAACAAGTTAATTGGTAACTTCACCTTATCTGGTATTCCACCAGCTCCAAAGGGTGTTCCACAAATTGAAGTAACTTTCGATATTGACACTGATGGTATTATCAAGGTTTCTGCTCGTGATAAGGCTTCTAACAAGGATGCTTCTATCACTGTTGCTGGTTCATCTGGTTTATCTGACTCTGAAATCGAAAAGATGGTTAACGATGCTGAAAAGTTTGCTGAATCTGATAAAGCTAGAAGAGAAGCTATTGAAAATGCTAACAGAGCTGATCAATTATGTAACGATACCGAAAACTCTTTGAACGAATTTAAAGACAAGTTAGATGCTGCTGAAGCTGAAAAGGTCAGAGCTCAAATCAACTCCTTAAGAGAAATTGTTGTCAAGGCTCAAGCTGGTGAAGAAGTTGATGCTAACGAATTGAAGACCAAGACTGAAGAATTGCAAAACGAATCCTTGAAGGTCTTCGAAAAATTGTACAAAAACAACGAAAACAGCGGCTCTTCTGAAGAACCAAAGAACTAAGCAATGTAAATAGTCCTTACTAATGATTTATGATCGCGTCTGACGGTTGACATATTTGCTTATTGTTTCCTTTTTTTTACTTGTATATAAAATAATCTAAGAATTTTGTATTAAATGTCAAAATAATTTTCTAATATTTAAGCTAATGGCTTCACTTCGAGTTCTACTACTGACTGTACCATATGTTTTTCTCTGATAAATTGAGGTTCCTTGGTTTTCGTCATTAGATGCCAGTAATGTGGAAATTGATGTTATCATCAGACAATCATCCGAGTCATATTCTAACATATCTCCTAGTATTGATCTTCTATTCAGATAATTTTTATTAAATTCCTCCGTGAAATCGTTAATTAAAGGTTCCTCATCATCAAAATCAGGGTTATATGAACTAGTATCATAACTGAAAAGACTTCCTTTTGTGTGAATATCTATTTCCTCTGAAGGATAGATACTTGATTCAGTGTAAGAACTTGCCCTGCTGAAGTTCGTATTTAATCTTCTACTCTTATCTTGGTCAATTAATAGAGATTGGAATAAATTAATTTCATGTCTTAATTGAATTCTTTTTTGAATTATTACACTCAAATAGCTTCTCCATAATGTTATGAGAGTCTCTCTCTCTATATTCTTGTCCAAATTCGAATGGTTACCAAGACCATGAGGAGGTGTAACAGGAGGTACTGATTCAGACTCAGATTCAGTTTGAACTTCTCTCTTGACAGAATTAGGAATAATAGAATTAACTTCCATATTCCTATTTTGCAGACTACCTTCTGGATTTTTTTGTCCGACAAATGATGATACCTTTATCTCTGCATTCGGGTTAATGTCTTGAAGTTTACCTGCTAATTCTTGTATATCCTTAAGATTATCAACAAACTCCACTTGATCCTTTCCTAAATTGGGGTTATTGATTGGAGCTGATACTTGAGTAATGTTCCTTGGAAATATTTTGTTATTCTTATTCTTCTTTCCTCTATTCAATGATCTTGATCTAGAAATAGAACCCGTTTTTCTGCTAGATGCTCTGAATTGAAATCTGAATGATTTTATTTTCTTAAGAAGCTTTTTCAATCTTAAATGAAGACGATATACTTTCCCTCCAAATCTATTCCTTATTGCTTTTCTTCTTTTAAGATTTGATGAATTACTTTTCACCTTCTCTAACTTGGATTTTGATTTTGACTTGACTTCGGCATTCATTGATTCATCTTGATCTGGCCTGGTTGAAAATATTGTCGCCTGTGAACCTCCTGTGCCTGCTAAATCTTTTGAATAATTTGATAAAAGCAAAGACCCTTCTTTTTCAAGTTTGCTACTGTCACTTCGTTTGGATTTCTTTAACCTTAGTCTGTTATCAATGTCTTTTATATATGAGGATGCTAATGAAATATTATCAAACTTTCGTGATTTCGATGATTGGTCTATTATGAACTTTGAAAATCTTTGTGGGACCTGTTGTAGTCCACGTTCTTCCCTCTTAGAACTAGATGGCGAGTTCTGGATTACATTTGAAATGTGGATATGTGAAGTATTGGCGTATTGTGGAGAAGTAGAATGAGTCAACAAGTGAAAAGTATCCAAGGAATTGTTATCTGTTAAATATATTTGTTGAATAGAAGCTGGTAATGTAGAAACTCTTTCGATTGGCAACCCTATCGTTTCGTATTCTTCATTCGACCTTGACATCTTTTTTTATAGTATCAGTAACTCTCCTTTAATATAGAAAGAGTGCTAATGATATATCCCTGATTTGATGACTAGATATATCATTTTCAGGAAAAACTGTATAGATCACTAAATCAAAAAAAGATGGCTGGCTGTATATATTGCAGCTATTTACCAGCATGCGCAAAAAATTGACACCTAAAAATAGCTAAATTTTCATTTATAATATATGTATTATAAAAGTTATATGCGCTATAAAACAGCCCAACAAGGAACATGTATAGTCATGCAAATAACAACAAGAATTAAACTTCTAGAACTAAAAGGGAGAGATGAGTCGTAGAGTCTAAATAGCATTGGCTAAACCAACTGCATTGTGTTCTAAATCGTAAATAGAGTAGTACTTTCTCAAGAATGCATCACCGATAATGGCTAAGTCACCAATTGGCTTTGGCATGTCTAAAGGAGTGAAGACTGAGATACAGCTTCCACCTAAGTCCAAGATATAATCGTTCGCAGATAAACTGAAGTTATGGCCGCCAAAAGTAAAAGTAATGTCTGGCAAGGTTTCTTTAACATCACATTCAACTTGGTATTGACCAGACCATGACTTAGTAGCACCAATCTTAGCGTTAATAATTTCGGCCAAGGAGGAAGGTAAAGTAATCAAAGAAGTACCGGTATCAATGGCAGCACCAGTGGAGAATAATTCAGCATATTCGTCACCAAAGCCAATACCTTCAAAGGAGACTTCCCAGTAGGCCTTTCTTCTCACGGGCAACCAGGTGATATCGCCTGTGAAGTAGTCAGAGTTGTAACCACCGAAAGTAGCAACACCGCCGTTGGATTCATCCTTCTCGGTATTTCCTAAATAGAAGGCAAATCTTGGCTCATCAAGCAAATCTTGGGCAATGGCATTAAACACAGGAGGAACAATCTTGTTGGTGGAGATGGAGTCATAAGCCAAACCTAAGATACCATCAAACTTACCAAAGGCAAATGCCAAACCTGGCTCACTGGTGGCTTCAGCAAAATCTTGACCGGAGATGATCAAGTCACCAATTTGAAGGGTATCTTGGGAAACATAACCTTTCATAGAGCCACTAACATATCCGGTCTCAAACTCGGAGCCGTTGGCCTTGTAAGACGCAGAAGCATCGTGGTCATATTTCGTGTGCAAGAAACAGGCCAATGAAGTACAGTCCTTCGATGGAACCCACAAATTGGACGAACCAGTGTCCAAAATGACCTTGAAGGTCTGACCTGGGGTACCCAACTGAATCTCGGTGAAGTATTGCGCATTCATGTAGTTTGTCAATGGCGAGTCAGTTTCGCCTTCTGCAACAAATGGCACCTGAGCATTCTCACTGCTAAACCCTACAGCGTCTCCGAAGACGGATTGGTATGTCTTGACGTATTTGTGGGACAATCCCTGGGCGTATTCCTTGAAAGTGCTTGGGTTAAGCGTCTCCTCCTGAGGAACCCTGTGGATTGTAGTCGAGTGTTTAGCAGCCTCAGCTGCCCCTAATAATGTAGTAGCGATGGTGGTTAAAACAGATAATGATAATCTCATTCTTCCTTATCTATATATGATAATCTATTTTGCTTCAGAATAAGAGTTGCTTAAATTCAGGAATTAGTGGCAATTATATATTTAGAGCTAGATTACACAATCTTTTCTCGTTCCGTAAATGGATGACTTCATATCAGCGTGAAATATCTCATCTCGAGAAATGGCAAGTCAGGCATTAGCCAGCTTACGAAATAGGCAAACACAGAAGCATGAAATTGAACTTGTTCAAGTCAGAGGTCGAAAACATCCTTCCAAAGCATCCAATATGCTACAGTCATCGCAAAACTAAGGAAAAGGCCACTATCAGCGACATCATTAGAAAGCAAGTGCCCGAGCTCGCCCACGGCTCCTGGTACACCATCAACCCGTTGTTGCCTAACGGACACTTGCAGACAGCATACACAGCGTTAAACAAGTTTGAGTCTGTCGATTTGGTGAAGTATAAAAGAAGAATATTGACGGTGGACCTGGCAGATAAGTTCTACTCTGTGGATGGTGAAATTTTGAGATACGATCAGTGGGAAGGAGAAAGCACATTTTCTATCGATTACGTATACCCGGGGAAAGAAGATCCTGACCATGAGAAGTACAAACCTAAATCACAAACAAAACTGCCTCCACCTAGAACTGAATATTTAGATCCGTCAAAGGAACAGGGGCTATTACTGGATGAGTCGAAACCGTTACTTATTGCCCTCCATGGCTTATCTGGAGGTTCGTATGAATCTTATATTAGAGCATTTATCAGCAGTATTTCTCAGGAACCATACAATTTTGATGCGTTGGTATTAAATGCTAGAGGCTGTGCAAACCACACTATTACTAGTCCTCAGTTGTTTAACGGATTGTGGACAAATGACTTAAGATACTTGATCAACGAGCACATTAAGATTTTGTGGCCAAATAAAAGAATTTACTTAATTGGGTTTTCCTTAGGAGGTGCGATCACAGCAAACTATTTGGGTCAGGAAGGAAGTAGTGTCTATGAAAATATAAAGGGTGCAGCTGTAATGGGGTCACCATGGGACTTCAATGATAGTTCTATTCAGTTAAGTGAAAGCACCATCGGTAAGACCATTTACTCTCCAACGATGTGTCAAAATTTGGTAAGATTATTAGATGAACACAGTACAGGACATCTCAAGAATCATGAAATAATCGAAAAGTATATGTCCAACCCTGCAGAATTCACATTGAGTAAGTTAAGAGATTTTGACGATCAGTTTACTTCTAAACTATTTGGATTCAATTGTGCTGATGAGTATTATAGACACGCTTCTCCAATTCAGAGATTACTTAAAGTCAGGGTTCCTACAGTTATCGTCAATGCAAAAGATGACCCAATTGTTGGAAGTAGAACTTTGCCTTTGTCGGAAGTTCCATTAAACCCATACACAGTCCTTGTCACTACTTCGCAAGGAGGTCACTTGGGTTGGTTTACCTATCACGGAAAGAGGTGGTACGTTGATCCAATTTGTAAATTCTTCAGTGAGCTTGATAAAAATTGGGTACTAGAAAATGTCGATAAAGAGACATTGCCTTATGATACTACTAAAATCTGGAAACATGATAGAATTGTATAGATAAATTCTTTTTTGTGTCATTTTTAGCTTATTTCTTATCTTGTATATATTTAATATAAGGATTTTAAATAATTAATCATAATGATATGAATAGAGCTATAAATAGTAGTTCATCAGATAAGACCACTAAACTAGATGAAACACCTAGGATAGTCAAAGAGACTAATAATGGTCTGAACAATAAGGTAAACAATTTGTCAGATTATAAATGGATACGAAATATCCGAGCATTACCATCGAATCAAAAAAATAATGATGTTCTCAAGAAGGAATATATTGAAGTTAATCTAAATAACTCTAGAAAATTAATTCGAAATATACATTCTTTCTCCAATTCCAGTATAGGGTTGGTGAGTACGATTGAAGAAGTCAACGAAAACTTTATACGATTAAATAGCGTGAAGAAGGAGCTTGAATGGTTAGATGCTTTAAAGGAAAATTAAAATTACACATACATAAATATAGTTTGTTTAATGTATCTATTTTATACAATGCTAAAATCTATATAAAAATTAATGAATTATCTTCTCTCACGTTCACTAACATCTCTATCGCTGTCACTTTCACTACTATCCTCAATTATGAACTCATCTAGTGGAATATCACTGTTTTTACTATTACCATTACTATTAACTCGTTCTTCGTCACCTGCAGATCCTGCATTGTTATTCTTATGCTTGATAACAACAAAAGCATTAGATAAAATAATAACAATTCCAAGTAAACTCAAAAATCCAGGAAGATGATGCCAAATCATCAAATCCCATACAATAGCAAAAACCATACTAGTATAACCCATCAAAGATGATTTACCTGCTGTTACTCTTTGTACACCTGCAGTTAACAAATATTGCATTATAAAACCAGAAAACCCAATCAATACAAATAAGATAATTTGATATAAATTCTTTGGTAACGCAAAGCTAATTGAGGGAATTACGACAATGGAACCCATTGACACAACACAGGTAAATAATGCAAAATAACTAACAGTAATAAGTGGATGAACCAGCTTACCAATCTTTCTTAATATAATGAAAACCGATGAGGCACCAAAAACACCCAATAGCCCAACAAACGTAGCCAATAATCTCTTTTCAGTCGAAGAGCTTTCAACAGTTTCATCACTTGAAGTCTCATTTTGTGAAGCATTACCGAAAATAAAAGAAGGTTTTGCAATAAGGAATACCCCGACTAAGGACAATATTGAACAAGCGCCTTCAACAATGGAATATCTTTCATGCAAAATAATCCATGCCAAAAAAGAAGTAACAATCGGAATAAAAAAAGTAATGGCAACTGCATCTGAAAGACTGATGTATTGTAAAGAAAAGTACATTCCAAAGACACCTACAAACCCTACCGCACCTCTCAATAACAAATAACCTCTCATAGTTTTGGGCCCAAAAGGAGCATCCGGAATAGATTTCAAAATAGTCATGTATACTAAGCAACAACCATAAGTGACAAACATTCTTACAAATAAAATTTGTAATGGATGAATTGGAGCATCCGAAGTAGTATCGGTGACTAATAGTTTGCAAGATACTACCATAATTGAATTGAAAAATTGGGATAGAATTAATAGACTAAACCCACTATACTTTAGAATATAGCTATCATAAAATGATGTTATTCGTTGCTTGACATTTCCCGTTATGCCACTACTGTTTAAATGTTCAATTGATCTATCAAACGTTGGTGATCTCGATTCACCTAATGTATCATCTTCAAGAAATGGAATTTCAGTCTCATGATTCGCTACAACCATAACAATATATCTTGATTCTTATAATGATTTGATCTTTTAAATACTTCTAAGGAGATTTGGTTTGTAAAAACCCCCTTTAATATCCGCTGAAAAAAGAAATGAGACAGGTGTGGAAGTACGTCAACCTAATATCACACGGCACAACTAAAAATTATATTAAAATTGCAATAACTATAACAAATCCTTTTACTAAATCTAAATAATACATATATAACATTTATATAACGATATTTTACGTGATTAGTAGAGATATTTCTTGTATAAAAAAATTTGCTTCACCCCATATTTAGATGACATAAAAACGTTTTAGGTAAATTAGTTGCATAAAATTATATCACATTTTCCACATATGTTCTACTGTATCTTATCTCTTTACCATAAGAACGACTCCGTGGCCAAGCTGGCTAAGGCGTAAGACTGTTAATCTTAAGATCGTGAGTTCGATCCTCACCGGGGTCGTCTTTTTTTCAAACTCATTTTTATTTTTTTTTTTATTTTTACTCTATGTTATATTTACTTGCTACAAATTCTTCAATAATAGTCTAGATTAATCTCTATTTGAAAATTATTATTGTTATGTGAGCTTTTTCTAAGCGCTTAAGCTATTTAATTTCGTAAATCGTAATTTCAAGTATTGAAGCTACTCAAAGAATTGTACAGCAACCATTTGTCGGTCTGTCATTATTTAAAAGGCTCATTCTGGTTGCAGCTTCGAATATGTCATCTACGCCTTCACCAGTTAAAGAAGAACTTTCCAAGTATCTTTTAGCGTTTATATCCTTCGCAACAGCTTCACCTTTTTCGAATTGGACATATCTAGTAGGATCTGAGCTGACCCTAAGGTCCTTTTTTAAACCAACCAACATGTATGGTGCATCTGGGCAGTATTTTTTGACTTCGTCCACCCATTTATGTCTAGCGTTCTCTAAAGAATCTGGGACATCTAAAGCAAATCCAATTAATATTATGTGAGAATTGAAATAGCTTAAAGGTCTCAATCTTTCATATTCCTCTTGCCCAGCTGTATCCCATAAGGCTAACTGAACTGGTTTTCCATCTATTCTGCAATCTGTGACATAATTCTCAAAGACTGTTGGATGATACTCAGTTGGAAACTCGCCTAATGTAAAAACGTACAATAAAGAAGTTTTCCCGCAAGCACCATCACCTACAATTACCAATTTCCTCTTCGTGATATTATCTGTCATCGTTGTATATGCTATTTAAGTTCTATCAATGAACCTCAAAGCACCAACCACAAAAGCTGACGATATTTTGTCTGAACCCCCCTCTGATTCGAACTGATTTGTAGGATTCTTGATATTTAAGGAAGCTTTTTAGAACACCTTATGTTTAATAAGGTGGTGGAACTACCTGTTGTGAAACTAATTAATGATAGTATAGCAAGATATTTATGTACGATTCGATTTTCTTCCACACGAGATCTACAATTTGATTATGTAAGATAATGCCAAAATATATTAAATAGATCAAATATACATGAGTCAATTCCATAAGCTACGAACACCTTTAAAAGCCGGGTCATTCATATCGTTGAAGCCATTCAATAACGAGCCAGAATCTGATGTGGGGTTGAAGTTATTCACTTGTGTAAGATTATTGACTAAATCTGGAGGCGAAGTTACAATAGATTTATTTGAAACCACTGTTGCGACTTTGACGTGTGTCACCGTTCCAAAATTATTATATATGAAATCAAACGTAAAACGAGAAGATGTGCGACAAGCTCCAAGAAATTGGTTAAGGGTCAAGTTTGCATTCAACAACGTTTTGGTATTCTGGAATAGAGTAATACAGGGTGCAGCACCAAATTCTAACATATTTGAATTTTGCAATAATTGATATGCATTATACGATGCTGCTTGTATAGTATCAGTGTCGGGTATAGTAGCGGCATGATTGTTGACCGGATTCCATAAAGTACTACTATTATTGTTATTGCTACCCCAAATTGAGTTAGTAGTGGTAGTAGGTTGGTTCCAGACATTAGAAGATAAACCCTTCTGATTATTTAATGCAGGACCATTTGTAGAGGGGAATCCGTCAAATGGGCTAAATGATGTTGTTGAGGCATACGGATTGTTAAAGAGCGGTTGAGTGTTAGGGTTAGACCAGTTACCAATCCCCAGTTCTGTAGTAGGTTGTTGCGATTGATTTGATAATAGGGTATTTGGCAATATATGGGATGGGGAAGGTGATAGTAGAGAAGGAATGATTGAATTAGAATTGGAAGGGAATTGCGGTCCCATGGAATTGTTGCCAGAAGAAATTGAGCCAGGCTTTGCGAGATATAATTGTTCGAGTAGGTGATTTTTTGAAGGTGATTTTTCTTCAACAGATGGATGATCATTAAGTTCAGTATTAGCGAGCTTTTCAGATACATTGTGCATATCCAATAATTCTTCAAAACTTTGGTCTGCTTCAAGTGAATTAGTATCAGCAAGGATTGCAGATGCTTTATCTTCGATCAGCTTTTGTGCAAGCAATTTCTTCTCTTGCGCTTGTTGCTTCTTTTCTAATTCTTTTTGCTTTTTCTCTTCTTCTCTGCGCTTACGTTCTTCTTCTAGCTTTTTCTTTCTTTCTTCCTTTAATGTTTTGGCTTCTTCTTCTTTCTTTCTTTGAGCCTCGGCTTTCTTCTTTTGTTCTAATTCTCTTCTCTTTAATTCTTCAATCCTTTTCTTCTTTTCCTCTTCTCTTCTTTGTCTGGCCACCTCTTTCTTCCGCCTTTGAGCAGCTTTCAATTCCTCTTGCTTTTGTTTCAACTCTATTTCCTTGGCTATTAGTTCTTCTTCTTTTTTCTTCCTTTCCTCTTCTTTAGCTAATTGTTGTAATCGTTTCTTTTCTTTGGTTTTTTCTTTTTGCTTCAATTTTTTTAATTCCTTTTCTTTTTTTGCATTCTCCTCTGCCTCCAACTCTTCTATAAGCATTTTGGTTCTATCTTCGGCGAGCTTCTCTTTATAAGCATTCTTCAATCTCTCTTGGAACAATTTGATTACTTGAATTAAGAATAGACGACGGATTTCTTGCATTTTTTCCTCTTCTGATATTTCAGATTCGGTGTCACTAACATCTTCTTCACTATCATCTAATTGTACATAGCTCTTATCCTCTCTCTCAGTCCCTTTTTCGTCTTTTTCATTAATCTCTTCTTCGTCGTCTTCTTCTTCTTCGTCTTCTTCTTCTCCTTCTTCTCCTTTTTCTCCTTCTTCTTCTTCTTCTTCTTCTTCTTCTTCTTCTTCTTCTTCTTCTTCTTCTTCTTCTTCTTCTTCTTCTTCGCCTTCTTCTTCATTTTCTTCTCCTTCTTCTACTACTACTTCAACTTCTACTTCATCTTCATTCGCAATTTCTACTTCTTCTTTTTCTCTCTTGCCATCATCATTATCAATTCTACGTTCCATTTCAACCTGTGTGTCTTCCTCAACACCAATTTCATTTCTCCTCACTTCTACTCTCATATCTTGGTCAGTTTCCACATTTTCATTGATATCTTGCGGGTATGTTATAATAATACCTTTTCCATAATTATAAATATTATTTCTTGTAGAATCAATTCTTGTTATTGAATCATCTTGTTGTAAGTTTTGGTTTAGTATAGGAATGGTATTTAATTTTGGTATGTCGCATATTTTATCATCTTCATCTATCCACGCAGATTCATCCCTGTTAGATTCTTTCAATAAATCTTCTCTTTCAGTTCTGGATTCCGAAAGGGATTCCATCATGTCTATAAATGAATTACCATCATTCTTTAGCAAATCCTCCGCAAACTTAGATAATCCTTGAGATATTTGATCATTAACATCTCCTGCTATTATTTTTCCCATATTTTGAAGGAAAGACATACCTTTTTCAAGTTGATCTTTATCTGCTTTGTGGAGATCTCTTATCATTTCACGCAAAGAATTTGCTCTTTGTAATAGTTTCTCCAGCGTTTCCGACTCTTTCGCCCTTTCCAAATCAAACCTTTCCAAAGCTTCAGATAATTTTGGATCCAAAAGCTTGTTAAAAACTTCTTGTTCTGATATATTTTGATGTTGAATATCAACTTTATTTTTTATTGCTTCTGTAGTATTCTCCACATCGGCATCAGTTACTTCACTTATCTTTTTAATTGGAGCTTGCTCATTTTGAAATATAGATGATTCTTGTTCTCTGATGCATTCATCATTCTTATGTAGGTTATCTTCATTAAGTGTATTCTCTTCTGTAATTCCATTGAGGCTTGTATTCGGTATGTAATCTTGTTTGCTCCTATATTTTTGTTGCCTTTTATGTAACTTATGCTCTTCCTCTAACATGTGAAATCCACCAAATAGTAGTCCTGGCAATGCATTCAAGTCGTTGATATCTCTGACTTCATGAATGAAATCAATAATATCATCAAAATGATTGTCATATATATTTTCAAGCTCATCTTCAATTATACTACTTTTCTTTCCACAATAAGAACAGGAGCAGCCATTATTTTGCTGTGGGTTTGCATTCATATTATGGCTTGCAGATTTGGTTTCACTTTTAAATATGTCCATTATTGATTTCTTGTCAATTTGTACTAATTCCAACTTTTGCGAATCATCTAATGATTCCCAGAATGATTTCAAGTTTTCTTGCTCTTCTATAGTTGCATTGTCCCATATATTAGCATGTGGGGCATGATCATGGTGGTGATCATGTTGATCGTAGTGATCATGAGAGTCATGAGAATTCATTGGAACATCATCTAAACTTTCCACTATTACGTCTCCATTAGGCGCTTGCTTGATTACTCTAGAAGTCGGATAGTCGTCCTCTGGGTTATTTAACGTTGCTTCAACAGCAGTTGCTTCTAATTTCAGTTTATTCTTCTTTCTCTTCTTCTTCTTCTTGTTTGACAATGCAGGTGAATTTACTATTCCTGGTGGCTTTATACTTGAATCATCAGTATAATCAAAATGTATATTATCCCCATTCTTAAACTGGGGAGATCTTATTGGGTTTATATTAACTTTCGACATATTTATCCAATAGTATCTATTACTGTGATGTATTCACCTCGTTACTGCTATTTTTTTTTACAGTACTTAAGCTCGAAACAACCGATCGCTTGGAAAAAAAAAAGCTTTAATTCTAATTTTCTAATACAAAACAAAACTACAAATCAGAGACTCGCTGAATATTATAAAAAGAAGTCCTTTTGTTCGTTTTACTATCACTTCAATAAGTACCTTTGAAACTTAAGTATCATAAATCAGACAAAACTATAAGACAGTACAGTCTAAATGCGGGCGGGTAACTTTAAAACTGGTATAACCGTTATCAAGCTGTCTGTGCAAGCTTTGCTTTAAGTTGATTGTTTTCCTCAACAACAACTTCAAGTAATTCTGTTAACTTATCTAATTTGGAATATATTCCGTAAATTTCCCATTTCATACCAGCTAAATTAGCCTCTGTCACAGGTTGAACAACTGTTTCAATGTCTTTCTTAAATTGGTTCATATTGATACTGAAATCCGGATCTTCGCTTTCTGCTCTTCTCTGCTCTGCAAGCTCTGATGCTATGTTAACACTTTGTTCTTGAATTCCTTCCCATTCATTTTGAGCATCGCTCTCAAACCCATCTGTTAAATCCCACTCGGTATCAAATTCATTTGCATCATCAGGAAGGCCCTTAAATCTATTATAATGAATTCTTCTGGCATTGTTAAGTTCATCCATAGCAATATAGATTAAGAAGGGAGAATAAATTATCATCATTACCACGTAATTGATTCTCTTGAATGTTCTTTTGTTGCAAATGAAAGAAAATGGAGAAATTAATAATTCAATTAAGTTAAATGGGGGAACAAATAGATCTTGGTCTGGAGCTCTAATATATCTCAACGTCTTTTGAGCTACTAAAGCCAAATACTCATCTGTAGCATTCTCCACAATAGCAGCATAAGCTGTAGAATACAAAGCAACCAAAATGTTCATCAAAATAACAGATAATAAAAAAGAATAAATGTAATACAATATCGAAGCATATGGAGGAACTAATTTAGCAAAATCGCCAAAACTGGTACCACCTATTATAGCTTTTACTAATGAAATTAAAATGTTCTTTGTTGCTTCATTCTTTCCGTCAGAAGCATCTAAGCCCAAGAACCCTTGAACAAACCCAATAATTACAACAAAAAGAAGTACAAAGAATAAGATAGATTCCTTCATCATAGTTTTCACAACAACTAGCATTGCACCAACAAATTTTTCTGCGTCTAAGTATAATAAGAGTCTTGTCCACATTAATGGAGAGACACATGATAAAATACGGAATGAGATCTCATCATACTTATCTTTAGCAGCACCATGACTATCCAAACTCAACATACGGAATGAAATCGATGTTACGATAATGACATACATAAAATCATTGAAAGCATTCCAGAAACCAAAGTAATTTGAACCAACGTGGTAAAATTTAACTACTTCATCCACAATTGATCCAGCAGTAATGAAAATGAAGATCCACTCTGTTACAGCAAGATACGAAGTCGTTTCTTGGTGACCATTCAAAACAATACTGAATACTATTAAGTAGATAAAACTGAAAAGTATCTCAAGCATATTTTGGTACAATGGAGTCTTGATTCTATCAGGGTCGAAGTGAGTTCTTAATGATGAAGATGAAACACCCTTGTATAAAATGTAGGCATGTGGATTTTTGGAAGATTGAACAATCCAACCTCTCCAAAGCCACTTTATACAACGCTGAAATCCAGATGAAGATATAACAATTGTAGAATGCATATCAACAGCCATTTCCAAAGCATTCAATGGGTCAGAGTTAATACCTCTCAAATTGACCGAGTATCTATGACACAACATACCAATAAACAAAAACTTGTCGTCAGTTTCTCTCTCAATAAGTATAGCAGCAATCTTTTGAGCTGTAACTGCTCTAAGAGAAAACAACTCGTTATCACTCAATTCCTTCTCGGCTTGTTGCCAATACCAGTCGCAAACCTTCAACAAACAAAACACCAAACATGCCCTGTACTTATAGGAAGACGAATTAGGTTTCCCGTCACCTTTACCGCCTGCAGCCTTGTAAACCAACTCAATTACCTTTGAATTGATAATAGCAGAATTCTGTTCAAGCACATCCTTTTCATCAAACACTATCGGAATAACACCATCGATAAGCGTTTTTAAGTTCAAACAAACTCTCAAAACTTGTCTAGGTGTCGGACAAAATTCCCATTCATATTGCGAATCTAATAATGAACTTGATTGCTCTATATCAATTGATACATCAGTCATTTCTATAGTAAGAAGAGATGAGCTTTTTAAAGAATTACGTTGTACTAGAAATTCATTTCAGGTCCCTGAATCAGGTTCAATCGCGCTGCATCTCCGAGATCTGAAACTCGACTAATATCAATTTACGTGTGATTATCGTGCATTATATACGGTGCATTATATACGGTGTGACTGGAGTTTCTATAATTTTAAATATGACTCTAACCCTACAGCAAGCGTGGTTCCGATGACAATATCAAACATACCAATCTGCTTACGGCCGGAGAAGATGCGAGCATCTTCATATATGGAAATCCACCCTAATTTGTTGTCGTCTGGGGCATCATCCACAGGGTGGCTTTGAGCGTAGAGACCATCGCCTCCAGTGTAGTAGTTTTTGATATCACCTCCAGTTCCTATATCATGTTCTAATGAGTACTTATTGATTCTACTTTCTTCGAATTGTCTTCCTGTAAACTGGCTAATATTCTTAGACATGGACATGCTCACTCTTTTACTTTTATTCATTTCACATGGTCTAAATACAGCTAGCACTGGCGGAAACGACATATCTGTATCGTGTGTGTAAATGTTTTTGGGTTCTCCAGTTGCTTCCTTGTATAACCCATCATTAGAATGTTGATGTTCGTCCGGATTAACGTAATTTCGGTGGAAATATACATATTTCTTATTAATGAGCTTACAGTGTTGCTCAGGAACCATGCCCTCTTCTGGGACCCTTTCTGTCATTCCATTCACTATTTTCGATTTGATCTTTTTCATTTTGCTCTTTCTGACCCGTAGGATTGGCCCTATGTTCCATTTAATATTATTCATGTCTTTAAAATCATAGCTCTTGAATACTTTGATATCTAACTTCATATCTCTGACAAAAGGTGTAAACTTCTCATCAATTATCTCAGGAAGTAGTACTCTATCAAAAATAGGCGGTTTTTTAGCAGTGTAACCAATATGACCATCGATTAATTCACTTTCTCGAAGCAGCGATACCGTAAAGTGACCACCAAGTTCTTCTGCTTTCTTTTCGATGATCATTATTGGAGTCCTATTTTCTCTTTTGATGGACTGAATGCTTTCAGTATCTTCAAAAATGAGTCTATATCCACCTCTGAGTTTGGAATGTTTTGTAGAAGGGTTGTTATATACAACTTCCACATAATATCCTGGACCATTACGACAGTAAACATGTTTTAACCCGGGGTTAGTTGTCAAATATAAGTTATTCCCAAATTTTAATACATGGTATTTCCAGAATGGTGATTGTTGTCTAGGTTGTACCTGTTCTGAATTTCTATTTAAATTGGAATACTCAGTAGCACCCAACATCATAAAAGACCTTCTAGACAAATTGGATGCTGACTTAAATTTAGCAAATGATTTCCTCAATGCACCATGCTTCTTCACACCAGCCAGACTCGCGCTACCTTCGCTAGTGAGAGATAAATTTCGAAAATCAGAAGAAACCTCCGATTGAGAAGATCTTACATCGGTTTTAGTCAGTGGATCTTCGGACCTAGTTGCTAATATATCTAAATCACTATCATCGTCAGTCAATGGCTGTAGATTAGGATTTTCTAACCTAAACTTCGTGGCTATAGGGGATCTCTCAATATAAGATGTAACTCCAGTATCGAACATTCCATGTACGGAGGCGATTGATGACATTTGATATTCCTCTGAGGATGACATTCTAAATCTCTGGACAAATCTTTAGTGTAGTATTACAACATCCTCTTATTAGCCAGATAATCGTTTCTGCATAAATAGTCGTTACAAGTATGCTTCTAGAAAAAAGAAAATACGATAACGAATTCATAAAAGAATGTAGTGCAAATTTCAAAAACTAAACAAACATAATATCTTCTGTTGTATGGGATGAGTAGTTCCCTATTGTTATCCCAGCTTGAGCCGTTGCCGGTATTGGAGAATGTTGAAGTTGGTCAGACGATTGGAAAAGGAACATATGCCATTGTTAAACTTGGAAAAGTAGTAAGAAGGCGGTCACAATTGGTTGCGATCAAGTATATACACAGACGATTATCGCATAACGAAGGAATAGATGATGAGAAAATTGGATTAGAAGTCAGAATACATAAAGAATGTAATAGTCATCCGAACGTTATTGGCATTTATCTGTTTGGAACGGATAATATATGGGTTTACATGATCATGGAGCTTGCGGAGGGTGGTGATCTCTTTGATAAAATCGAGCCTGACATTGGTCTTGAGGAGGACTTGGCTAATTTCTACTTTAAGCAATTAATCAATGCGGTAAGCTATATTCATAGTAAAGGAGTTGCACATCGTGATATAAAACCTGAGAATATTCTATTGGATAATGATGGGAACTTAAAGCTAGCTGACTTTGGTCTAGCTACTGTGTATAAGAAAAAAAAAAGCCAAAAACGACTATCGAGATATCAATGTGGTTCTTTACCATATATGGCACCTGAAATTATAGAAGGGGAGCCTTACGATGCTACGTTAAGTGATATATGGGCATGTGGAATCGTTCTATTTACGTTATTGACTGGCCAAATTGCCTGGCAAGAACCTCGATACGGCTATGAAGAAGATTACACAAAGTACGTAGATTACAAGGGGAAGACAATAGATGAACCTTGGAATAAGTTCAATTCAGCAGTCAGGCCGCTAATTACCTCTATTGTAAAGCCTAATCCATCAGAAAGGTTTAGTCTTGTTCAGATACGTCTACACCCATGGGTTAATCAAGAGAATGCGTTAATGAACTCTAGCGATCTATGTTCAGACTCAGGTTTGTTGGCAGAAAGATTATTATCCAATTTACAAATAAGTCTATCTAATCAAGACTTTACTAATGTAGAACAAGCTTTTCTAGAAGAAGAGGTAAAGATCAGGAAGTTTATAAGTAATTCGCAACCAACGAGTAATATTGCTACGATTGTCAATGCTTTAGAGAAACCTTACGATCGCGATATTCCAGTAACTCAAGATATGCCTATAAGGAGAGGTATTCCTTCTTATAATGATTCACAGGAAGATATTCTTGAAATAGTTTCAAGGGATCCAATAATATTACAATTCAAAAACACTGAACATTACCAAAATCTGCAGGTTACTGATACACAAAAACGATTAAGAGAATTTAACAAACTACAATTTAGAAATATAACAAAATTAACAAGGTTTTTTTCGACAGTGCCAATTGAATCATTGTTGTCTATTCTTGGAGATTCGTTACACAGAATTGGTATTTCAACAAACAATATTGAAACTGAGTTAGAAAACGACCTAACCGAAGTTCAAATCTCTGTAAGTCTCATTGCAGAAGCTTCAAAATCTCTTTTAAAAGGATGCATCCACATACTGACATGTGAAGAAGCTTTAAGCCTTCTAAAAGTTGATTTTATTAAATCGAAAGGGGACCCGTTAGAATGGAGAAAATTCTTTAAAAGGATTACCATTTTATCTAGAGATGCGGTGTATGTAGAGTGATTATAAATGTGTTTATATACAATTATATCTCTCATCGTGAGATGTTAAAATCCCATTGACTATAGTAATATATGTAATTTATTATAAAGGAACGAGATTGGTGTTCTTATAATTATTTAATTTCAAGGCAAATATTCATTTAATTCTGAAATCTTAGTGCATTTTATAAAAAATATTCTTTTAAAAAATTTTAAAACCAAATAACGTTGACAGCCAAAGAGTGCTAGTAGTAATTTACAATTTCAGATAAACAAGGATGCATTTATATTATGACGTATCTTATATAAGATCATATTTGTGATTCTTCTCTTGGAATTTGCAGCAATTGAAATTCTTACTTTTTGGAAGTTTCAAATTTAAACCATACTATTAGTATCAAAACTAGTCTTATCTACTTATATACGGATTTCTCATGATTTGATTATTTAGAATAAACTAGTTAATCATTATTTAACTGTATAGTTTAGCAGTCTACACAGAGACTAAGCGAGTTGATAAAATCCGCGTCATTTTACGTTCTAAAGCTCAATATATATAGGCATAAAATATTTAATTCAAGGTCAATTTACTTATAGGATTAAAATACTGGGATTAGATAAGACTAATGTTTATTTGCTTATCTTATGCTTAGTCTAAACAACTTTAATACGTTTCAAAATACGTTGTCTCGGAATTGCTTACGCATTTCGAGGGTTGGAGCGAAATTTGTTCGATACTAAATTGATAGATATTTCAGCAATTGAAGGAAATTATATAACTAGGATTAAACTTAAGCTATGGATCATAATACAGGGAATCCATCCCAAGAAATTGATGTAGCTAACTCCCGAGATTTGGTATGTTAAATCAAAGTTTTTTAATAAGATAGGAACGCGTACTAACAGGTGTAGTCACCGTCATTGAATATCAGCGATATTTTGAAGGAAGAATTGAATACAAGCGAAAGTCCCACACATTTTACCGATAATAAGCTGAAGTATTTTGTAGAATCAGAGAAAAAGGTTGTTGATATTGATAAAACAATCAAAAGATTCAAGCATTTACTAGGCGTAACCAATTTATTTAAACATTTTTTCGATGCTAAAGCAGAGAAAGATCCAGTGTTTAGACACATAGTCGATGTTATTAATGACGAAGAATCTAAACAGGCAGATAAGAGACGTAAAACGGAAAAGGAGGAAGATTTGGAATTATTAAATGATGAAGTTAATACTGCATCCATCACAGAATTTACAGAGAGTCCAGGTTACGTACATGGTAAATTAAGGCCTTATCAAATTCAAGGTTTAAATTGGCTAATCTCTCTACATGAAAATCATTTATCTGGAATTTTGGCAGATGAAATGGGTTTAGGTAAGACCTTACAAACAATCTCATTTTTAGGATTTCTACGTTACCATAAAAATATAAACGGGCCTCATATCATTATTACTCCAAAATCAACTTTAGATAATTGGGAGCGTGAATTTCATAGATGGATACCTGATTTTAATGTTTTAGTTTTACAAGGTGATAAGGACCAAAGGAGCGATCTAATTAAGAATAGAATACTTACTTGCGACTTTGATGTTATTATTGCATCCTATGAAATTGTTATTAAGGAAAAGGCATCTTTCAGAAAATTCAACTGGGAATATATTGTCATTGATGAAGCCCACAGAATTAAAAATGAAGAGTCGTTACTTTCACAAATTATTAGGATGTTCCATTCTAATAATAGATTATTAATCACAGGTACTCCATTACAGAATAATTTACACGAATTATGGGCTCTTCTTAACTTTATTTTACCAGATGTCTTTAGCGATAGTGATTCTTTTGATTCTTGGTTCCAAAATAAAGAAGAAGAAGAGAATGTTATTAGTCATTTACACAAAGTCCTTAAACCGTTCTTATTGAGACGTATTAAATCAGACGTTGAAAAGTCGTTGTTACTTAAGCAAGAAATGAATGTTTACGTTAAGATGACAGAAATGCAACGGAGATGGTATCAAAAGATATTGGAAAAGGATATTGATGCGGTTAATGGTGCTAATGGTAAAAAAGAATCAAAGACAAGACTTTTAAATATTGTAATGCAGTTAAGAAAGTGCTGTAATCATCCTTATTTATTTGAAGGAGCTGAACCTGGTCCACCTTATACAACTGATGAACATTTAGTCTTTAATGCTCAAAAGATGATAATATTAGATAAATTATTAAAGAAGTTCCAAAAAGAAGGATCTAGAGTTTTGATTTTCTCCCAGATGAGTAGAATGTTGGATATTCTTGAAGATTATTGTATGTTTAGAGATTTTCAATATTGCAGAATAGATGGGCAAACTGACCATAGTGATAGAGTCAATTCTATCGATGAATACAATAAACCAGGTAGTGAAAAATTTGTATTTCTCTTAACTACAAGAGCAGGTGGTTTAGGTATTAATTTAACTAGTGCAGACATTGTTATTTTATTTGATTCTGATTGGAATCCGCAGGCAGATCTTCAAGCTATGGATAGAGCACATAGAATTGGGCAGACTAAACAGGTAAAAGTTTTTAGATTTGTGACGGAAAATGCTATAGAGGAAAAAGTTTTAGAACGTGCTACTCAGAAATTAAGACTAGACCAGTTAGTTATTCAACAAGGAAGAAACAACGGAAATGCCCATAGCAATAAAGCCGCATCAAAAGATGACTTAATGACGATGATTCAACATGGTGCTGCCGATATGTTTTCAAAGGTCGACGATTCAGAAGCTGACTTCGATATTGAGGAGATTCTACAAGCATCAGAGAAGAAAACGAACGAACTTAATAAGAAGTATTCCAAGTTAGATTTAAATGCATTACAGAATTTCACAAATGATGAATCAGTGTATGAGTGGAATGGAGAAAATTTCAAGAAAAAAGAACCTACAACGATTGCAAATGTGGGTCATGCATGGATTAACCCTGGTAAGAGAGAAAGAAAAGAAAATTATTCCATTGATATGTATTACAAAGATGTATTGAATACAGGTGGTAGATCTCATCAGAAATCTGGACCAAGACCACCAAAACAATTAAATATTTTTGATCATCAATTTTTCCCGGCTAAGTTGTTTGAGTTACATGAATTAGAAAAGAATTTTTATAAGAAGCAAATTAGATATCAAGTACCATTGAAAGCAGGAAATCCTAAGACATTAAATGAAAGGCAAGTAGAACAAAAATTAGAACAAGAAGAAATTGATAATTCTAGACCTTTATCTGATGAAGAGAAACAACTCAAGGAAGAATTATTAACTCAAGGATTTTCGAATTGGAATAGAAGAGATTTCACTCATTTTATCCAATTGAGTTCTAAATATGGTAGAAATTCAATAAGTCTTATAGCGCAAGAATTCGAAGATAAGACAGAGGAAGATGTTAGAGAGTACGCCAAGGAATTCTGGTCAAATTACGAGGAGATAGATGGGTATGAAAGATATATTAATCAAATAGAGCAAGGAGAAGAGAAATTAATTAAGATTAAATTACAAAAAGAATCCTTGAGAAGAAAACTTGCACAGTATAAATTTCCATTACAGGAATTAACACTTAAATTTCCACCCTCATCTAATAATAAGAAGACTTTCAGCGATGAAGAAGATAGATTCTTATTGGTTCAATTATACAGATTTGGTCTTGATAGTAGTGATTTGTATGAAAAAATCAGAGATACAATTAGAGAATCACCATTATTTCAATTTGATTTTTTCTTCCAATCCAGAAATACTGCAGAACTCTCTAGAAGATGCACCACCTTATTAGCATGTGTGTTGAAAGAAATTCACCCAAATGCTGTAAAAAGAAAGAAGGAAAATTCTGCCCCTGAAAAGAAGAAACAGAAGAAATGATATTTTACTTTCATTTCGTACATATATACATAATCTATAGGTAAGTGAATAAACTACGTCTATTAAATAATCATTTGGTTAACAACTTTCTAATAAAAGGATCAAGATCTAAGGGTGTTACAGTCGTAGGGAACCTTCCTACTACCTCGCCTTCCCTGTTTATAACAAATTTTTCAAAATTCCATCGTATTCCCATGAATCCTATTACTCCTTTCTTTTCATTTTTTAAATATGTATACACTGGACTTTCATCCAGCCCATTGACATTTGTTTTTCTCATTATTGGAAATGTTACCCCGAATTGTTGTCTAATGTTCTGCAATATATGCTCCTCCGATTCAGGTTCTTGCCCACCAAACTGATTACAAGGAAATGCCAAAATTTCCAAACCTTGGTCTTTATACTTATCGTATAGGTACTGTAAATCTTTATATTGTGGTGTAAAGCCACATAGACTTGCAACATTAACTATTATTATAACCTTTTTTTTAAGGCTTTCAAAAGAATACACTTTATTGTGACCATCAATGCATTCTAAGTCGTATATTCGACTACAATTCATATTCATAGAAAATGGATATAGTTGTGGAAACGAAAATACACGAATTGAATTGAAAGCTTCTATCTACCGTCTATAAGCACGATAATCCACAACTTGTGGGTCCCGATAAAGCATAGCACTTTAGAAAGTTTTGAACTGAATAAGTAATTCTCATTTTCTGTTTGCTTACATAATAAAACGACAAAGATAATAAAATACTAACTGACACAAAACAATGACAGGATCACACGATTTTTAGGGAAAAAAATTTTGTTATTTTGATCATAATTAACTTTAATACCCCGGGTTATATTAATACTTAATAGGTTATATTATCAAGAGAAACACTCCTTAAGTTTCCCAATATTATTTATTAACCTTCATTTACTTGTTGAACTGTGTTTATACTTTTAATTCCATTAATTAATATTCCTAGAGATGTCGTTTAAGGTGAATTGGAATTCTCTTGAAACAGAATCGCTAAGTAATTGGACAAAGGAGTTAATGACAGAAGCTTTAAATTCTGGTAAAAGACCTAATGTTTTAGCTTCAGATATTCAAATAAAGGATTTGAATTTCGGAAAAATCCCCCCAAATTTTGAGATATTAGAAATTGGTGAATTGGACAAAGATAGATTCAGAGGAATTTTTAAGATACATTATGATGGCGATTTCCATTTAACTTTACATACAAAGGTTCAAGCAAATCCTTTGAATATTTACAATTCGAATTGTCTAGACAAAGAAGTAAGCACTGAAAAAGATAGATTTATAACTCCAGATTTTTTACTTTCCAGCGATCCATTTGCTTTACCGTTAGATTTAAAATTAAGCGATATAAAGATCAATGGTATTGGAATTATAGTTTTTTCAAAAACTAAAGGCCTAACTCTTGTATTCAGAAATGACCCGTTAGACTCAATAAAGGTATCATCAACTTTTGATACTGTACAAGTTCTCGCTAACTTTTTACAAAATCTGATTGAAAACCAAATAAGAGATTTATTTAGGGAAACTCTTCCTACATTGATTCACCAGTTAAGTTTGAAATATACTTCAATTAACCAAAACGACCTATTGAACTTGCATTCAAAGTTGAGCAAGAGTTATGAGAGTAGTTTATTGGATATTAATTTAACGTATTCTTCAAACAACTTACAGAAAAACTTAGATCTCTTTAATTCAAGGGATACTTTGAAGCTAAATATACCGAAATTCAGAAATATTATTCAAAGAACTCGTTTGGATAAATTCAACAAGAATTTACCCAATCTTTATAATTCTTTGAATATGAATTTGAATTTGTCAGGCCCGAAATTACCATTTAATAGTAACGAAATACCTATGGATATGTTGGTGAACCATGATGTTAACACGACTAATAATATTTTGAACGAAATATCATCTATTCAATCGACTAATTATTACAAATCGAATAGTAATAATCCACTGAAGCCTAAGAGAAGATTGATCAAGATCAGAAGAAAGAAAGCTACACTGTCCCAGCAAGTACCACCATCAGAATCTACAACTCCTTCTGAAGCTTCTACTTTGTTGAATGGAAGCACAGCAACAATTCTCTCTCCAAAAGATTTGAAGCAGCCTGTTCCTGTACGTGTAGCAAGAGGTATTTTTGAAGAACAGCATATCCCAATACATTCCCATTCACATTTTCAGAATCATATGAATAGTCCATCAACGAACTCTTCGTTATTAAGTGGAGTTGGCTTAGGAAATAATTATTTTAATTTTACAAAATCTCAACAGATATCGACATCTCCAATTAAGCAAACAGAAAAGGATGTTAAGAATAAAAAATCTATGAACTATATTGATATCAAGAAGATAAAGGATCATAATAGCTTTTCAGGCTTTGGAAAAGATTTTGAGAATCATTCTTTTGACGAAAAGAAGTTAGATAGTAAGAATAATGACCATAAATTTGTTTTGGAGATGCCTCCTCCTCCATACTATCAAGTTTAGGTTCACACACAGATTTTGCATAACTATTTCAGGTAATTTAGTATTCAATTCGCAATAATTCCATATAGGAATCTGATTATACATGAGGAATTTATGTATAAATTATATATACATGTCAATTTATTTATTATTTAGTGATATACACCATTGTCGTACCTGTGTTTACAGTTCTCTAATTTTAGAAATTTTTTTGCGCAGAAGAATTTGAAAATATTGTTTGATCTTAATATTAATATTATTCCTCAGAAGGTAACATATTTTATACAATCAAAGATGGCCTTTGGTAGCTTTGACACTATCTGTAATAAAACAGCTTTCCCTATTTGTTCTGTGTTGGGCTCAACTGAAGAGTATGAATATTTTTCGAAAGGTTTATTACCCAGATGTTACGCAAGATCAGTTGAATTAGCTAACACTATGATTTTCAGAATTGGTAATGCTTTTGTAAACTTATGTGGTTTGGTTATATTGTTGATAATTATATTTAATGTCAGATCCAAATATACTGCCATAGGAAGAAAGGAAATGTTATATTTACAATATCTTTTGATAGCATTGACGGTAAGCAGTTTGATCGTTGATTGTGGCGTAAGTCCTCCTTCATCGTCAAGTTATGCTTATTTCGTTAGTATTCAAATAGGATTTGCCAGTTCTGTATGTGCATGTCTTTTTTATAATGGTATCGTATGTTTCCAATTTTGGGAAGATGGAACGAGAAAGTCAATTTGGTCAGCAAGAATAATCACTGCCTTATGGTTTTTCGTCAACTTTATTGTCAGTATTATTACGTTTAAGAACTGGAACACGTCTTTAGATGACCAAAAACCAATGGCTATCTTTATTGTAAGCTATTTAATGAACGCCATTATATTAGCTGCGTACGTGGTAAGTCAGGTAATCTTGGTTATATTTGCATTAGACAGCTACTGGCCCTTAGGTGCAATTGTAGTCGGTGTGTTTTTCTTTGTTGCTGGTCAAATAATAGCGTATGTTTTCAACGATGCAATTTGTCAAGGTACTTCCCATTATGTTGATTCTTTATTTTTTGCAAGTATTTGCAACATTTTCACCATTATGATGCATTACAAGTATTGGGATATGATTACGGCCGATGACTTGGAATTTTCTGTTGCTAGCGTAGAGCATGGGGTAAATACATTTAGTTTAGGTGATGATGAGAAGAGGTCGAGTAATTATTTCTCTTGAAATATCGGATATTCTTAATATCTCTATATACATGTTAAAAACTATACACATAAATACTTCACAACTCCTTCTACAATTCAACCCTTTGATACTGTACCAATAATAGAAGTGTATTTACAATTATTGGCTAGGATTATAATATAGTCATTAAATATTTCATTGAAACTGTGCGCGGTAATTCGAGTCTGTAAAAATGACAACAGGAAATCGTCTTTTCTGATATTTTGTACTATATTTCTATTTGATACCTTCGTGAAGCTAAATAAATAGAAAATATTCTGATATGTCCAAGGAAACAAATTCTACTGGTATATTAGAAGAAGATAGAATACAGACTGTTCTCAATAGTGATGGCAGTTTGGATATTTTGTTAACGAGGTTAAAACAGAGTATATTGACGGGTGAGGAGTTTGCCAAATTTATCAAGAAAAAAGCCATGCTTGAAGACGAACATTACAGTCAATTAAAGAAAGCTGCTTCTAATGCAAGAGTATCCATGAAGAACTCAACCAAGCTCAAAAATGACTCCTTCAGTTCCAAATTGGATCAAATAATTGAGTTTGACGAGGTATTAAATGGTCCTGGAAGTTCATACGTTAAGGCTTTGAATGTAATGTATGACGAGTTGACATCACTTGTAGCTACCGTGAGTAGGAATAGAAAAATTATTAAAGATGAAGGTAAGAGAAAAGAAAAGGATTGTTCCGATTCCATTATTGCAGCTGAAAAAGCAAAACAGAAATACTACCATTTGTGTGATGATTTGGAGAAATTAAAGTCTTCTGATCCTAATAAGAAGTCTTTCTCTTTGAAAAATAAAAGTGTTGAACAACAGGAAGACGATTTACAAAGAAAAGTTGACGCTGCTGATCAAGATTATAAATCTAAGGTTAATACTTGCAAAAAATTAAAAGAGGAAATTTTGATGTTACATCGTCCAAATAATTCAAAAAAGTTAAAAAATTTGATTTTAGAAATGGATATCGCCATGAATGTACAATTGCAAAAATATGCAACTTGGAATGAAACCTTAATCATGAATTCCGGTGTTTTAATTAGTCCTTTACAACAATCAAAGCAATCAATGAAGTCATTATCTCATGCTATAGATAATGAAAGAGATTTATATGATTATTTGATAAAGCAGGGTAGCAAACTGTCTAACAAGAGTTTAATACCTGTGGAATATTCGGTTCACCCCTCTTTAGCCAAGAATCAGAAATTAAACAAGCCATTTTTAAACAATTCTAAAGCCATTAACAATAATGCAACTACATATTCTTCATTACCAAAGCTGACGTTGAATAATCAAAAACCAGCTGAAATTTCAAATGCACTTCCACCAATTGCAATATCTCAAAATGAAACAACTACCCAAGATGAACTAGATACATCTAATCAAAGTAATTTTGAGTATACATCTTTAGATCCGGCCAGTCAACCAAATACTCCTGATTTAAATGGACCAAGGTCATTAAGTTCGCAATCGCGTGTTAGCCAGTCAACATTTGGTATATCAATTGAGGATGTGATACAGTTTGCTGGTATAGACAATGTTCCATTACTAGTAAAGAAATGTATTGATGTTATCGAAACGTATGGTTTGAATATCGAAGGTATTTATAGAACAAGTGGGAATAAGACAACTGTTCAAAGTTTAAGAGAAGCTATAGATCAGAAATTTACTAACTACTTGTTAATTGGAAATAATATAGATCCGGATAATGTATTAGATGCTGATATTTATTGCGTTGCTTCATTGTTAAAAAACTACTTCGCTAGTTTACCAGAGCCGCTACTCACTACAGAGTATTATAAATCATTCATTGAAACTGTAAAGTCTCTGGATGAGACTTTTATAGCAAAGAAATTGCATCATTTAGTATTCAATCTTCCTGATGGTGCTTATTTTACATTGAGAGCATTGTTATTCCATTTAAATAAGGTCGCTTCAAACCAGTCAGTGAACAGAATGACTCCAAAGAGTTTGGCAATTATTTGGGGACCTGCCTTATTAAATGACAATTCAATGAGTCCACAAGATTTAAGCTATAAGAGTAAGGTGGTAGAAGAATTAATGCTTATTGCAGATGAAATTTTTGAAGCTGACTAAAATTTGAGTATCTATAGACAATTTCTATTGTTTAATTAAAAGATCATATGTAGAATGAAAGTATTTTAATTATTAAATAAATTATGAACTAGTACATCATGTATGTAATATCCTTTGCTTGTTTCTCATTTGAATTATTATCATTATCATTATCATTATTATTAAAACTGCCTTGCAGCATAGTAGCCGCCGAGTCTCGATAAGACCTATCACTTTGTCGATTAGAAAGAAAACTAAACCTAGGGGCTCTAGAAATTTTATGATTATTCTTTAAATGCTTTAGTTTGAAGTTATTCTTATAATCATTTTCATGTAGGGATTCCTCTGCTGTCTCGTCTTTCTTAGCATTCTCTTCCTCTTCTTCTTTTTCTAATTGCTTTTGATAGTCCTCATCCGAAATCCCCATCAATATTCGTTTAACGTCCTTCAACTCTCTCCTTAGGATATTACGGAACTCGGGTGATTCCATTATTTTATCCTGAATATCTTTATCTACAATGCTTAATACACTAGATTCGTCTTTCCTATTTATATGTTGATTTATAATCTCTCCTTGAATTAAAGCACCCATCTTTCCTTTATTCTTCAACAATATACTTGGATCCTGTTTAATCTTGTTCTCCACCATTAATTTTATCTTTAATAGTAAGTTAGTATTCTTTTCGGATTTCTTGAAATTTTCTAGGAGTTCTCTTCTTTGTCTATCGAAAGCACCATTTTTTTTATAAATTGTAGTAAGTGTTTTTGGATCTATATGTTCTTTTATTGGCGAGGGATCCTCCTTAGCGTTATCTTTAGTCATGTTTCAATAAAAATAGGATACTTGGGTTTTTGATAATAAATTAATTTAAACTCGCGACCTAAAAATATATTACTTTTCTACATTAGGATGAACGAAGAGAAGATTGATGATTTGTTGAAATTCGAAGGCAGTTTTAGATCTAAATCTACTACACCATCTCATTTATCAGATACTCATATGAGATCTGAGTATACTTCCATGGAGGAGCGCCATAAGAGGCCAAAACCAAACTTAGATTCTAGTTCCAAGGATATTATATTACATCAATTGGATCTTACAAGGGAAGAGATCGTTAATTCTATTGACTTAGTTCTCCAGGAAGAAGATTTAAAGGAGAGCTATTTATCATATTATAAAAAAGTAGAAAGTTTATGTCGTTACAAATATATTGAACAATCAAAGCTTTCTGACGTCTTGGAGAGAAAGATCCTGGAATATTTTCAAAATGACGTTGTTTCCAAACTCACTGCTTCTTTTAGCAAAGATTTAAGGAAATCGATTGAAGATTACTTAGCCCTATATGACACTTGGGAAATAAAACTTGGTGTTTTATCGAAATTGTTCCTTTATCTTGATCGCTATTATCTACTTCAACATCCCCACAAACGATCCATTTTAGAGATTGGAATAAACTTATTTATAGACGAAATATTGATTGTACAGGATAAAATACTTTTTAAGCATAAGGAATTATTAAAGAGGGTTCGGGAATTGGAAATGCCAAATGATATAATACTAGCCAAAAGATTAACAAAAAATCTCATAAAATTGAATTATAGAAATGAACTTAAATTACATCTTGATTTGATTCAGCTGGTGAGTAGTCACTTTATTTTTTTAAAACTGAAGTGGTTAAAGGAGCCTGAAACATACACTCGTGTGGCCCTAAGTAAAATCTCCCAAGAAATAGCATATTTTAAAGAGTGTGGACAGTCGAAGGTGTTCCTAAAAGATTTATTACTGAGATTAAAGTGGAGTGTATTTTTTCAGAATTTTGGTTACTTACTAGGCGAAATTCTTCCCTTTCTAATAAGGGAGGAGAATTATAAGGAGTTAGAAATAATCATTGAGTATTGCACATTATCAGTAGAAGAGTACAATTTTGATTCTTTCTCAATATTTGTTTATGAATGGGGGAAGCTTATAACAGAAGATATCAACAAATTTATTGATGACAATAAGTCTACACTGAAAAACCTAATACCGGATTTAGTTAAATTGAATGCTAAATACAACGAAATAGCGAAGCTAAAATTTTCGAAATATACAAAATTCGAATTTGAACTAAGAAATGCATTTACAAAATCATTGAACAGAATATCAACCAATGCCATAATCATGAACCAATCATCAAAGTACTGTGATACAATTTTAAAAAGTTTGGGTAAAAAACTGGCAACCTTAGAAATTCCATTTGGTGAATTTAAAGAAAATATTCTTACCATTTTTAAAGCAATAAGTAGTAAGAGTGACTTCCTTGCTTTGTATAAAAGAGATTTATCTAAGAGATTGCTTCTTAACCGCTCCATAAGTATGTCACACGAGAAAGAAATAGCAGACTGTCTTATTGATATTGTTGGAGACCTGGATACCTCAAATGCCATTCATGTTATGTTTGAGGATTTGAAAATTTCAAGAGAAAAGTTTTCCCTGGTTGATTGCTTGGGTAATAATTCTATTGATTTCAAGGCATTAGTCCTCGAGAAACAATATTGGCCCGAAGTTCCAAAAATGGATACTGTAGTTCATTTCCCTGAGAATCTTGGATCTATCTTGGACAAGTTCACATCACATTATCAGAATATTAATGAAAGGTTTAAAGATCGTAGATTGGATTGGACCAACTATACTCTTCATCAAATTTCAATTGAAGCACATTTCAATCTGGGTTTAAAGGAATTAATTGTTAATGCACTACAAGCAATTGTAATTTTACTTTTTAATGATAGGGATAGCTATGACTACAATGAAATAATGTCATTGACGAACATAGAAGACAGTATTTTACGAAGAATCTTATCGGCCCTTATAAAATTTAGGATATTATATAAGACAGAAATTACTTATCATTATAATCATGAATTTTCTGACAGAGCAAATAGAATTAGAATTCCGCTATCCAGAGAAAAGGATAGTTCGAGTGGGATAGATACCGAATTTGAAAAGGAAGTACAAAAGAATAGAACTCTTGAAGTTAATTCTACAGTGATAAGAATAATGAAGCATGCGAAAAACCTAACATATACAGAGTTACTAGCTCAACTGATCGATTTCCTTGAAAAGCGTGGACCTATTTCTATATCAGATATAAAGAATGTAATTGAGCAATTAATTGTGGATGAATTTTTGAAAAGGCTGGGAAAAGATGGAATAGTATATATTCCTTGACTACAATATATTTTAAGGTCTGATTTGTTCTAATTTTGTATTGAATGTATACATATAAATATTATTTTTATAGCTCGTGCTTAAATTAGACTGGAACATCTTCTGGGTCTGGGTTGTAGATCCAGTGTTCACCGAAGTAAGGAATCTTTTGGTAGAAAGTCTTTTGGAACTTTGGAATACCTTCAGTGAAAGTGGCAACACCTGCACCAGCTGCGGCACCCCATAAAGCTAAGTTTGGAATGTAAGATTTCAAGATTGATTCATTCAATCCAAGGATGGACTTGAAAGACTTGTATGCTGGACCTTTAACGTACTGAAATGTTAGTAAAAGATTGCTGAATGTAATGGTATATTACCATACATAGTGCCTATGTAACATATATGGTATTTAACTTACAGAAACCATTGTTGTGACTTATATAAAACAAACAACTAGAATTGATAGTGTTTAATTTGATTTTTTTACATAGTCACTTTGGATAAATTTCAATTGGCTGATATTAGGCACGTGACCAAGTCTGCCATTTTTAAATATCGTCTTCCTAAGTTGGACTAAGCTTGGGAGTAATACTGAAGTATTATCATAATAGAAATGACCGAATAGAAGAGCAATATCATCTTCGGAAAACAACATTGATTCTTTTAGAATCTTTCGAAGTAAATGAAATATTGCAACCACAAAAATAAATAAATGAGCTACAAGAATCGAAACAATAAATAAACTTCTTGAATCCTATAAAATACTAAGACTAAACTTTAACAGAAATATTAACAGATATGTTGTACTATAGGAAACACAGAAAGTAGTTGTGTAATTCTGTACATTAACGATGTGAATGTACTACCTGTAGATTTTTAATATTTTTTTATCATGCATGAAGACCAATAGCTAATTAACAAGCATCACCTTGAGACAAGATATAGTCAATTGATTGACCAACAGTTTTGATGGTATCGGCTTCATGATCTGGAATTTGAATATTGAATTCGTGCTCAAGTTCCATGACAACCTCAACAACATCCAAAGAATCTAAACCTAAATCTTGAGAGAAACTAGAGTCTTCAGTTATTTCTTTGGACGTGTTTACCTTTTCAAATCCTTCTAATAATTCTATGATTCTTTCTTTGGCCACATCTCTTGTTAATGCTGGAAAGCCAGCATAATGACGAATAAGAGTAGGCTTGAAAACTGGAGTTAAAAGATTTAAAGTCGGTCTGGCCACTAAAGGAGTCTTCAAGGTTCTAATTAATGATGATCTAAACATTTTGTGCTGCAATAAACTTTTCTGTATTGGAATAATTCATTCAATTTGAGTGGTTAAAATATTGAAGTAAAATAATAGGTGACATTTTCTGACGACATTAAAAACTGCGACATTTGAAACATGAATTTTTTCAGAATTTGAATTTGACTTAATATAGTGGTAACGAAACAATAATAAGTTGGATTTATGAACATGTTTAATTCATTCCTTGGTTCTTTAAAGACTGTGTTGTATAAACCAAGTCAAGCTTTAAGACCACAAATTATTCCTAGAAATGTTGGTCTTGCTCATTCTTTAATCAGTTCTAAAATAAATTTTATGAACCAGCAAAGGTCATATGCAACATTAAATCAAATTAAAAGCGGAAGACACGTTAAACCAGTTAAGCCATATGTTTCTAAGGCTCCACATTTAGATACTAATCCTTTCAAAAAAGGCGTAGTTTTGCGTGTGATGATTGTGAAACCAAAGAAACCAAACTCAGCTCAGAGAAAATGTTGTCGTGTGAGATTAAGTAATGGTAATGTTGTTTCCTGTTTGATTCCAGGTGAAGGTCATAATTTACAAGAACATCATGTTGTATTAGTTAGAGGAGGAAGAGTCCAAGATTTACCTGGTGTTAAGTATAGGTTGGTAAGAGGTGCCTTTGATCTTGCTGGTGTGGCCAATAGATCTACTTCAAGATCAAAGTATGGTGTTAAAATACCTAAGCAATGAACTAATATCTAGAGTTATAGCATAAAATAAAAATTTTCAATAGTCTTATACTTGTAAATATTTCAATGAAAACTTAAATTACAGAATACCTATTTAAAAAAAGAAAATACTTATACTCTAACCAGATCGAATCTTCTACCGCTTGCGGTCTTCCTGTTGTCGATAGATTTCCCATTTTCATCAAGGTTTTCAGGCTTTGCTCTATTCAAGATCTTACGGAACTCTTTTACTCTAAATCTCATTCTTGAATGCATATATGCCTTTGAACACTTGATATGATAGTGAAAATAGTTTCTAAATCCCTGTATATGAGATATGCAATTTTCTCTCCTATCGCCTTTTACGAGGTGTCTTGGAAACAATACAAAGGTTACGTACCCTTTATTTTCATCATTGGAAGAACCTTGAACGCAATTTTGGATATCCAAAGGAGCATCTTTATGTGTATACAATACTTGAGGAGCAGTTTGAACAGATCTTCTTCTGGCATCAACAAATTCTTGAAGGAATACCTTACCAAAAATCTTATCAGTCTCATCCTGAAACACAGTAGAGAAAATAACTGTAACTCTGTCAAATGAAGGCTTAATATAAATACACTCATCTGAGCCACGATACTTCACAATTAAGATCTTTTCATTTTGTAATTCTGCTTGGACTTCTTCCGAATAAGTATTACTATTGGCATAAGTGTCAGATAACTCGTCATATCTCGTAAAAGCTTGCTCAAAAGGAGAAGCCATTGCATGTCTCTTTAAAAATGATAATTCACTTATGAGTCTAGTTTTGTAGTCACCATCTTGTTCTTGTAATTTGTTTAAGTCTAACAATAAGGAGTAGTTATAACCGGATTCTGTTTGGTCATTTTGAAGAATACTAAGAGAATCGCTATAATTGACGTACTTGTCACTCAAGTAATCGACAACTCCATACTTAAGTAAGTCATCCCAACACTTCAAATAGATTGAAACTAAAATCAATTCTCTGTGGTCTGGCAAAGTCGAAATATGATACGTAGTGAAGTCAAAATCGGAAACAATTCTATCTAAGGATTTCAAGGAACTGTTAGGTTGTGGAAATACCCTTTCGGTCAAAGTCTTTTCAATTAGTAAATTGTTTTGTTCTATTTGTAACATTGCCAATTGGTTTTTGTATTGCAATTGATTGATATATAAAAACCTTACGGTAATGATCCCTTTGTTCCTCAAAACTTCAATTCTCCGGTCGCACGCCTAAGATCGAATTTTCATCACGATCCATAATGCTTATAGCAAATAATGTTCACATTTTATTCTACGAAATAAATAATTACATTTATCAGCCTGGTATTAATTATTTTCTATATTTTACTGACCAAATTATTCTGTGAGAACTTTGATGGGAAATTGGACGATGAAACATTCCAACATTGATATATATACAAGAACATGAAATCAGGGATACTTTATTCTTTGCTTAAAAGCACACGCTAAATTTAGATAATGATGTTCTAATGATTATGATAATAATATTTATTGCCTTGTTGCATATTCAGAATTTCCTTTGACCATCCAGGTATATCTTCTCCAGATCCACCAACAGGTCTTTCGAGTACAACATTTTCTAGTCCAACAGCATCACTGAGCCAAGGGTGATTTACCATACCACCTGCATCAGCTCTAAGTTCAGGCTGTAATGATAACATCGGTAATAAAAAGTCTGCTATTTCTATAGCATCGGAAACAGAAAATTTGTACTTCTCAATTAGAACATCTTTCAAGCTCCAAGCTTTCAATTTTTGAATTCTATGTAGGTCCCCTCTTGAATTGAAAAAGTCTCTTGTATAATACCCCTCTTCCAAGATACTTTTAGGTACTCTTCCAATTAATTCTATTATTTGAGCGATATGATCATCATCTTTATTGTACGTTTTGCCATCTCTAGGATCAAATAAATAGTCGCCAGTAAGAAGTTCAAACATCAAACAAGCAAAAGACCAAAGGTCAGTTGAAGCACCCCAGTGATATCCTAGTAATACTTCGGGGGATCTATACTGTCTAGTTTGAATTTCTTCTGTAAAGTGATGGTTGGCCCAACATGCATTACCCAAATCCGCTATTTTCACTGAAATTAGTTCATTTTCATTTATGACGTTACTCATATTACTGTGATTAATCAGGTTATTATGACTCGAAGGTATTTCAACTGCATTATAGTTACCTTGATAAGTATTCGATATAGACATGGATGAGAGAGAACTGTTTAAAGTATCCTTCTCTTCATTTCCAGCATCCAAGCCATCTACAAATATTCCAGATGTTTCATTCGAGTTGATCAAATTATTATTCTTGATGGGTGTGTTCGACGTAGTATTTGCCATACCACGTATGATACTAAATGATCTGTTTAAGGTTCCCAATGGTGATGGTAATGGTTGCGAGCCAGTAATAAGTGTTTGACGTCTAAATCTTCTCCCATTACGTCCTATAGAGGAAGGACTGGCTACCAGGGTTATATTCTGACTTTGAGAAGGACTTGAAATCATAGTTTTATCTTTCAAACCTATTTTAGACCTGGTTCTCTCAAGCCTTTTCTGAATTTTTGCTTTATTCTCTTCTTCTTCAACGAGGTTGACAATTTGCTCGACATCTCCAATTTCTATTAAAACATTTTCTGGTTTCAAATCAGTGTGTATAACACCACATTTTCTATGCAAGAAATCTAACGCTGACAATAATTGCTTAGCGATTTGCTTGACAAATACAATAGGAATTCCACGGTGCTTATACCGTCTTATTAAACCAAGTAAATTTTCACCTAAGACTTCAAATACCATTACAACATGTACACCATTCGGTCCTTTATGTGTAAAAGTATCTAAAAGTTGAATAACATGTGCATGTCCCGGATGATGAATATCTGATGTGGTTACTTTATCAAGTAACTTTATCTCATCCAATGCTGTTTCAGTATAATGTTTGGCACTCCTAACAATTTTCATGGCTACATGACAATGTTTATCGTTATCTCTGGCAAGCCATACCGTAGAGAAATGCCCCCATCCTAATTTACGAACCAATGTATACTTGTTATTTTTATAATTTTCGCCAATATAGCAAGTGTGATACCCACCTTGAACGTAGTCCTTCAAATCTTCCTCATTTTCAGGCTGTACAGGATTAAGATCATCCTCCTCGTCTTCATCCTCCTCAATGTCAACATCAATATTAACATCACTGTTTGTATGATTGTTTTCAGTACCGTTACTCCCATCATCATAATTCTTTTGATCTTCCAGGGCATCTGACTTATTCACAGGACTATCTGAGTCAAAGATGGTCTGTAATGGTGATAACATTGGTTTCGATTTATATAAATCGAAATTCATAGATGATGAAGTAGCGACAGTTGGTGTGCCATGTTGTGCCATTTTTGGGAACAAATGCTTGTTATGTATATTCTCATTATTTTCTTGATTATCAGCTCTTTGAATGGCAATGGACAAATTTGACTTGTGACTGTTTTGATTCTTTGACATCAAATTTCCTATTTAACGAATTTATGATCTTAGAATATTATTTTGATTGGTAGCTTGAATTTTATATCGTATATAATCACTGATTATAATAATATAACAAATCTTCTAAGCAATAGAAAAGCTTTAATAATACAATTAAATAATTATGTTACAATTAGGGAATAAATATTCTCTGTACTTTACACCTTAATTGATTCGAAAAAAAAATTAACATCCATGTTCCTCGAATACCCCTGGTTCCCGTTTTGTGTTACGTTTTTTGATGCTCCATCCTTTTAAAATTACTGAGCTCTAATGTAACCTAAGGTAAAATATATTTATAAATATTTATTAGTTACTATATATAAAGAATCTAGTTTTGCATTTCAACGTCTTCATCGTTCTTCTCATCCTTCTTTGAAGCTCTTTGAGCAGCTAACTTTTCGGCCATAGCGGCAGCTTGAGCAGCTTCTTGCTTTTGTCTATAAGCTTGCTTCTTTTCTTCTTCCTTAGCTAAGTAACGACCTCTGATAACATTACCAATAGAAGCTAATTCTTCGTACTTGGCAATGTACTTAGCCTTAGTTGAATCGTAACCGTCATCATATAACCAATCTTCTGCCTTCATTAACATTCCTGACAATTTTTCTTTTTCTTCGTCAGAAGCAAAGTCCTTGTATTGCTCTTCTAACTTACCTCTTAATTCGTAAATATATTCTTCAAGAGAGTTCTTTCTGTCTTCGGTATCAGCAACTAACTTGTCTTCCATAACCATGGCGTGTTCCTTTTCATAGTAGGCTTGTCTAACATCATCTGTTAAAGCGGCAGAATAAGAAATAATTTCCAAATCATCTTTCTTGACTGTCTTCTTGACTTCGACATATTGTGGCTCAGCATCTTCAGCATCTTCACCTTCCTTAGTTTCTGGCTCAACTAATTCCTTAACCATCTTATCTTCAACAGTGTGAGCGGATTCAATAGTGTAGAAACCTGATGGATCATTTCTTAACTTAAGCTTAGTAGCAATTGAGGATTCACCTTCATTAAGTTTAACTCCCTTGATTTCCCATTTATTAACAATTGGTTCAGTACCAACTGGTAATTCTTCCTTGTTGGTGTATTTAGCTTCAACATTGAAATCACCATCTCTGAATAAAGTAATAATCTTAGTAGATGGGAAAGAACCACCTCTTGGGAAAACTTCTAAGTGGTCTTCGTCTTCTTCTTGTTTGTCCCAGAAATAAGAAACGGTGTATGGGTTGAAATCTTCGAACTTAAATGGTCTGACTCTCAAAGTTGGGGAATGCATAGCACAGATGAAAGCGTTACCTCTAGCAATAGCTTCATCCTGATTTAAGGTGAAAGATAATGGCTTACCGAAAATTTCGGCTAACTTGGCCTTGACAGATGGAACTCTGGTACAACCACCAATAACTTCGATGGAGTCAAGGTCACTAGCGGTTAATCCAGCATCCTTTAAAGCGGTTTCAACTGGAACATTAACTCTGGTAAGTAATGGAGCAATATACTCTTCTAATTCTTCACGAGTCAAAGAAGATGAAACATCAACATCATTCATAAGAGATTCAACATTGAATGGGGCTTGAGAGTTGGCAGATAAGACCTTCTTTAATTTTTCAGCAGCAGCTAAAACTCTGTAGTAAGCCTTTGCATTTTCGTGAATATCAATCTTGTATTTACCCTTAAATTCTTCAGCGAAGTGTTCAGCAATGGCATAATCAAGATCTCTACCACCGAAGTGTTTATCATAAGCAGAACCTAAGACCTTTAATTCACCCTTCTTAACAGCAGCGATACAGACTTGGTAAGAAGAATGACCGATGTCAACAAAAGCAACCTTCTTTGGTTCATCTTCTGGTAAATCGTTAGTCTTGAAGACACCGTAACCAACAGCAGCGGCAGTTACTTCATTTACGATTCTAACAGGGTTTAATCCAGCAATTCTACAAGCATCGGCAGCAGCACGACGTTGCTTTTCAGTGTACCAAACTGGGACAGAAAGACAAATGTCAACAATGTTACCCTTGGTTTCCTTTTGGGTGATAGACTTAATCTTATTGATGTACATAGCAGCTAATTGGGTGGTGTCAAATTCTTGTTGTTCACCTAAGTATCTGACTTTAGCAGAGATACCACCTTCCTTGTTTTCAACTAATTGAACAGTAGAGTATTTCTTTTCAATTTCAAAATCTGGGTCATTGTAGTTGGATCCCAAAACTCTCTTTAAGTTTTCAACAGTATTCTTTAAGTTAGATGTTTGTTGGTTCTTACCACTTTCACCGATAGCTCTGCTCTTCATACCAAATCCTACTAAAGATGGAGTGGAACGATTAGAAACTTCATTAACAATGATATCGATACCTCTGTTTCTTGCACAAGCAATAACGGTATTGCTATTACCAAAATCAACACCAAATGGAACAGACATTTTATATTATGTATATACCTATTTTAAAAAACGACAATATTTCCTAAAAGTGTTACTAGAAGGGAATGAAACTTAATTATATCTACATTTGTTGGCGGCAATCAAATTTTTTTTTGTGTCGTATAATTTTATATATCGCAGCTCTCTTCAGAAAAGACGCTGCGGGTAACATCTAGAATCTTCGAGAACTTTCTACAACTATTGTGAATTAGACTATATTATAAGGAATACAATAAATTATCCACTGTGCTCTAATATCGTGACCAAAGTCATCCATCCGGGACTTTCAACTAAACGTAAGTAATCCTCGTATTGTCGTTCTTTAATGTATTTGAGAAGAAGTGAAAATTCTTGTTCTCCAAGAATTCCCAGTTTGTGTAAATAAATCAAGAAGTGGAAATCGAAAAGATGTGCACCATTTTCTGAAATATCATCGTTGATATGCTTATAGGCTGCTTTAAGATCTTGCAACTCTCCAATGTAGTCTCTATTTTCTATGGGGAAGTTTGTAGTAAAGTATGGTGTAGGATTAACAGGATAGGAATCCAGCAATGACACCAACAAGAAATCCACAGGAAAAGCGGGCTTAGCATTAGATTTAACTTCCAAGCCATATTCGTTGATCTTCAGATAAAATACATCTGGAACATATCTGTTTCCATCCGTCTTGTTAATATATAACATGGAAGGTTGGGTCGAGGCAGTGATGATATCTGCCTTAACTAATGCCTCAGCACTAGTGGAGACTTGATAGGACCTTGGTTCAATTTCACCCTTTAATCCACCACTGATAACACAGGTAACAAATTTAGAGGAGAAATATCCCGTAGAAGAATGCTTAGATACATTTGGATATGCAATTTGATTCTTTGCAGCCATTAAAATTTCAAGACAAGATAAAAAGTAACTATCCTTGTGTCTTTTACATATAACTGCACCATTATTAGAACCCATATCGGTCAAATCAGTGAATGTAACACCAACTTTATAAATGCCTAGAGATTTAGCGATATCATCAACTTCTTTCTCATTTTCCCAAGGTAATAATGTAATACCATCGACTTCTCCAGCTTGAGGTGGTTCATATATAGCTTCCACAATTGCTTTAATTCCTAGCGGAACTTTATCAAAATGCTCATATCTCCCATATAAAACGCCATATCTCTGAACACCTGTTTGTCTCCAAGAATCGATAAACTTATTTAAGATTTCATGATCGGCAAATTCTACATGATCTACCATTCTAAAATCTTGCTGCTGTAATGTTATAGCAGAAGGCTGACATTTAGAACAAATTCCTTTAGGATATGGCGCATGTCCCCCCGGACAGTTTAGACTGATATTATAATTAGGTTCATCCAAAGGTACCATGTAAGAACTTCCGGAATTCTTGTTATTTTTTTGATCATTCATCTCATTCAAATACCCATGATAGGACGTATGCTTAAAACCTTTCTCTTTTCTATAATCTTTGTCCCAAGGGAATAAAGGGGAGCAATATTCGCACATACCTTTCTCTCCATGTCTGCATAAATCAGATCTTGGTCTTTTAATTAAACCATCTTGTTTGTCTAAATAATCATCTACAGGTAATTGGGATACCTTAATCGATTGGCTTGGGATAATATTAGACAGAATAATTGGAATTGATGTGGATTGACTTGTAATATTCTCTTTATGATCCTCTTCCCCTTTACTTTCAAATGTAATATAGAACATGCTACCATTCTTTATTCCCAATTGCTCTACTGTTTTACCACAGTAAATATTAGCAACTTCACCTTTTTCATTTGGTTTGTCACTTATATAAAGTGTAGAAATATCGGAAATATTTAGTTTATTAGCCAATTCTTCTATAACTAATAGGAAGTCACTGGATAGCTCAGAAGAGATTCTGAGCATTCCCTCCTTCGATCTGAATCTGATAATTAACATTACTTATTAAAGAATCTGAAAATAAGTAAAGAAATGTACAATAAATGCTTATTTGATAAAAGTAATGATCTTAGTTCAATTGAAATTAAAGTGTATAATCATCTATTGTGGCGAACTCTATCAAGTATATTTTCTTTAAATTATTATATACAGTATCATAATATGTTACTGATTCTTGAAGTGAAATATCAGTTAAAAAAAAGTCAAGTAACTATGCAGAGGAATTGATTAAACTTATAGTCACAAATACCATTTTAGAAATAATTATGAAGTTTAAGGTATAAATAGAAAGCAGGATTATGGAAGATTTTTTCTGCTAGAAATGATATAACTTGCGTAAAAACTAAATGTTCGTACTGTCCTCGCGGATGGTACACTTGTCAATTTTAACAATACAGAGAAGATTAGCATTGTCCTTGCATAAAGATGACACGCTATACAAAGAGATTTACCATTTTTTTATCATTTTAGATAATTCCATTAATGAGTATCAACTAAGATAGATCTATGATATACAGGGTATGAAATTGCCTGACTATTTTTGATATTTTTTGTTTGAGGCTAAAGGTCAGATAGAATATCCGGGGTTCGAATTTTAATTGCGCGTATATTTATAGTGATAAATGAATAATGTGAAACAAGATGATGGTTATTCTCTTACGTATATATGAAACAAAAAAGCCTATTTTCAAGTGAGCTAAATATTGATAAAAGTAAAGAGGAATTGTTTGGTGCTCCTGATTTGCAATTGGCATCTTCATATACATTGGGAGGAAATTTTCATCAATTAAGTGATCAGAAGATAAATAAACTAATATCCTTGAAGTTCAATGGTAACCCTATTTCTTTGATTAGACAACTATCAAATGATTTAGCAGTTAAGGAATCAGAGCAAATATTACTAAGGAAAGAAAATTTTTTAAGGGAGCAAGAATTGATAAAATTATGCAACGAATACGGAAATTTGTCAAGACTTGAAATTGATAGTAAACTTAAGAATTTAAAGCTATACGAATCAGTGGATAACACGCTACTGGAATTAATACGTGATGCAATTAATGATGATATATATGAGTCGAATTCCAGTGTGAGCAACCTGGAAACTTTGCTGAATATGAAAAGTAATACTAATAACTTGAGTTCAAACATTGAACATGATAAAAAGTATGAAGTTGAAGAATTATTTAAAGACAAATATTTAACTATAAAAGACAACAAGCTGAACGGATGGCTAAGTTATTGGTTTAATTCGACTGATGATTTGGTTTCTGACAGTCAAAAGTCATCATTCAGATTAGAAGCACGATCTTTTTCTAACATTTTAACTTCAATACCCCACCTTTCTAAGAATATGAATTCAACTTATAATAACAGAGTTCCTTTAGAGCTTAAAAGTATCGTTAACAATGATTATGAATATAAGTTTAATAATAGTGATGCAGTGAGTATTGATAAGTATGGATTTCTCAACGATGTCAATACCTCAGGTTCCAAAAATCCCATTGAAGATATTAATCGAGAAAAGCTGACCCCTATAATTAAATCTAATAATACAGATCCAGTACATGGCGTAACCATACTGAACTTATCGATTACAAATCACGTTTTTGACTTAGATATCTCAGGTACAGGTAGCACGTCATCCAATAATCACACTGTTGATTTATTAAGGGAAATAGGGAAATTGCATGATGCTAAGAATAAGGAATTAGAGCATCACTGGGACATATTTTTCAGAGAAATACTAAGAGATATATACAAGAAGGATATAGACAATGAGCACATAAAACAGAATTCTCTTTCCGCAACGGCTATGAGTGATATACAGATTTCGAATACTAGCATTAGTGGTATACTCAGTAAGAGACTGAAACATTATAAGACTTTACGTAACTTAATCAATTCATCAGGAATTCCATCAAAATATAGATATAGCTTATGGTTAGAACTTTCTGGTGCTACTAATTTAAAGATCAATGGAGAATTTGAGCGTTTATACCAAACTGCAAGCCAGGCAGATGATAAAGTCGTTTCATCACATTTACGTCAAATCAATTTAGATATACACAGAACAATGCCATCAAATATATACTTTCATGATGTTGTCAACGCTCAACCAGGTCCTCATTTAAAAAAGTTGAAAAAGATATTATACGCCTTCGCAACATACAAGAATGATATTGGTTATAGCCAAGGCATGAATAAAATTGTAGGTAATCTACTTTTGGGTGATAATAGAATATCTGATGAAGATATCTTTTGGATATTTATAGGTTTAGTTGAAAATATTCTTCCCCATTATGACGATACAATTAGCTATTTTGACGCAAGATCTTTGATTTTTATTAAAACAGATCAAATAATCATGAAGGAAGTTTTCTTCCCAAGATTAATGCCTAAATTAGCAAGTCATTTCCAAAAACTTAACATTCAAATCGAATTTATTACTATAAATTGGTGGCTATCGCTTTTTACTGACAACTTTCTTAATATAGATATATGGTTCAAGATATTCGATACTTTATTGATATCAGATGTGGAACTTAAACTAATGAGCTTGAGTTTAGCCACATTCAAGGCGTTGGAAAAGTTCTTGATGAGCATCAACGACAAGAATGGTATTTATTTAGCGATGAAGGATTTAAAACACAGCAGTTCTACGAAAATCAACTTGAAATACCTGGAGTTGATGGAAATAAGTAACCAAATGGAGAAAAAGATCAATAAAGAAGAATTGCATGACTTACGAAGAATGTTTTCGACAGAATAATTCTCAATCTTTCATTTTTCTGGGGTTAAATGATGTAGAGTTTTGCAGACATATATATAACGAACCTTTAATATAATTATAATGTGCAAGAGTCCATAAATATCGAAACTCTATCTATGTGAATCGCTAAACCTACGGACTAAAAGTGGTACAAGTTGCGTCCTCCAGTGTGGAGCACTTATGTATCCGCTCGACATACCTCCATGTGCGAATCCTTGCTTGAAGAACACCTCTTCACTGCTTAGTGAATGGTTGGTTAAAACATAAAAGTAATCCACTATCTGAATTTCAAATTCTTCAGTGGTATCTGGAAGCCCATTCTTAAGGGCCTCTTTCTTCACTGCATCCCATAGATAAGGACTACCTCTAGTACCCCAGGATGCAGTTGTACCCATAAAATTTTTACTAAATATTTGCTCTATAACAGAATTGAAACTTTTTTGCACTGTTCCCAGAGTCTGGATTGAATTTATTATAAAATATACCATCGCTGTAACAAGGAGTATAAGCCACATCGATTAGGGTTTCAAAGCACAAGGCACAGGGCCCGAAAAATGTTAAAGAAAAATTCGTGGGAAATGTCAGATTTTTGTTTTGAGTTATGCACATTTTTTTAAGATTAAGGGCCCTTAGATAAATCAATTCATTTACGTTACGTGTAAGAAACCTACCCACTCCAAGAATGAGAGCCCCAGCTTTTAAATATGTTGCTGTTGGTATTGCAGTACTAGTGTTGTACACATTAACGCTCTTCTGGAAGCCTAAGGTTGTGTATGTTGATAAGGTAACTATGGAAGTGGTTAGTGACTTTACGCCTAAAGTGCCAGATGTTAACAGTTTTGATCGAAGCACACAAGAGTCCATTAAGATGGCGGTTTTGGAAGAATTGCAGGGCCAAATCCAAGTTTCTCAGTCTGATACTGTCAAAGATGAACCAAAGGAAGCAGGAAAGTCTAATGGCGGAGATATCAGAGACACCAAACCTGACAAACCTCCTAAGACTAAACCTAAGGCAGCGTTTGTTACATTGGCCAGAAATAGTGAATTGTATGACTTGATTAAATCCATTAGAAGAGTCGAAGATAGATTCAATCATAAATTTAATTACGATTGGGTATTTCTTAACGATGAGCCATTTTCGCAAGAGTTTGTTGATCTTACTACTGCAATTGTCTCTGGTAAGACTAAGTATGGTCAAATTCCACCAGAGCATTGGTCATATCCAGATTGGATTGACCAAGAAAGAGCTGCTAAAACTAGAGCTATGATGAAAGCTGACAAGATTATCTACGGTGATTTGGAAAGTTATAGACATATGTGTAGATTTGAAGCTGGATTTTTTTGGCAAAACCCTCTTTTGGATGAATACAATTGGTACTGGAGAGTGGAACCAGGTATTCAGATCTACTGTGACTTGGACTATGATTTATTTGAATACATGGAAACCAACAACAAGACTTATGGATTTACCATTTCCTTATATGAGTTTGAAAAGACTATTCCAACATTATGGAAAGAAACCAAGGATTTTATAGAAAAGCACCCAGAGTACGTGGCTAAGGACAATTTAATGGATTTCATCTCTAACGATGGTGGTAATACATATAACTTGTGTCACTTCTGGTCTAATTTTGAAGTTGCAAGCTTAGATTTCTTTAGGTCCCAGGCGTACAGAGATTATTTCGAACACCTAGATAAGGCTGGTGGGTTCTTCTATGAGAGATGGGGTGATGCACCTATTCATTCCTTGGCGGTGTCTTTATTTTTACCAAGGGACCAGGTACATTATTTTGAAGATGTAGGCTACAACCATGGCGTATACACGCAATGTCCATTGAACCCACAATATCGTTATGATCATAAGTGCCATTGCAATCCTAACCTGGATTTTACATTCAGAGGTTACAGTTGTGGTAAGCGCTGGCACGAAGTTACAAATACTCCAAAGCCTGCTGAATGGAAAGATTTTACATAGCTCCTTATAATTTATACGTGTATTTTAACTGTATCCTGTATTTTAGCCAAGCACGCTCTTTTGCAATATACGATACGTGTTCAATGCGAAAATCTCAATTGCTTTGATATATATCTCATTATATCTCGTCTCGCGTATTCTTTTAGTTGATAGGAATTAGTTGAAGATGGCATCATCTAGGTCTAACGCTAGGATTATAAGATTTGCTCTCTTTGCTTTGTTGTTGATAGGATGTGGTTTTATCCTTTCTAGAGGCTCATCGTACGGAACTGATTATGATTTTGCTAAGAATGACGCGGTGTCTAAAACACCAGAAGCAAAGAAGGAGACATCAGCAGGCTCTGTTGTTAAAGCAGCAGTCCCTGAAGTGCAATTTGGAGTGAAGGAATCCAGCAAGGATTCAAGTTCCAACTCAAATGTCGTTGGTTCTGAGAAAGTTAAGGCCACTTTTGTCAGTTTAGCTAGAAACAGTGATTTAGAGTCATTATTGGGCTCTATCAGACAAGTTGAAGATAGATTTAACCGCAATTACAAGTACGACTGGGTTTTCTTAAATGATAAGGAATTCTCACAGGAATTCAAAGACGCAACTACAGCTGCTTGTTCAGGAACTACCAAATATGGTTTAATTCCAACTGAGCACTGGTCATACCCAGAATGGATTTCCAAAGAAGAAGCTGCTTTAACCAGAGAAAGAATGAAAAATGTTATCTATGGATCTTCCGAACCTTATAGACACATGTGTCGTTACGAGTCTGGTTTTTTCTGGAGACACGAGTTGATGGAAGAGTATGAATATTACTGGAGAGTGGAACCAGATATCAAGATTTTCTGTGATATAGATTACGATATTTTCAAGTTCATGAAGGACAATAATAAGAAATATTCTTTCACCATCAGTTTACCTGAATACAAGGAAACCATTCCAACATTATGGGAAACCACCAAGAAATTCATTAAAGAAAATAAACAATATGTTGCTGAAGACAACTTAATGAATTGGCTCTCTGATGATAATGGTGAAACATATAATGGATGTCATTTCTGGTCTAATTTCGAAATTGCAAGCTTGGACTTTTGGAGATCTGACGCATATAGAGCATATTTCGATGCTTTAGACCATGCTGGTGGTTTCTTCTACGAAAGATGGGGTGACGCACCAGTCCATTCTATTGCAGTTGCATTATTCATGCCTAGAGATCAAGTACACTTCTTTGATGATGTTGGCTACTTCCATAATCCATTCCATAACTGTCCTGTGGATGCTCAAACGAGATTAGACAAGAATTGTCATTGTGACCCTAATAAGGATTTTACTTGGAGAGGTTGGTCTTGTACTACTAAGTTCTACACTATCAACAACATGAAGAGACCAGCTGGTTGGGAAAATTTTTCTGGTTAATTCTTTGAGAAGTAATCTTAACCTCAATATATGTGCACTTTATAAAATATTATACTATATCGTTTCTATTTATATGTTTACAACATGCGAAAGTGTTGGTATGAATTTTATTTTCCGGGGGGAGTAAATGCGGAAAACGACTTAAATACTTACTTTTAACGTACCTTCTAGTACTTCAGAATACATGCTACACAGAATGTAAGTTTCAAATACTATAGTATATAAACTGTACTCTTCGAAGAAATTCTTGTGGCATCTTATAATCTGCCTAAGGAATTAAACTAGCTAAGCTATTATGAGCAATTAATATACGGTCATGCAGAGATCTCATGAACACAATAACGATAATTGAGATTACTTGTCCTAGCAATGCAGGTGGATGTCTAAAGTTTCCACCACCTGCCTTATCATTGATCAATTCGATTTGTGCCACAATCTGAAACTTGCATATTCTGAAACACAATTAAGCGTGTGAATAATAAGTATTCAATTGTATGCAGATTTCCATTTTACAATTTACGTATTCTGTCCTCTACTTATAATAAATATAGATTCATCTTCCTTTTTCTGAAATTAACTGCTATACATTGTGAATCTATCAGAATAGTCATAATACCCAACCTAAGCTTGTGTAGGCCTAGGGAAAATCATTCTTGGATTATAAATAATATTACATATCGACATGCTACAAAATGAAGGTGAAGTTTCATCTTCCATCGGGAAAAAAAGACACAGACCAAAGTCACTTAATTTGAATGATACCCAGGGATCAAACTCCGATTTAGCATTAAGAATAGTAAGTCCTGGATTGCCACCTCTTACTAGAGAGATGCAAAGCACAGTAGTGATTTCACAGAAGATTCAGCAGCAGCAAAAGAATTTAATAGCGGCAAGACATGGTAAGAATAGCAGAACTGGTGACGAAGAGGATATCAGTAAGAACGAATCTGACTCTGAGAAAAGTGATAAAGAAAGTGATGATAATACTGCCAATTCAAGTTCCATCATCGAGATTAGTAAAGATACTGGTTATAATGACAAATCAAGAGAGGAAACTTTGACAGATAACTCTGTGCATAATAATTTTGATGAAATGGATTCTGCATCAGCATCTATGTCTCCAAAGAGATTGAGGAGAGAGAAAGTCCCTACACGATTGAATATTTCATCATTTTCAGGAAATATGGGTCCAGTAGGGTATTCATCCACTCCTATCATCCAATCTGCTCCAATTAGACCGCTGAATAAGTTTCCTATTCCTATCACAAATAACCCACAATCAAGAAGAAGATATGTAACTACACCACTGCACCTGATAACGTCCCATTTTCAAGCGAGCCCATATGTAATGCCAGTTCAGAGACGACCATATGTCCTTGTGCCTTTATCCCAGACATATTCTCCAGTTTTAGGTACTCATGAAGAATTACAGTATCAGAAACTGAGAGGTCCTTTATCTGCAATACCAATTAATGGTAAATCCTTACCTACAAAAATTCCTTCCAAGGCTGATTCAAAACTGGCCCCGAAAGGGAAACATATCACTGTGACAGATGTTTATCACGGAGATTATACCAAGATAGCACCATTAAATTCCCAACCTTTGTCTGCTCAAAAGGACTATTTTGATAAAAGCTCTAAGCTGATAGACGAAGACCGTTCTCCAGTTACTGATTCTGAAGTAAAAGAAATGCAAGAAAAATATAAAGGTGACGCTGTTAATGAGCACTATGTAAAGCCAAATATCAATGAGAGCAATGAAATGTTTGGAACCATCAATATCATGAATGAGAGTGTTTTCAACTTCAAAATTTTTAACCAAAAACCCGATGCAGAAGATGACTCCAAAACGGATTCAAGTGCAGAAGATTACGCTAAGGAAAAGGAAAAATTCATGAAAATTTGTGAGAGAACATGGGATGAATTTATTAATAATAGAAAGGCGGATCCTTAGTAATCAATCAATCTAGTGCATAGTATATATATCATATCATGTATAAATTCCATAATATAGGTCATTGACATATAAGGTCACGTGCCGCCTTTTTTTTTAATGATGGACGGCAAATCGTTATTCTAAAATCGATACTCGAGGTTAGCAATAATTACTTTAATTACATTAGGAATGTTTGTTTCTAAGACTTTTCAGATAGTTCGCCCGAGAGTTTTGAACTCGTTACTTATATCGAGGCAACCAGTTTATAGAAGTCGGCTACAGAAATGCATGCCAATAACCTTGAGGAAGAATTTATCTAGTTATTCCAAACCATTGTTCTTTCAACATTCGCCATACAAACTCAATAAAGATGAAGGAAAGAAAAAAGAAAATTACAAAAAGGATGGCAAAGAAAAAGAAGAACGTAAGTTAAGAGAAGAAATAAAAGAAGATATGAAAAAAAAAAATCCAAATATAAATTTAAATGATATCAAAATTTATCAATTTGACAGTAAATCAATAGCGAAAGGATTCTCTACCATGTTTTTGTTGTCATTATTAGCTATTGTCTATTTTAATTCAGAAAAACAAGACAATAATGAATTATCATTTCAAGATTTTAAAATAAATTACCTTGAAAAGGGCTTAGTGACTAAATTAACTGTCATCAACAAATTCGCTGTTGAAGCTGAATTGATTCAAGGTGCATTTTCTGATAAAACATTTCAAACCATGAGGGGTGTTCCAGCCGTTGTATTTACCATTGGTTCAATTGAATTTTTTGAAGAAGAGATGAATAATGTTCAAGATAAGCTTGATATTCCAGTGAGCGAAAGATTGCCTATATCTTACGAAGAAAGAGGTTCATGGGTTAATTATATATTACCTATTCTTCCTACAGTATTATTAATTGGTGGTTTATGGTATTTAACAGTCAAGAGGGCATCATCTCAAGGGGGCCCTGGTGCTGGAGGTGCAGGTGGCATTTTTAAAATTGGAAAATCTAAAGCAAAGTTATTCAACCAAGAAACAGACGTCAAAATAAAATTCAAAGATGTTGCTGGATGTGAAGAATCTAAAGAAGAAATTATGGAATTTGTCAAGTTTTTACAAGACCCTGTCAAATATGAAAAATTAGGAGCCAAGATACCTAGAGGTGCCATTTTATCTGGTCCTCCAGGTACTGGTAAAACACTTTTAGCCAAAGCCACAGCAGGCGAAGCAGGTGTTCCGTTTTTGTCGGTTTCTGGTTCTGAATTTGTGGAAATGTTTGTTGGTGTTGGTGCATCGAGGGTCCGTGATTTATTCAAGACTGCTCGTGATATGGCACCTGCTATAATTTTTGTTGATGAGATAGATGCTATTGGTAAAGAAAGAGGTAATGGTAAGATGGGTGGTAATGATGAAAGAGAGAATACATTGAATCAATTGTTAGTTGAAATGGATGGTTTTGAAAGTTCAGACCATGTTGTTGTTCTTGCAGGTACCAATAGACCAGATATTTTGGATAAAGCTTTATTAAGACCTGGTAGATTTGATAGACATGTTTCAATTGATATACCAGACGTTGAAGGTCGTAAAGAAATTTTTAAAGTCCATTTGTCAAAATTAGCTTTAAAATGTGATGAAGATATTAAAGCAGCGAATAAAGATATCGACTTTAACCAATATCAGGAGCTTAAAGCAAAAGAGATAGACAACTTGGCTGGAAGATTGAGTGCATTAACTCCTGGTTTTGCAGGTGCGGATATTGCAAATTGCTGTAATGAGGGTGCCTTAGTTGCTGCAAGAGAGGATGCAACTTCAGTTGACGTTTATCATTTTGAACAAGCTATTGAAAGAGTTGTTGCTGGTCTTGAAAAAAAATCAAGAGTTTTAAGTCTCGAAGAGAAAAGAACTGTTGCATATCATGAGGCGGGTCATGCTATTTGTGGTTGGTTTTTGGAATTTGCTGATCCATTAGTCAAAGTTTCGATTATTCCAAGAGGTCAAGGTGCATTAGGTTATGCGCAATATTTGCCAAAGGATCAATATTTGGTATCGAAAGATCAATACTTGCATAGAATGATTATGGCCTTAGGAGGAAGAGTTAGTGAAGAGTTACATTTTGATACAGTTACTAGTGGTGCTTCTGATGATTTTAAAAAAGTAACTCAAATGGCACAACTGATGGTTTTAAAATTAGGAATGTCTGATAAAATTGGTAGTATATACTACGATAATGGCGATGAAAGTAATGGATTCAAAGTCCATAATAACTATTCTGAATCAACAGCAAGAGCAATTGATAAAGAAGTGAAGGCTTTAATTGATGATTCATATGAAAAATGTCATAAATTATTATCTGATAAACTTAAATTGGTTGACGAAGTCGCAGAAGAATTGTATAAGAAAGAGGTATTAACTAGAGAGGACATGATTAGATTGGTTGGTCCAAGACCATTCCCAGAAAGAAATGATGCTTTCGACAAGTACATTAAAGGTAATGATGCATTTAAAGGTAAACCTACTTCTAAAACCGAGTAGATTTCCAATAAAAGTTTTATAGAAGAATTATTTTCTATGTTATATTTGTAAATAGTAATGCAATGTGTTTTAGAGCGTAATATATATAAGCGATAATACAACTAATCAAAAAGTGAATTAATTTCACCCTTTGTTTCTTCACTATGCAACAAATCAATACCTGTTGGATCATCTACTTTGCATAAATTTGGTATGTTACCATGAATAATTTTTCGTGTTGTGGGGTACTCGACTCGATAAAAAAGATCTAATTCTGTATCAGATTCTTTGTCAGATATTTCTTCAGGAATATACGAAGATTTATTAGCATCCTTTGTATCTGAATGTTCATTTGCACTTTCGAAATCTGATATATCTTCACTGAATTCAGAATCTGTTGCACTAAAAATATTATCAATCTCTTTCTTGATTAATTCCTTTGACACTGGATTTTCTTCAAAATTACTATTTACTCCTATCCAAGGGGAAATAGTATTAAAAGTTTCTGCCTTTACTGAGGATTGTCCTTGAACTTTCAAAGCAGAAGAAGGAGACATATGGTGCTCTTTCTCGATAAAATGGCTTCTAAAACTCAAATAACCTTCATCTGTAATGAAGCCGCATCCTAATAGAGGGCAAATGTAAACTTGTTTTTTTGATGAACATTCTGATGGATATTTACTGTGATGTCTCTTTAATTCAAATTTTGAAAGGAATGTTTTTTTGCACTTTCCTTCTTTATATGATAAATTACAGTTTATAGGATTACCATCCACAGATAAAGGAAGAGGTGGAATGCTAAATGATAATGGAAAATGCTTTGTTAAAAGTGATATGCTTGTTGTTGAAACGGTCTGTTTTGAATTGATATGAGACTCACCAATATTTATTGGATACCCTATTGAGCATAGCGCAGAAGTATGGGTTTCAAGCAAATGTGATTGATATAAGTATTTATTACCAGTGCAGTAATTACATCCAACAAATGCACACGTAAATATTTCGGGTAGTTTTGATGTTTCAATTTCATCTTGATCTAGAAAAGAGTTAGAAACTATCAGAAATATTTCATCAAAATCTAAACTTGCTGAATGTTCATGTTCAAGGTCTGACAATTCAGATTCTGTTTCCTCTAAACTCCTTACCTTCAAATTGTCATCAATAATTAAACCTGACATGTTCCTTTTATTTGATTTACTTTGTATTTCAGTTTTATCTGAATTTTCTAGAATATTAGATGTACTATGTCCCGCAAATAATTTCGCGTTTCCTTTGATTGTTTTAAAAGATGCTTCTAAATTATTTAAGGAAAATTTACGTTTAACGGGTGTTGATTGTTTTATGTCCAAATATGAAATTTTCCCTGGTGATCTTTTAATAGGAGAACTAGCGTTTGAGTATAATTCTGTAGGAACTTTATTTTTTGTGGGTGATATAAACTCGAAATCGTCTCCTTTTATGGGACTACTTGTAGATAATCTAGGTTTCTTGGTGGGAGAAGGATTTAAAAGTACTAGATTATCTTCTAGTGTATTCATCTCTTTTTCACGTTTTTCTTTAAAAATGAAGTCTTTGCTGGGAATAGACTCTCTATGTAAATTAGAATTGTAAAACATGTCTCTATCCTTGAGAGTAGATTTCAATTCTCTTTTACGACGCCTCTCTCGGTTTTCTTTTTGTTTATGAATTGCAAGATCCCTATCAATATCATAAGTAGGGGACCATATGTTGTTTTCGGATCTGACACCATCAAAGCCAGTAATAGTGCTTCTTAAAGACTTCAAATGACCGTTATCCTTTAAAATTTTTCCAGTTTCTAAGTCTATTTCGTCACTTTCTTTCTCGTCATCTATCTTTGAATACTTCTCTAAAATGTTCTCCCACTTATTCCTGAATCTAATATTACTTTGTAATTTTAAATTGTCTATCTCTAATTGAAATTCCTTCTCATCTGAATAAACCTTACCGTTCTCATGAATCATAGAATAACCACTATCTTCCAATTCACCTTCTTCATCGCTAGATTCAATTGAAATCAGATTTTCTGCGTATATATTATTTCTTCGAATGGGAATCCTATTATTTTGGCTTTTTTGTAGTTCATACTTCAAGCCAGGAACCACATTCATAGTACGATTTCTTTAGTAATCATATATTACTTCTTATTATTATATATGATTATTATTATTTATTACATACAGAATATTTAAAAAATGCGGTGATATACTCAAAATTTTTGGTTTCTGAGACCACCTTGTTACAGCTAAACCTAATTTGATGTAATTTTACAAGCTCAATGCTTATTATGCTCTTATGATACATCTCACTGATTCTAAAATATTGACCTATTTACCCAGAATTTAGAAAAGTTGGTTTTATAAGAGACTACTACTAAAAAATGAGTATGCACGAAACAACTCCTTGAATTACATTTCAATATATACGAAATTATATAATGGAATCATTATCATTCTTTCCAAGAGACTTGTATTACTATTTACAGGTATCATATTTTCAATTCTTTGTAAAGCAAGTATGTTAGAAAGGAATCTCATACTACATCCATTCTACTCCTCTACTTAACAAGGTCAATGAATTTTATTCATCATGATTCATATCCACCGTACTAGTTCTATTATTATTATTATTATTCTGCCAACACTTCTTAAAATCATCCATTTCCTTCAAACACTTTCTCCAATCTCCAGTATCAGCATGGCACAATTGCAACTTGAGGTTTTCTTGGTAACAACCAGTATCAATGATTCTTTGATCCCATTCATCTGGACTGTCATCTTCTTCAACGTAGTTATTCTTATTATTAGGGTTCGTCATAGTCTACGATGGAAAAGCTACAGTACTTCAAAATTTTTTGAAGAGGATATTATCCTGTACATTAAATCCCCAAGAGTATGTATGCTAAATAGGATTACAATTAAAACCCGAAACCTCCTTTCGAATATGCCATTGGTTTCAAGTCAGGGTGAGGAACAGCTTCAAACGTCTCCATTTTTACAGACCAAGGACAATTAGAATCTGTAGTAGATTTAAACCATTCTGGGTCCACATTTGTGTGATCATAAGAGGTATTTTCAGTGAAATGAACAACACCACCTAAATTACCAGTAGCATCACAATAGTTTGGAGCACTGAAAACAGTAATTAATCTACCATTATGCTCTAATTCAACACCACCCATTCTGACTTCATGTGATCTCAAAACTTGTCTTACCTTATTATTTAAACAAAATCTTTCTGTGATATCTGGTCCGAATTGCATACCTATACCTCTCTTTGAAGGAGAACGACCGTTTGGAACTTGTGGATCAGTCCATAATAACTCCATCGCAATACCATCTCTAGGAGGTTGAGTAGATCCAGAAACAGGGAAACGGTTAAACTTTTTAATATCGTCAAGGGTAACTTTATCATCAGAAAACAAACCACCATGCATACATAAGTATGCTTGATTAATCATTGTCGCCAAAGGCAAAGCACCGAATGATTCAGAAAATGCTTCAAATATCTTCTTAGAATACTTGTGTTCACATTCATCGGTAAATCCATAAGTTTTATTCATGTCGTTAGTTTCATGGTTTCCTCTGTTAATGTAAACAGATTTAGGGAATAATATCTTTAAGACATATAAATACAATGCCACTTCACAAGACCAAGAACCACGATCAACAAAATCACCATTGAATAAATATATATGTTCTTGTGATACAAAACCAAACTTTTGAAATAAATTCAAAACATCATAAAATTGACCATGGGTGTCACCTACTACTGTTAACTTCTTACCTCCTTCTAATAAATGCTCATCTGTAGATCTCTTCGAATTATTCTTCGTGTGAGGTAAAGTAATTTCTACTAATGATTTTTCGTCCTTGAATAATTCAATTACCTTGGCAATAATAGCAAATACATGTTTCTTTGGCAACTTACCTCCTTCTTTAAATATGTTAATCATATGCTTCAAGTAATCAATATCTAATCCTTTTATATCAACAGCGGTATGAGAATCTTTATTTTTTGAAGTAGTAATTTCTAACTCAGGGCCCTCCCAATACTTATCAGTTAGCATACTTTCAAAATCAACCGCATCAATTATTGATCCCTTATCATCGGAAGCAATAGCTCTTTCAAATGCTTGTCTCTTCAAGTAATCAGAACATTGCTTGTAATTTGCTAATGTAAGCTTATCCTGAGGTAATTGTTTTAAAATAAATTTAAACTCAGCAAGGGCTTCCTTATGTCTAAGTATAGCCATTAATGAAACCCCTTTACGGTAATGAGCTTTAATAAAGTTGGAATCAACATTTAACGCTTTATTACAGTCATCTAAGGAAAACCCATAATTTTCCAACTTTATATGAACTTGTGCCCTATTTGAGTAAAAGATAGGATTATTTGGGTCTAATTCTATTGCTTTAGTATAAGAATCAATGGCCTCATCGTATTTATGCTCAACTAAGAAAGCATTTCCCTCGTTTTTAAATTTAATAGAAGTTTCGATATCAGTAGCCATAGCAAATAGTGGTGAAAATACTTCTATATCGTCGGTTAATCGAAATTTATCTTTTCCTACATATCTGGTCACGTGAATTTTTTTAATCAAAAAAACTAAATAAACTATTATTGGAATCAATTATCCTACAATACGTAATCCGGATGCTGGAGCACCAATTTTTGTTATCTGTGTGATCTTGCAAATTTCACCATTAAACTCAGGTTTGTACTTAGCACCAACTAAAGATTCAGAAACAAATGGGGAACCCTTATATATAGGAGTGAAGGAAGAAGCACAAATGTCAAACTCTGCATACGGATCAAAATCAATTTCAATAGCGTCATTTGAAATAGAATCTGCTTTCAACTTCAATTTTTGAGCTTGTTCTGATCTAGGTCCAGAAGGAGTGATCGTCAATAATTCACCAGCAAAATAGGATGCACAAGCGAAATTCTTATTCTTGAACGACTGGGTCATAGCAACCTGTAAAGCATTTATCTTGTGTGCACTTTGAAGATTAGTCCTAGTGAAATACGCAGCCAATTCTAAGTTTCTCTTTACATCAGAAGGATCCAATGCACGACGACTAAGTTCTATAGATAAACCTAGAATGTACTCCCGACAGATGCTCAATATTTCCTTACATTTGGCTTCATCATCTTCACTTTCAACTTCAATTACTGTAATTGTATAAATCAAATCTCTAAATGCCTCTATTGCTTCTTCGAGCTTATTGGCTTTAAACAATTTGAAACCAGAAGTTAATTTCTCTTCTAATTTGTCATAGCCAGGTATAAATGGTTTAAACTTAGTTGGGTCATCTTCATCATTTTCAGCTCTGATGAAATTTTTCATAGCTGGTAAATCATCTATACCAGGTAAGTATAATTTGGATGATTGATACACCTCTAAGAATCTATTACGTAAATAAGTAAAATCAACAACACCAACTTGTTTATTAAGTAATGAAGCAGCTTGATCAAATGCACCAGCCGCAACATAAACAGCTGGTACTTGGGCATTACGAAGCCAAATAGCAATTTCACCTTCACCAACCTGTGCAGATACCGAATCTAATGCATCTTCAACTTCTACTTCATCATCACCAATATCAAGTTCATCATCCATTTCCCAAGCATTATCTTCTTCTTCAAAATCTTCATCTTCTTCTACAAAGTCAATATCAACAACGTTGTCAAGCTTCTTTTCTTCCTGGGAATCCTCAATCGTTAAATCCTCAATTTGACCATTTAATAACGAACTTTCAAAAAATGATAAAGATGATTGCTTCAATGGCCAACTTTCAATAGGTTCATCAATTGGCTTTGGTAATGGAACTGATTCACCTAATTCTGGTAATTCAACATCCTTTTCTTCAACGCCGGCTTCCTCCAATATTTTTTCGGCTAAATCAGTCAACCCATTTGACTTGGCTAATGTGTAAGCTAAAGGAAGCATACCACCTTGTATGTAAACCTGACATCTTTTCTTAATGTCATTAGTGTAAAGAGTATTTTGAATCAATGAAGAGAAGTCTCCGCGGTTTTCTGAAATTGTAGTCATCCTATTTAATCTCTCGAAATCACCCTTATATAAATAAACAAATGATAATTTATCAAATAAGTGCAATTGTTGGTAGACAAGTTCCACGATTTCAATATTACCTTGGTTCAAAGCTTCTTGTCCTAATTTATCCCAAATAACATTATTATTAAGATTCTTTGCTTGTTCCAAAGCCACTGTCAAATTACCACATTCTAAAGCCAATTCAAATCTAGTTTCAGGATCTTCAACAAATTGTAATGCAACCTCTGGAAAACCCTTCTTTTGTAAATAGGCAATTATATTCTGACCTACTAAAGTAGAATTCTTAATAAGACGCAAAACCTCATTGAAATTTTTGTTTACTAACGCCTTCTTAAATCTATACTCAGTTGGATCAATTGTAATAACTTCAACTTGGCCAGCACGATTAAGACAGTATACTTGTTTTTGAGAAATTCTAGTTATATACAAAGTATTTTCTAGCGTTTTTATAATACCATTGTCACCATTCAATAAAGTATACTTAATATGGTTCAAAGTTGAGTAAAGCAAAACACCTGAATCATCCCAAGCAGCACTCTTAATTCTAATAGTTTCATGCATCGAAGTCACTAATTCAAGGTCCTTGTCAACGATAGTAATAGTATGCTTAGATAAGAGTGCCAAATATTGGCCATCATTAGACCAAGAAACGTACTTTACATTATTGACATTAATTTCTGATAATTCTTTCTTTTGTTGAACATCATAGTTTATGACAGAGTGAGATTTGATTAATAATACTCTTCCTGGGCCACCATGAATCACATCAATTATTGAAGAGTCTAATTGTATAGTTTTAGTAACATTGTTATCTAAATCTTTAACTTGCAATTGCTGAGTAGACTTAGAGAATGTAACAAATCTATTACGAGAAATAAAACAAGCATAAGTGGCATCTCCTTGTCTGATATCAGTAGGCTCTATAGCACCAGTAACATGTTTAGGTAAAGAAATTAAAGCATATTGGGAATTTTCACCTTCTCCATGTGTTACCAATATAGAATTATCTGTTTGATTATATGATAAGGTCCTCATAAATGACCAAGTCTTGCCAATCTTCTTCAATGATAACATTGGTAAAGAAGTTTCATTCTTTTGAAAGTCATAGCTTTGAATTTGCTTCTCTGAATTCACAAAGAATAATTTATTTTGGAATAATGAGTAGGCAGGTCTTTCTCTTTCTAATTTGAAGACCATAACACCAGAATCATGACAGGTTGCAAATAAATTAATATGTGGATGAGCAGCAACCATCCAGAATCTATCATGTTCACGTCTAAATTGTTTCACAGGAGTTCTTTTATTCAAATCCCAAACTCTGACAGTTTTATCATCTGATACAGAAAGAATTAAGTCTTGTTGAGGATGGAATACGGCACCTAAAACATTACCGGTATGACCTCTACAAGTGTCCACTTCCCAAGCTTTTGTATCACTCATTCTCCATAATTTAACTAATCTATCATCACCAGCTGATACAATTAAGGGTAAAGTGGGATGAAAAGATGCCCAGTTTACACCCTTATCATGACCTTCTAAAACGTACTTCACTATGGCATTAATATTACCAAAAATATCTTGCTGTGGTAACTGTTGTCTCTGCAATTGGTCTTCAAAGGATTTAGTTGGTGCTGAATGCTTCTTTCTTAATCCTGAGATATCCCAAACTCTAACTGTTTGATCCAATGAAGCTGATACAATTAAATCATCGGTAGGATGAAATTGAGCTGACATAACGTAATGGTTGTGACCAGTTAAACAAGCAATTTCTTGACGGTTTTGCCAATTCCATATTCTTACAGTTTGATCGTCGGAACATGAAATAATCCATGGTAAATCATTATGGAAGGAAACAGAACGAATATAATCTAAATGACCATTCAAAGTAAATATACATTTACGTGTATTCAAAGACCACACCTTAATTGAATAATCATCTCCTCCAGAAACGAAAAGTGGTTGGGTTGGATGGAAATTAACTGTTCTAACTGGACCTTCGTGATCTTCAAATCTGTCAATTAAAGTACCCATACGATAATCCCACAATTGGATAGTAGAAGAGTGCAATGAAACCAAAACCCAAGGTCTTTTAGGGTGAAATGCTATACCCTTAGCCCTGGATGATTTCGACTCAAACTTTGTTAACATCTTCATCTTAACAAGATCAATCTTTCAATATATATATATATATAATAGCTTGAAAAGAAATTATCTTCAAATCAATTATATATATATGTATGTATATATACGAAAATAGTTGTGATTTGGTATATTCAATTTTGAGTGAATGTCGATTCGTGGTCAATTGTTGTTTTCCCTCAAAATTTTGGACACGTAAATTTCACGTGATTGATAAATATAATATTAAACTACTTGAAGGTATATAAATTTCAGAAGAAGACCATATATATAGCCAATGCTAATGCTCCAGTAACACCAACTATTCCTTCAGGTTTGTGTGCAATATTAGTAGATGTGGAATCTTCTCCAGTATTTTGTACGAATGCATTTGCTGCGAAAGAAGTAGCTCCTGCACTGGCTGAAGTTGTTTCAGTATCAGATTCTGAATCTGAATCCGAAGTTGATGTTGCTGTTGAAGTGGCTGTAGAGTTCGTAGACGATGATTTAGAATCAGATTTGGATTTTGATGAACTTGAGGATTTTGATGAACTTGAGGATTTTGAAGAACTTGATGATCTTGATGAAGACTCGTTATCTGGGTCGAAACCAGTCGCATCATCGTTACCAAGCCAAAGAGTAGCATTAGTCAAGTAGACATCATCTTGGTATCCATTTGTGGAATTGTATGCATATGCGTGTAAATCTTCTTCATTATCTGATCCTACCATTTTAACACCATCTGGTAAGTCATAAACTTCAACGGTAACATTTTTTATGTATGCATAATAATAACCGTATTCCTTGATATCATCGGAATCCCAATTGATTGGACCACCAGCCCATTCAATCGTACCCGCGGCATTACTAGTATCACCAGCTGGCCATATGGAAAATTGAACTCTAGCAGGCGATTGAGGATACATATATTTTTTTGTTGTCGAGTTGTAGGTGTCTTCTTTCTTCACAGTACGAAGAAGTTCACCATCAATGAACCAGTCGATTTTATCTTCACTCCAATCAAATTCATAAGTGTGATAGTTTTCAAAAGTATCTGTAGATTTTACATCAAGGACATTTGTAAAGTTTTCAATACCTTGGAAATAGTAATTAGTCTGTGGATATGTTAAATTATATCCGACAAATTCCCAATCAATTTCATCTTGAACATCCGAGAACAAAATAAAAGCAGTAACAACACCACCATCGTGCGAGGTCTTTAGAGTAGCTGAGACTTTACCATACCACAAGTATTTAGACGATGATATAACGGTACCAGCAGATTCATTTGGCATTTGGATAAGTAATGCGTCATCATTAGTATCTATATATCCAGAATACACCCAGTCACCCTCAGATGCATTACCTAAATAAGTTTGATAATCAAGAAGATCGTCAGTATTAGTGAAAGAAGTAGTGATGTTGGACATTCTAGGCATAGGCATACAGGCACTTAAGTTATAAGAGGACTTGACATCACACCCACCTAAACAGTATGCACCAGTACCACATTCACCGTACTGGTTACAACAAGGTGACTTTTCGGGACATGTTGAAGATGAGTTACAAGAAATAGCTATAGCAGTTGAACTATAAATCAAAGCACAAAGAACCGAAGATAATTTTAGCAATTTCATAGTTTTCTCCCGTACAAATAATTCTATCGATCTAGAAAATCACCATTAGTTTCATTATTTATTCGATATTTTAAAGAAACCCTCAGGATCGCCTGAAAAAAAACTCGAACTATGATTTTTTCCCGATTTGGAAAAAAATAAAGACGGAGATTGAAATCCTCGTTAAATTTGAAAATAGATCATTGTCTAACACATAATTGCTACTTAACTCGTCTCTAACAAAAATAGATAAACATGAATAAACACATTACGAGATATTTAAAAAGCTAACTATTATTAGAAAAGAAATTATACATGTTAGGCTGATAGGTTGACGGCTGATTGTAGATCAAGTCATTTTTTTTATCTGCAGATTTCTCTGCATTGAAACCTTGTTCTTGAAGTTCTTGATTATACGGTTGGGAATTGAACTGACTCTTCATATAATCTGTAGAAGGTCTCTTAGGTGGTAACTGAGGTGGTTGCGCATCATAATTCATCCCGAATTGACCCTGCCCTGTTGGAGTAAACAAGCCTTGTTGGGACTGGTGCAAACCGTACGAATTGCCAAGCAGGTGAGAACGATTTGCGGTTCCTCCAGCTCTTGGTTGAAAGAAGCCTTGTTGTCCATAGTCTGTACTTCCCGATGTTGGTGTTCTGTATATGTTCAAATTTGAAAAATTCTGAGAAAGTGAATCTTGCAGAGAAACTGAACTACGGTTGGCATTCCCGAGGAATTTCAGTTTGATAGCGACAGCATATTCTAATAATTTGGCATAAAACTGTACTCCTTTAGATAACCCCTCGCTATAGTTTTTCCAATCTATATAAAATCTCTTAAGTTTTTCTGTTTGACTCTTCAATAATGAATTTTTAAATTGGGATGATGCTTGAATTTCCTTAATCTTACTACTTCCAGATAAATATTTCCAATTCGATTCCAAATCATTTATCATAGCTCTCTGTTTATCGTTCAATTCATCTAATTTCTGATTGTAGGCGTCGAACTTTCTAAGCTCCTCAGGAAATATAACCGTTTTGATCTCATTCGTAGATCTGATCTTACTATTTAAAATCAAAATATCTGATATATCATCTTTATGAATATCACTCTTCAAGCTCTCTATTAATTTTGTCTTATTCAGCTTTATCGTATTCAAATCGTGAAGGATGTCTTCAAGTAACTTAAACGTATTTTCAACAGAGCTATTAGAATCTTTAGAAACACGATCATCAATATCAAGTAGACTTAATTCAGGCACATTTGTTTTAATATCTGATGGAGCTGTAAATAATTTTTTAAAGTCAGAAGAACTTGGACCTTTCCTTAAAATATTATAGAAATATGCATTTTCTTGGCTCATGAGACCAAATAATTTAGTATCTGAATTTCCTGCTTCAAATAATGATTTCTTGATCTTAATTAGTTCTTCCTTTATTGCAAACGCATTCTCTAAAAACAGGTTAGATAATTGAACTTCATAATCACTAACAACAGAGTATATTTTTTTCTTAGTTTCTTCAATTTGATTCTTATTATTATCATCCATCGAATAACCTGAATGGACTTCATCAGCATATGTATACAATACAGGATCAATTCCAATATCAGATGGTTGGGATTCCTTGCTACTATAAAACGCTTCCTTCAAACTAACTAGAGCCTCAGGCATCTGAAGAAATTCTAATGCGGATGAAAGTTCTTCATTTGAGACTTCTACCATATCTAACTCATTTCTCAAAAATTGGGACTTTTCTTCTGAGTAGAAACTCAATAATTCATGAATGTTAATTGGAATGATGTTATTCAAGAAATTATTATAGTTTTGATCATTAATTTCATTAAATAAAGGATTATCATTCATTTTAACAATTTTCACACTATCCAAAGGTTTTATATCTGGAATACTATTAGTAGTAGGAATTATGTCATGATAAATAAAGTCATTCTCCTTCTCCATATCTTCTAGTTTAATAGAAACACTATCCTTTTGGTATTTATAATTTTCCAATAGTTCATAGCAATCACCAGACCCGGATTTAGCAATAGTTTTTAAAGTTAATGCAGAAATTTCATTTAATATCTCTGATGACTTAACAAAATTGGCAATTGATAAACCAAATTTTTTGGAATTTTCCAAAGCCAACCCATTAAAAAAGAATGAGAGTGATCTGAAGAACTGAACTTTGAAATCAATAACAGAATGCCATGTTAAGCTAAATTTTGCCAGATCGTCTTCCTCTTCGCTCTCTTCTCCAAATTCAACATCCTCATCATATTCATCAACAATTGCACTTACGTCATCGTCATTATTTCTCAGATGTGAAATCATCTTAGAGCATTCTTCATAATGGTTGGCAGTACTGCTACACAATTTTGCAACTAAAGAATTCTTTGTCAGAGAAGTATCTCCGCTAATTACCTTCAATACAAATACCTCTTGACTTTGTGCTAACATTAATTTTAGAAGAAATCTAACTGTTTTTTGATTTAAATCTGCAGATGGAGCATGAAGGAAATTTTCATTTAAGAACTCATAAACTCCAGCTGCTTGCTGAAAGCATTGTATACTATCTTTAGAGTAATCATCAACTGAAGTCGCTGATGAACTTCTTAAGGATTCCTCATATCTATGAATTGCATACTTTGAAAGTAATACACCAAGATTAAAGAGAATACAAGCCTTTTCATATGGCAATGCTGACTGTTTATGAGATTTTGATGTATCAAAAGCATCGTACCATGTAAAATTCAATCTGCCATGCTTATTAATTAAATTAAATGGAATTCTCAAATCTAATAATTCCAACTGACTATAATACCTATAATATAATTTGATACCTGTTATTTCAGCATTCACGCCCCTAATATCTTGTCTAAGTTTCTCAAATATTTCCAAATCGTGTTCATATTCAGTAATATTTCCATATATTGATAGCAAATAGTTACTCAATGGTTTTAACCAATTAAATTCTTCCGTTTTCTTGGAAGGGATATTAAGAAGATAGGTTTTCATTCTGCTACTAGTAGTTTTTAGATATTTGATTTGTATCTAGAACTGTTAAAGATAATATACGCGAGCGACATTGTACGACATTATAAGATTACAACTCTATACGATAAATAAATTAATATAAAAGTCTTTCTTTTAATAGTATTTACTATGAATCCAATCCCTTTACTCTTTAAGATAACCACCTTCTTTACAAAGAGAATAAAATATACTTTCTGTATTCTTTAACAATTCCTTAGGAGTATCAAACTCTTCTACTTGACCCTTATCTAAGACAAGAACTCTATCACTATCCAAAATAGTTTCAAGCCTATGAGCAATTGTTAAAATTGTTCTGTCCTTAAACTCGGATCTGATTGTTTCTTGGATGATTTTATCCGTTTGTACATCTACAGCTGCTGTAGCTTCATCTAACACTAATATCTTCGATGAATTTAATAATGCCCTTGCTAAGGATAACAATTGTTTCTGTCCAGAAGACAAGTTAGATCCATTTTCTTCAACCTTAGCACTAAGACCAACATCATATTTCTTAACATATTCCTCTGTATCTGCCTCAGAAGTTTTATCATTTTGATCCTTATCTTTCTTCTTTGTTTTTTCGGACTTCATATTTTGAACATGTTCTTTCAAGTGAGCAAGTTCTAAGACTCTCCAAAGCTCGTCATCGGAGTACTGATTAAATGGATCTAAGTTCTCTCTAACAGATCCTTCAATTGTATGTGACTCTTGTGGAATTATACTAATTTGTTTCCTCAAATCATAAAGGCCAATTTTACTAGTATCGACACCATCTATCTCAATATGTCCCCCAGTAGCTTCAATAATTCTAAATAATGCCAATGTCAAAGAACTTTTACCTGCACCAGTTCTACCTACTATTCCAATTTTTTCCTGAGGTTTAATATCAACCGAAATGTTTTTCAAGACAGGATCAAGATTCTCTCTATACTTAGTAGAATAATTAACAAAGCTTAAAGCACCATTTTGAGGCCAAGATTTTGGTGGTCTATTTGACTCTATAACCATTTCCGCTTCTGGTGTTAATTTAAAAAATTCAATTATTCTCTCAACAGCAACAGATTTAGTTTCAACTTCGGCCCAATACCTGATGATGGCATTCAAAGTACCAACAACACTCAAGGTTCTAATCATAATAAAACCAATTAAACCTACACTCAATTGATTCTTAGTACCAACAGTCGCAAGAATCAATAAACAACATGCAAAAACAATAATAGAAGAAATGAATTGTAACCTCATGGATAACCATCTATTAGCACAATTATTGGTATAGTCAACTTTAGTTAAAGTGTTAACATTCTTCATGTTCTTGAAAATGAACCTGTCCTCTTGTGAAAATGCTCTAATAACCTCCACCCCGCTTATAGACTCTTGTACATGAGAAAATATAGGACTCTTACAAGCACTTCTTAATCTCTTTAGTTCTCTAGAAGTTGGGATATATATTTTTCTGATTTCATTGTAAATTATGACAAGTCCAAAGATAATAACAGCCATAAATGGAAGATTATATATGATTATAATGAACATACCCAATGCCATAAGAAGAAACTCTCCAAAACCCAGAAATATCCACATTAATTGGGTATCAATAACATTTAAATCTTCCGAAAATCTGTTCAAAATTCTTCCTATTGGGGTAGTTTCAAAGAAAGACATCGGAGCTCTCAAAACACTCTCCGCCATAGTATCATGGAAATGTTTTGACCCATTGACTAAACAGTAGGTCCATATAATCAATGATCCAGCCAATGAAAGAAAACTTGCCAGTAAACCTAAACCTATGTATAAGCCTAAGAAGAATACTGGTTTATAATTTGTTTGTTCAGAAAGATTCTTTTCAGACCATACCTTTAGAATATAACTTCCTAGTAAGGTCGCCGAAACGTGAGCACAGAAACAAAGTACCCAGAATATCATATAAGAATAGTTACAAGCCCGGAAGTACTCTAAGTAAACACTTAACTTGATATTTCCTTTCTCTCCTTTCTCTGCATTAGAACCTGTCTTTTTAATGACTTCTTGATCTTCATCTTGCTCATAATCATGACCAAAAGATATTACACTGGCAGCAGCTATTGTAGTATTTGTTTTTACTCTTTCAAGAAAAGCTTCATTTCCTGTAATCGCACTAAGCTCTGCATTCAAGTAATTCTCTGCATTCAAAGTTCTTATCTCGTCTGACATGTCATCCTTTATTTGCTTGATTTCAACTGTCATTCGGGAATCTTCCTTATTGAAATCTTCCTTATTATCTTCCTTTCCGAATTCATTAATTAAATCAGCTAGATCTAAGCCTCTACTCATTACCTCTTCAAAACTTCCACGCTCAGTAATATTTCCACTCTTCAATAAAACAATTTCATTTGCTGTGCTTAAAACAGAAACAGAATTTGTGGCCAAAATAATAGTTTTACTTGCCAATACCCCTTCCTTCGAAATTACCTTTTTAATGATATTCTTCCCGACATGAGCATCAACGGCAGATAAAACATCGTCAAGTAAATAAACGTCTGCTCTGGAATAAACTGCCCTTGCTAAAGCAATTCTAGCCTTCTGACCACCACTTAATGAAATACCTTTTTCACCAACGACAGTCCTATCACCATCAGGAAGAACTTGGAAATCTGATTCCAATTCGCATGCGTCTATTGTCTTAGCGTAGAAATCTTTATCGTATCTAAAACCGAACAAAATATTTTCCTTCACGGTAGCATTTAAAATCCAAGGTTGTTGTGGACAGTATGCAACAGATCCATTTACTCTCAACTTACTATTTGGAGTTTTTAGTACAGGAACTTCACCTAAAATAGATTTAATTAATGTACTCTTCCCGCTACCAACTTTTCCAACGATACATGATAAGTAACCTTTTTTTGCACTAAAATTAATATCAGATAGAGCAACATTATTCAGACTTTCGACTTGGCTTTCAATATCACCACTTTCTTCAACCTTACTACTCCAAACAAAAGTACTATCAGAAATAGAGACTGACACATCACCACTCTGCAAAACATCATAAGATCTTTCGACATAGTCATCCTGTAATTCATCCATTAATAAAAATTCCTTTAATCTTGTGAGTGCTACTTTCGTTTCAGCCATGGCAACAAATGCATTTGGTAGCATTAAAATAGGTTCTGAAAGAAGGTCAAATAACGAAGCTGCAGGAAATATAATAGATGGTGTCAAAGGTATACTTGAAAAGTATGCATATACTATAAAGCAGGTACTTGAGATGAAAAATGGAATACATGACCATAAGAATTCAGCAAACGCGTTATAAATCCCAATTCTCTTATTGATCACTAGCTCTTTTCCATTTCTAACTTCATCTAAACGCTTTAACATTGGTTTTTCCCATGAGTATAATTTGATACTTTTCATCGAATTTAAAATTTCAGATGTTAAGCGAGTTCTTGCATCCTTATACTCCAAGCCCTCTCCATAAATTGAAGTAATTGCAGTGCTGACCTTACTTGATATTGGAACTAAGATACAGGCGGCAATAAAACCTGCCCATGTAGAATTCCCTATAATCTTATATAAAGCTAATAAGCAAAGTGTTAATCTAAATGGGTTACATGCAATATCACTAATAGAACGTGGGCAGTCCGCTATAGTGGATACATCAACAGCCAAATGATTAATTATATCACCTGAAGGTTTGTTTCTTCTTGATTCCGGAGATAATCTTATAGCTTTATTATAAATCGTAGATTCTAAAGCAGATTGAAGGGCAAAGTTAATACCAAAAAAGTAATAAAAGAATTTGTTAAATGAAATGAATCTTGCCGTAGAAACTGCAAAAATACTTAAGGCTATTCCAAATCCAATAATGATAGGAGGGTTCAGTCCGCTGCCCGATGATATGTCATTGGCTGCAAAAAAGTTAATGAATCTCTGAAGCAAGAACGGTTGTGTAAATCCGAAGATCATTTCCAAAAAGTCAAAGGATACACCTTTAAGAATATTACCAATCTGGAATTTTAATATAATATACACAAATGAGAAGTTTAATTCTTTTTTCTCGTCTTTGGTAATCTTATTGTGTTTCTTAGCATAACTGACGGAATTGTCCCATAATTTTTTGAAACTGTAGTACGTAGTCTCGTATTGTAAATCAATTGGAGCAGCAGGAACTTCGTCTACTGTGACATCGTTAGTTCTATAAATTTGCTTGATCAATGGTTCTAACCAAGTGAAAGTTAATTCAGAAAAGATATGGTGAACTGATTCAATGCGCCACTCATTTAATGCGTAGTAGTCGCTCAATTCTATTGTTGGTTTATATAAAACAGCTTCAAGAATAAATACGAAAAAGGAGTTCAAGGTTATTGACAACTCTAAAACAAAGGCAATCACGGCTATTTCCCTTGTTGTAGGAATATTCGTCTTGTACGGAGAAATAAGATCCAGTACAAGCACCACAAAATTTTCCACAAAATTGATCAGCCAGAATAACAACAAACTAGCACATGGGATTACTGATCTTGTTGGCTCGATAATATGAAGTGGCAAAACCAAAAAGGCCGCAACTAATAACCCGCTAATGAGATTAGCACTCCTTACGCTATTCAGCGAGTCATAATTCAAACTAGTCAAAATGAGCTGCAATATTATATGAAGAAATACTGAATTAAGCTTGACCAAATGAAAGATCCCTGAGCTTCTGAGTTTGAATGAAGAACCAAAACTGTATTTTATCTTGTGTTGTCCATGCTTGTTTCTAAGAAATAGAGCTATCGTTTGATGCAAGATAAAACCTCCAAGTAACAAGTTTATCGCGTTGAATACATATGATAGAAAGCAAGGATTGAGGTAATTCAACTGAGGATCGTGCAACGGCAGAGGAATCAGACTTCCAAAGGTGCAGGGCCTAGTGACGATATCCCCATCACTTGAATTCGCTACGCTTTCAAGTAGTATAACAAAATTCTGTAGCATCTTAGCGGTTTAAAACATGTCAAAATTTTGGCAAGATTCCGTACTCGCCTATTTATAAAATCTAGTTACAAAACATAAGCACCAATTGTTCTATGATTATTTGTTCTAGGTAAGGTACAAAATACGTTTTCAGAAACTTTCTGTACTAATCAATGCGCAAGGAGCCTATCTCTGCCTTCCGATTGTGTGGACAATTCGTAGTATGACTAAAAGGCATAGACTTTCGACCGAAACCGCAGCTATTTAACTAGTGTCCGTCCTGCACATAAGAGTTAAATCCGAGAAATTATCTCCGACACAAAGCCTAAGTGTCATAGAAATTGTTGAATATGCATGTCAGTGGTAGCTTAATACGTTTATACCAAGTTATGTGCACAATCGACATCCTGGGCTCTAAGCTTACGTATATATTTTTGACGTACTACGGCTGACGGAAATAATTTCTGGCCAAGGCGGATCAGAACTTTGCGAATCTCTACTTCGCGAACGAACCCACTAACAGGGTAGCTACCACCCAAACAAAGTAGATTTGCCTATCTATCTACTATGTGTGTAGTCATAACTATATCTACAGAAGCATGAATTGATGTCTAATTTTTTCAGTGATTGGTTACGTTATGTTCTATCCCACAAAAATACTGTGTAACTAACCCTTATGCGCCGTTTGCCACCAGTTGTTCCTCATATGCACAGATTGCTATTTGTATGAATGAGGGCATTCTTATCGAGCTTGAGTACGAAAATTTCACAAAAATCGAGGATCCGTATGCAGTCCCAAATTGATTTTATTTTTCGTGTGGCTAAAGTCCTTAGTGTAAATAACTTATTCTTTGCTGTAGATGAAGAGTCTGGCAAACAGATATGAAAAAGCGTTTCTAGAAACAATAAATATCCGTAATGACCTAATCAGATTGATTCCAGTGGGAACTTTAAATTTCTACGGGCTTCCAGAAGGTATATCTCCCCTTACGGGCTTGGGAACCACCAGTGGGTGCAAGGCAGAATGGAGCTGGTTAGATATAGAGTATCTTGTTTCCCTCTGCGGTGGAAGCGTCAGTCCATTGGTGGAGCATTTAAAATTTCTAGTATCAAATAAGTATGTGGTTGCCTCATATAAGACAGTACTGGTACGCTTGTCCAATTTGAAAAACTTCAACTTCTTCAAAATTCGTATTTATGCAATTCCTTCTGATATACAGGGAGCCAGATTTATCAATGAATGGCAAATGAGCAGAGTAGGATATAACAGCATTCGGAAGCTATTTGGCAAGCTCTGGCAAGAATACATTAATATTATGGATTTTTCAAAAAGTTCGTGGATGCAAAAATCGACATGCACTGTGTCTGACATTTTGGAGAACGGCATCCTTCTAATACCTTGTCAAGATCCCAAAGTACCTATGATATGGTCAGGATTGTCCAACCATCATATTAAGAGATGGTTGAAGAATGATCGATACCACCCTGCACGAAAGAGTGACCAGCAAGATACCCTACTATCAAGAGTTCAGAAGATATATGATAGTATAGACTCCCCATTCTTCTTAACCGATTATAGCAAGCTGGATGAATTATCTATATATAATATTGCGGGTACTCAGGAAAAAATGGACAATCTCATTTACACTGGAGACGATATCGAGGGGATTAAGACTAAGTTATATCCATTTCAAAGAAGGTCTTTGGCAAAGATGCTTGAAAAAGAATCGAAAAGATTAAAAGCTTTAGTTCCCAATTATATTAAGCTCAAATATGTTACATCTGATACCTCGTACTATTATGATCTACAAAATTGCAAAATTGTAATTCATCCTGAAATCTATACATTACCCAGGGGTGGAATATTGGCAGAGAATATGGGCTTAGGCAAAACTTTAATATGTTTATCTTTAATCTGCGTTACTAAATGTGACTGTTCAAAAATCCCTGACGATATAATGCTACATGGAGAATCCGATTCTGATGTTGAAGAAATATTTCCAGGAGTTACGAATTTGAAACCTAGAAATAACTCTAGCATATTGAATTTAGTTGATTATTGCGTGAAAAAGATAAATATTGTACTGTTACCTTGGAAGTACTTTATCAATGATTTACCCGAATCGGTGATAAATAGACTCAAAGATTCGCCAGGGCTGTTTCAAATATCTATAACAGATAATGATAATGAAACGAGAACAAGACAGACATTGAAATCGTCAAGGAATAAAGACTTTTTCTCTAGAAAATTTAAGCTGTTGTATCTATGTACCACTACACTAATTATTGTTCCTGAAAATTTATTTCATCAGTGGCACAATGAGATTAGGAAACATGTAAAATTGGGTTTCCTTACTGCATTATATATTTCCAATCAATTCAAGAAGACTGTTCAGTCGGAGTATGGTAATTGTACATATTTACTAAATGATGCAAAGTACCTCATTAGTTTTGATATTGTTTTAATCAGTTCATCTATCTTTGCAAAGTATCTAAGCCAATCAGTTAGTAAGAATATATTAAGTGAAGTGTATTGGAAAAGACTCATTATAGACGAAGGGCATAGTGTTTCTTCAAAATCTTCAAGAGTGAGTCTACTTTGTAAAAGTTTATATGCTGAAAGAGTATGGGCGGTAAGTGGTACACCAACCTCTGGAATGACAAAGTTGTATATGGATGAAGATCGATCGTCTCAACTAAGTAAGAGTAGCGCTGACTTTAATAAGACCAAATACTCTGTTACCAGTAAATTTAATGCAAAAGATGATTTGAATAAACTAGGCCTGATTGTGGCTAACTTCCTTAAAATAGAGCCATATCATTCTCAGCCTAAAATATGGAACACATGTTATATAAAACCTCTAATCTCGGGTACATATGGGTATGAAATTAGCATGATGAATTTACTTAATAATATAGTAATTAGGCATAATTTAAAAGATGTCAACTGTGACTTGAAACTTCCGCAATTACATCATAAGGCAATTTTCTTGAAGCCATCATATCATAATACTCTATCAATTAATTTGTTTACTGCTGTTTTGGCTGTAAATGCCGTGTCTTCTGAACGAACTGATATTGATTATATGTTTCATCCTTCGAATAGGCAAAGGTTAAGGAGATTAATTACGAATTTGCAAAGAGCAACTTTTAATTGGACTGGCTTCAAGCAAAAAGATGTGGAGTCGCTAATTCATGTTAGTACTCTTTGTTTAGAAAAGAAGAGACCAGATGGAAGTGAATATTATAACTCGCGTGATTCTGGATTATTAAGAAAGTCTATTGAAGTTTCTAAAATTGCATTAAGTAATCCTAGATGGAGAACAATGTCATTATTACATGAGATGAATTATTATGTTGAAGGTCTCCCAAAATTATTTACTAAATACTTCGGGATTGGATTAATCGAAGAGAGAAAGGGGATTGACTATCGTCACATTGGCGTATTTGGTGCACCACATCTTCTGAAGGTCCAAGAATTTTTCTATAAGAATAGATTTATCTATATGGAAAATGATGATGTATTGAAAGCCAAGATGGAAACATTTTCCAAACCATTTTGGAATTCGTATTGGGAGGACAGTATACGGAGAAATGTGGAGAGATTTAATAAGCAGGATGCGATTCAAGAACTTCATACTAAAATTCTGAAGAAAGATATTGAAGACCTGGCTGATGAGCCTAACATAGTGAGAGATTTTGAAGAAAGTAATAGAATTGAGGAAAATGTAACTCTATCTCCTGGGAATAAAAAACCTATCAAATTAGATGATAGTGAAGAATACTCGGCATTTTCTAATAGGAAGGAAATGGAGTTTACTTATATTGATACTAATTCGTCTCTCCAGAATGAATATAGTGCGACTTCAGAAGAAATCAAGAAGTCTAAAATATTAGGTACTGCTTCATCAAAGTTGTCATATTTAGGAAGTCGGCTACTTGAGCATAAGCATCAAAATATAAAATCTATTGTATTTTTTGAGTTTGAAGATAGTGCTTATTATCTAGCGGAACTTTTGGATATTTTGGGCTTAAAATATATCTTATACGCAACATTTATACCACCAGCTGAACGTGCAAAGAACCTATCTGAGTTTACTAATTATCCAAGTGAAGAAAATGGTGGTATTTGTTTAATAATGGATTTAAGGTTATCAGCTCATGGTTTGACAATTATTGCTGCTACAAGAGTATATTTCTTAAATCCAGTATGGAAAAAATCCATAGAAGCACAAGCAATAAAAAGAGCTCATAGAATTGGTCAACAGAATGATGTTTATGTTGAAACTTTGATTTTAGAAGGTACCTTGGAAGAAGAAATTTATAAGAAAAGGATGCCAGAAAACTCTAGATTCCTGGAACTGTTTGAAAGTTCTCAGAAGAAGTTTGTAATTGACGACACAGGCATGCAAGAATTTGTTCTCAAGCATAAATTTTTAAACTGGGACTTAAAAGAAGATGAATTTGCCCCGTTTGCATCTCCGGCTCTTTCTTCTGAGAACGTTGCAATTAATTCGGAGTCTGATTATTCATTACTAAGTCATTTTGATCAACTTTATTCATTTGAAGAAGTTCTATATAAAAAATGGGAAGCATATGTGTTTAGCGATGAAAATATTTCTAAGTTTAATGAACTGGTTATAAAGAAAAAGATAGATATTTCAAATGAATACCTAGAACATGAGCCTAAAAAAAGACCAAATGATTTATCTAACCCGAATATGTCCAATAATATAGGATCTAAAAAGAAGGTACGTTTCTAACCGTTATATATTATTAATTACTATACATGTATTTCCCTTACGATTATAGATCCGTCTGTAGAAGATGTGAGAATAATATCTTCAGATGGATGGTAATCTACATCTATTACTGTTCCATTGTGGCCATCTAACGTCCAACTAGAAGTTGAATTAAAATTCCAGATTGTAAGAGTTTTTTCCTCGGAACCAGATGCAATTGTTATATTATTTGGACTAAATCGAACTCTAATTAATTGGTATTCTGAACCTGATACAGCACCTTCATATGCGTTAGGACTTATACGAGAATTGTCTTCAGGGATATGATCATTTGCACTCAATGACATAACTAAGCCTTCAAATGTTCTCGCTACCAAGGTCGTATCATCAGAGTTTATGGCTATAGAAGTTATTGAGCTCTTCAGTTCGCTGCATTCCCATAATGGTTTATTATTTAACCTAAAATCATAACCTTTTATAGTAGGTTCAATGCCTGAAATATAAAATGAATTACCTTTATTATTAATAACTCCACTTAGTAATGGATATTCCGTTTTCAATTTACTCACTGGACCTTTCTCTCTCTGATCCCATAGCAACGCATAACCGTCATCACTTACGCTTAATGCTAGTGAGTCTTTAGAAACATCTACCTCATTGACAGCTAACTCATGGAATTTACCATTGCGTAATCTCTTACCAGTCTCAACGTCCCAGAAACCGATTGTCTTATCTGCACTTGATGTGCATAACATCGTATCATCAAACAGCCAACGAACCGATGTCACTGCCGACTTATGACCAATAATAAAACCATAATTTGGAGTCTCGTCATCTTTATCTATCGGCAAATTCCATAATTTAATTGTTTTGTCTTTCCCAACTGATGCTATATTAGTTCCACTGTGACTAAATTTTGAACCTAAAACTGCACTCACATGACCTTCTAAAACAACTGCTTTGCTGTATAACGATGGAGTACCATTTTTCGCTAATTTAGAATGTATTAATGATTTGTTTTCATCATTTCTGAACTCACTTTTGACTAATGACATTCTCTATAATTAAGAAAAAAAATACATTTTGAATTTCAATGCTCATTAATATTAGCGAAGTGATTATTTAGAATTAGTACGGAAGTCTGAGAGAATATACTATATAACTAAGATGTGATAATGATTCTTAAACGCTATATATTTCAATTTTATATCTTGATAAAAGAATTACATTACACGAGGAAGAAAGATTAACGTATTAGTGAAATCATCTCAATCTCATTTCAAAGATTACAACTGAAATATATCTGAATACATAGCACCTTTTATATTGAAAAATTAGTGTTTATATAATTATCATTGATTACAAGATTCAAACAATTTCAGTATGTTTCAAATCAGTCTTGTAATCAATTTTATCAATTTCATTATCACTCACAAGGTCAACAGAAGTGCGCTCTCCATCAAAAAATAGGGGCAATTTCTTCCAACAAATATCCCTTAGTTTCTGGGTAAAAGAAATAAGTATTTAAGCATATAACTGCTAATAGTACGCAAAAAACAATATAATATTTCCATCCAATATTGTCCAAAGCAATTGAATTACAAAATGATGCTATTGCCAATGAACAATAAACACTTAATAATTCTGCTGTAACCCCCTTAGACCTTAAATAGTATGGAAAGATTTCTGTTGGGTAACCCATTAACAACGGTGTATATGCAATATCATAATGGAAGTAAAATATGAAAATAAAACCAACCACAGCTCTACCACCAGCTTCAGATCCTGTTTGCTGAAAGAGTGCAGAACAAGTTGTCCATATAATGTAAGATATCAACATTCCAATCCCAGACTAAAGTAACAATGGCCTTCTACCAATTAGGTCTACTAAGAGAGAAGCCGATGCTGCTGCGACTAAGTTGAAAATCTGCAAAAGACCAATAATCAAAGTTTGCATAGATGATGACGTGATACCGATGGCATCTAAAACTAAAGTCAAATAGTAAGACACTACAGCAATTCCATTCCATTGGGCAGCCACTCCTAATGTCACTGCAATATAAGTTCTCCTTCTGTTTCCAGGGGTGCTGATCAAATCAAACCACTTGGAAGATTTAGCTTCTTTTTCCATCTCCAATGCAGCAATAATTTCAGACATCTCTACGTCAACTGATTTCGATTCTGCATCTCCTCCAGCATGATGTTCAACTAAAATATCTCTAGATCTGGGACAAAAAATAGAAATATAAGCTGAACAACGGGATAACCTGCTTGCAAAATAGTACGTATTCTCCAAGACCATGTGTCACCACGACCATTCGTACCATAACATGACCAGGAGGCTAGAATAGCACCTAAGAAGTATAGACACCAATATAGAGACGTCATTTTCCACGATAACTTGGGTATGATAATTCTGCATCAACAATGGTGCCGGTTGGACAGCTAGCATTCCCGCACCTCCAACTATGAATCTGGATGCAATTAGCTGAGATAAGTTTCGGGAGGTGGCTTGTATAATTGTAGCAACAATAATTCCTAGTAATCCAATTGAAAGGGTGATTCTTCTACCAATTCTATCAGTTAGCCAGCCACAAAACGGTAATATTATTATGCAACCAAAATTCTCTGCCGCATTAATGAGACCAAGAGTGGTTCCTTGAGGGTTGTGAAAGTAATCTTTCCACTCTTCCATAGACTGCAAACCATTCATCAACGACCCATCATACCCAGCGGTTGCTGATGAAAGTAAAGGGACAAGTAGCAATAAATTAAGCTTCAACAAATGCCTAACCTGGAACCATGGACGATTATATTCTGGTAAAACTTCCGCAATTGCGGGTCCAACAATCTGACTCACTGGTGTAGGTTTCAATTTCATAATATTAAAATAATATTCCCTTAAATGTTAAGTATAATTTATTCAGAGTAATATCAAACTCTTAATTAATACGCAATCTTTATATACATTTTTAATTGAGGTAGTAAATTAGAGTCTGCAGTCTAAATCCCGGTATGCTTAGGGTGACTGACTGAATGATGTAAATAAATCTTCAAAATGGTGCATCATATTTACCAAGATGTAAATTTTAGAGAGTTTTTCACTTCTAGGTAGGAAACCCCACATATTAGATAACTTATCTTTGTGTAATATTGGGTATAGAGTTTCCCGGATGTTCCATGCATGATTAATTTGGTTAGGTGGACAGTTGCGCGAGATCTTTGATAGCGTATGATATGGCAATAGTCGTACAATAAAGACTATCCTATGAAGTTATTCCAAATGAGTTATAAACGCATAAAAATTTATTAGATAGTTATATATGTATAACTAGAGCTATAAAATGTTATATAATCATGGACAGCAATATCCACCGTCAACAATGAAATCACTGCCGGTGGTATAGGTTGAAGCATCCGAAGCCAAGTATAAGTAGATTCCCTTTAATTCGCGGGGGTCTACATCTCTACCCATAGGAATCCTTTCAAACCAAGCCTCCTTCATCTCAAAAGGACAGTCACCGGAAATTTCAGTATCTATGTAACCTGAGAAAACGGAATTGACTCTCGCGAAACCAGCCCACTCAACTGCTAAAGATTTGCTAAGTGGATTATTCCTGCTTTGGCTGCATTATAGCACGCTTGTTCTTGTGGGACATTGGCAATGTGTCCAGACATAGATGCAGTAAAAATAAGGTTACCTTTACCCTGCTCTTTGAAGATCTTACCAGCAGCTCTAGCGCAGTAGTATGAATCGTTAAGGTCTGTGTCCACAACATTGTGCCATTCGTCCAAATTTTGATCTAAAACACCAGCCTTAGCAGGAATTCCCGCATTTGCAATCATTACATCTATATGTCCAAAATCAGTAATAGTTGACATATTTTTCAACCTGTATATAAGATTTCATGCTTTTGCATTCACCCCACATCTCTTCTTCAATTCCTCTGCCAATTCTACTGCTGATGCATTGATATGATACCACAATGATAAATTTGCACTAGCTTCAGCTAATGCTCTTGCAATTTCATGAGCAATACCTCCAGATGCCCCGGTAAGGATGACAGCCTTTCCTTTCATGGAAAACATTTCAAAGATACTGTTAGATAATTTTGGGTTTGGTTTTCTTGCTGATTGGGTCATTTTTATTTATTGACTTATCAAAAGTTCATTTTCGATTAGATATTCGTACGAATTTTTGACTTTATATAAACTTTCTAATAATAATCTTGGTATGTTTAGAGAGAGCCAATTATATCAACGGATGACCGTGCACCTGTATTGACTCCCGCGAGCTTCTTCTCTGCAATCCTGGAGCACTGTTGGCGTAGTTTGAATAATTGTAAAACTAATTTTTCAACGGAATTCTCTAGGAAAAAGAGCGTTTCACAAATACCTAATTTCAGAATTTATACCTTTGTGGCTTATTAAATCACTTTCGTGGTGTTTCAGATCTATTATATCAAAAATATGGGGTGCAAGCGTTTCTGAAGTAATTTTCAATCTCTTCTTGTCGGTGATGCTAGTTAAATGTTAGTGCACTACACAATTTTGTGCAACAAAATTGGATTGATGCAAATTTACTAAAGTGAATAGAGCCACTTTACAACTATTCGGCATTGACATAAGGCGAATTGAATGATAAAATATGATATTGGAATAGCATCCAGTAGCATGGAAAGATCTTGGTATCTCATCGCTAATTGCACGGCATCAAGGTAAAAATTTTCTATAATAATATTGTCACCAAGTTTTTCTATAAATAGGGTAGTTTTTAGTATGTATTTTAGGAGTAATTTTACTCTGAGCGAATTACAATATACAATTGTACCCGAAAAGAACAATTTATCTATAATCTAACACTTCTTTATTCCTTCTGTTAACACACAATTTACAATGGGGAAATTCCTACATCATATTTAAAATTTTATATCTAATAATCGATTTGCTAATTAGTCATAATAAAAATCTAATTGAGTTTAGCTTAACCTATGATTCCCTCTATAATTACTTTAATCACATCGGTACGAGCCTCTTTAACAAGTTCAAACGCCTTTTCTGCTTCCTCGAATTTGAACCTATTTGTAATTAACCTCTTCACATCAATCTTACCTGAAGCAACTAAGCCAATAGCTGTTGGATAAATCCCAGTTGAATATATTATACTTCCAGTCCAATTAAGTTGCTTTACTAAGGCTTCTGTTACTGGAAACATTACAAACTCTCTTCCCATACCTGCTTGTACAAAACGAGCTTCTGGGCGAGTCAAAAAGATGCCTACTTGGATACATGGTTCTGCGCCTGATGCTTCTAAGACAACATCAGCACCATTTCCTAAGTTGAATCTTTCTTTTATTTCGCCAGAAATACGTTTTGCAAAGGACTCTGGTGATTCTTCTTCTCCCCTAGAAGGCATTTTATAGACATATTCTGCTCCAAATATTTTGGCAAATTCTAATCTTCCATCGGAAATATCAATCCAATAACTTTTTTGCAACCGTAGGATTTAGCCACTGCTCGGCATAATAAGCCAATAGGTCCACATCCAAAAACAACGACAGAATCAATAGCTATTAATTGAGCTCTCTTGCAGATTTGAGCGGCAACACTAACTGGTTCCACCATTGCTGCTTCTTCCATATCCATATGATCTGGGATCTTATAAACGTAATCATAGGAAACTTTATAATATTTTGCTAAAGTCCCATCATCTGGTGGAGTAGCAGCGAAAACCATCCGTGCAAAAATCACAGTACTTGCATGGTACCCCTGGTTCCACAGCAACTCTATCCCCTATCTTTAAACCACGAACTTCATTGCCCATTGCGGCAATAACACCATTGGATTCATGACCTAAAACCGAGTCCTGTCCCTCTTGCAAGACAAACTTTCCAATTTTCCCCTTTTGCCAATAGTGAACATCTGATCCACAAATTCCTGTCTGTTGAATATGTGCTCTAACGTCCTTTGGACCCAATTTTTCAATTGATCTGTTTTCAAATTTAACGTTCTTCACTGATTTTAAAACAAATGCTGGGTTCTCTTGATTCATGATATCTTGGTTTCTACTAACAATATTTCTAAAAAAATATCTAGTCAGCAGATGATTTTATATAGACGGAATGAACTGTTTTTGGCTACGGAGAACAGTGCACCTGGCTCTCTGGCAACATGACTAAATGAGGGTAGGCTTGACACCCCGCCTAAACACATAATCTTGTTTTTAACAAAAACCGGGATATGGATTGATAATTAACCGTTCTCCGCTGATCCTTTGGTTTTTTTGGCTGATTATAGCGATATCAAGAGTAGGTTTGGTAACTACAATTACTGCGAAAAAAATTTGCAACTTCTCAACAAAATGTTAACAAATAAGAAACTACGACAAATTCATATACAGTAGAATGACGTATTTTCAAAATATTCTTCATTTACTCGAACTCTACTATAGGAATGTAAATATTCATAAATTAATAATACATCCCTATAGCAGTAATTGTTCGAATTTTCGGTTCAATATCCAATCTATTCGAGATGTTAGATCCCTATAATTACTCCGTATAATATCCCGAAAATAAAGGAGCGGAGAATCGATACCCCAGATACAGTCTCGTATGGTTATTTCAAGGTTACCATAATATATATAAAGCAAACAATTCCGTTACTTTACCAATATTATAATTCTTTTACATCTACTGAGAATTCAACTTCAAAATGCTTTACCAAAATAAAGATGCTCCTGTTCTTCAGCTCTTCTCCTTGAAAGGAAAAGTCTCTTTTATTACTGGTGGAGCCAGAGGTATTGGATTAGCTGCTGCTACTGGATTGGCAGAAGCTGGATCCGACATCGCAATTACTTACAATTCGTCTAGTAGTGAACATATGGCTGCTATTGACAAGCATTTCGGTGATTTGGGTGTGAAGTTTAGGGCCTATAAGTGTAATGTTTCTATTAAAGAGAATGTTGCAGAGTGTTTGGATGAGGTTCTCGCTGATTTTGGAAGGGTAGATATTGTTGTTCCAAATGCTGGAATTGCTATCCATGAAGCAGCAGAAGACTTATCACAAGAAAACTATAGAAAGACTATGGATGTCAATTTAGATGGAGCATTCTACACTGCTCAAGCAGCTGCTAATGTTTTCAAGAAGGAAAAGGCTGATGGAATTATAGAGCAAGGTAGAATTGTCTTTACCGCTTCAGTTTCTTCCCTGATTGTTAATCTTCCCCAAAAGCAGGCTGCTTATAATGCTTCTAAAGCCGGTTTGGTAAGATTAGCAAAGTGCCTTTCTGTGGAATGGGTTGACTTCGCTAGAGTCAATTGTGTTTCCCCTGGTTATATTGACACTGAAATGTTAGATATTCATCCAAAGGAATGGAGAAATACTTGGTTTGCCATGATTCCTGCTGAGAGATTGTGTGCAACTTATGAATTGAAGGGGATCTATGTATTCCTTGCTAGTGATGCTTCATCCTACATTACAGGGGAAGAAATTGTTGTTGCAGGTGGATATACTTTAACATAAATAATATATAAGTTTATAGATATATTCCTTTCATTTCTTTAATAAAGATAGACACCAAATGGAAGACACTTTTTTAGATTTCGTTATTAAAAAATTGCTGTTCGATATCAAATGATACAGGCCAAAGCATGCCATGCAACTGCATCAATTGCGATGAAGGGCTTTCGTTCGTACCTGAAGTTGCATACGAAATAGCTGCATCATCACTTGCCTTCGTAATGAGATAACCAGTACCCAATGACTCAATAAGATCTAGTATTTTACTGGCTGAGGGACATATGCTCATTAAGGCTCGTGTGATATTTTGAGCCGAGTTAATATTAAGGGTCCAATTTTCAGCATCTCTTGAAGTTGGATTATTTCTTAGGGAAATTAAAGGCATTAATACTGCAGGCATTAAGAAGAACAAGGAATACCATGCATCCATCCGATTATAATTGGTTTTTTCCTGCCAAAATATGGACATGCTACTAATCGTAGCACAACACTCATGCAAGCATATCTCCCCAGCTTTTGTCGAATTCATCACCCGCACCTACATCAATCAGTTTGGAATTCAATATCACGTTTTTTAATAAAAATGTCCTATACATAATTATCTTCAAGTTTCTGTATCTCCATTCCAAGACCGAGTGTGCAAGCTTATACTTTATTGCAACATTTGCTTCTTTGTCGAAATAATGGGGAATAGCATTTCTCCACCTGTCTAAATACTGTTTTTTCCTTATCTATTAAGGACCGAGCTGATGGAAAAGGATCTGTAATTATCCTTTTGTAAATACTATTTGTCAATAGATGAAATAATGATTGGAGTCTAACGCTAGTGTATAATGTATGCTGGTTTTCTTCTTCTGGTAGCTTGGTTGTAAGTGCAGTTAAATCAGAATCCAAGATATTTAATGGTAGTCTTGTGTCAATACTAGCACACGGAATTCCCAATGGTCTTCCGTATGTTATGGTTTGACCACAATCAAAAATATATAGACACCACCATACCCTTCGCCTTAACTCTTGGTTCAAAAGAGATTCATCAAGGTTGTCTATTTCTTTATGTAATCAAAGACCTAATGCCATTCCAACTGCTAACCCAAGGTAGTTATATCCTGATGGTCTATCCCTTTTCTGTAAATAATTTGATATTAAGGTTAAAGTTCGCACCAAAGTTATGTTTCCTGTTTCCAAAACCTCAATGGTCAATTTCGATTTTGCAATTTCAAATAGAATCAAATCATCAATATCATCAGGAAATGTTGCCGACATAAATGAGCCTATGGCAGCCACTATATGAAGTAAGCTTTCCCATCCAGTACCATGAATATCGGTTTATGAATTATGGGATACGAAATATTATAAGTTTCAAAATATTGATTGATATAATGCTCTATTTTTTGTTTAGATAATTTATTCTTAAATTCGCTTGGTCCACTTGAAGTTACAGACTGAGTAGGTGAGTTATTGTTAGCTTGACGGCCATTCCCGATTTTTTTCTCATGTAAAAAAAAAACCACCACCAACAAGAATAATTATTGCAGCACTTGATGAAGCCCCAAGATATCCATGTCCATGTTCGTCTTTTGTTGCCATACCATCAATAATTGAAGTTTGATGATTACTGTCTGGGTGCAATCTTTCATCCCAGTTATAATTTGTCTTAGAAGACGCTTTGTCTGTTGACTTGTTTAGTTTCTTCTTCCGAGATAATTGAGTCTCTGAAGTGATCTTCAAATTATGTTCTAGGATAACACTTGATGGAAGAAGTTGGGGTATTTGAAAATCCATTAATCTCCCTCCATCATATGACTTATCAATTATATTTTTATTATCTATGCTGTCCTCCGATGCAGTTATAGAATCAGTTTTTGATAATAATGATTGTATATTAATGCCACTATAAGGGATTCCATCGTGATTGGAACTTGTTCTGATATATGCTCTTGAGGTCTCGTCTGACGTCAGCTGGTTTACATGGACATCATGCTTCTCAGTATATGTAAATCATTGTTGTCAACTCTCCTACGCTTGTTGGATACAGAATTCATATATAAATGAAGGTCTGCAATATCATTAATATCAGTTCCATTTCTCACCTTCTCCCATAGACCAGTAAGGTCAAAATCTGGGAAATAGCGGACCCAAAACTGTTTTGCTAAGCGAACAATTATTTAGTCGCGTGACTTTCTGGTACTGAAATGAAATTAGCGTGGAATTAATTGTACTTATTATATACTCTAGTAAGGATTTATGTATGAATTATAGCATGTAGGATGGAACTATGCTAAATATTCGTAAGTATCGTTATTCAAACGACGAATGTATTCCTTCTCTATCAAATGATCGATTACTTTTTTAATGTCAATTATCTTTGCACTGAATCTTGATAAAGATTGAGTCAAAACTTCATTTAATAATTCATTGTGTTTCATTTCTTTTCTGGTTTTCATAATTCTGACAATACAGGCTGAAAGGTAATTCTTACGAGATTCATCAATTTCTTTGTTAGCATCGTCTTCTTCTTGCTTCTGTTCTGTCTTAATAGAACTGACAAAATTAACTCTCAACTTCTTAGACTTGTATTCTTCGACTATCGTAAAAACGGTATCTGACTTATTGAAATTTTCTGGCCCAGAAGGACTTTGGTCAAGTAATTTGTATTTATGAAATGGAAACAAATGAGCTTCTAAGACATTTTGAGAGGTACCAATAAGATCTATTAATTCGGCAAATGTGAAAGAGCTTTGTTTATTAAATGCCAATAAAATCATCAATTGTGTGTTGGTTACAGTGAAAAGGAATGGGGGTTTGCCCTTCTTGGATAAATTGGCCTTAACTTCAGCTCTACCATGGTTCCATAACCACAGTAACTCCCTTCCACTGTGTTTTCTATTATAAATTTCTTTCACTTTTTCAAAAGATGGATGTAATTCTGGTGCAATTTTCAAATTGTAATCCTCCAGATGTTTAAAGGGCCACATGCTTTGTGCTAAAACCAAAGGTTTGAAATCTTTTACTACACTTGTGCCTAATTCCTCTTTAACGAAGTTCTTTAAGTCCTCTGAGGATTTCATATCAGAGAACATTTTAGTCATTTTCGATGTATACTCAAGAGAGTTTTCTTCTTGAAGCATCTGAATAATACTCTCTTCCATTTCTTCCGATCTACTATTACCATTGATTAATCTCTTTGCCAATAAACGGCGATAGTGTTCTTCAAAGGCATCCTTATCCTCTACAAATTTGAATACAATCATCAAATTCTCAGGATTCATACTGGAGATTTCAGATTCTTTAGAAGTGCTCTTCAAGAAACTATCAGCATAACGCGCCAAATAATCAGGAGTTTTGCAACTTGCCTTGGGGTTGATATTTGCAATAGGGTTCTTGTTAACAAAATGACGACATGCATTATCCAACGATTTTATAAAAATTGGATCTTTATTAAAAGCCTGCAAAACAATTTGATTGAATTGGACATAAATAGTTATTAATGTATCAATGTAACTTTTTGGGCTTACTAATCCTATGGATCTTTTTTGTGGTTTAGCATCGGAAGCTTTTGTAGCTTCTTCTTGATTTTCGAATGACTTCTTAATTTCCTCTAATGCTTTAGCTGCTTGATTTTTAATATAAACTTCTAAAGTGTCGGCTAAAGGCTGCAAAGTAGATGGAACCCTTGATAACAAGTTGTACATTCTTCTAATATGCTCAATTTCATTTTGTTCTAAAAGAGTCAAAAACTGGCTGTACATTTCTTGTGCATGATCTTCAATCAAGACCTTATTTAAAACTTCTAATAAAAATCTCTTGGTATGTTCTTCCAAATAATTATTAGATCTAGAGACTTCCTCTGCAAGTCTAGTGTCACATTTTTTCATATAATCAACAACGTTATATTCAGAAAGAAAATTTTGACTTTCTCTATTATAATATTCACTTGTCTTTTCTAAGAACTTGTGCTCGAAATGCTTAATGTATACGACCAAATTAGGTTTCTTGAGATCTTGTACATCAATGCCCAAAAATACTAATGATTTAATTGCTGAAGAAATAAGAGATGTATCAACTATTTCACCGTCTCTCTGCTTCTCTATTTGATCTAGTACTTGATCAATTAATGTCTCGGCATTGTCATTAAACATTTCAGTTTTCCATTTCAACAACGACAAAGTATTAACATCAAAAACATCACGCCTTCCGTCTGATCTCTCCTTTTGGACCCAGTAACGATTCATATAATCAAACACATTATTCAAATATCCAGCACCAACTGTAAATCTTCTCCACTTTCTCACGTAGAACTCTAAAAAGGATTCGTTTACATCTTGTTTTAAACTTTTAATAAACTGAGCCAAGTACGAGTCTAGCTTTGCATAAATCTCCGCTCCGGCAAGAGAATAGGAACTGTTACCAGAAACTGTAACATTTTGTGTACTTGCAGATCCATGACGTGACTTATTAACGCAATAATTGTAAACAGCAGTGTAGCAATTCATATACATCTTGGAAGTAACCCCTTGATCACCTTGAGATCCTAATATGAACTCCAATCCTGGCTGGATAAAACACCAAGTAGCATTTAAATCACTGGCAACTGGTAAGGACATCTCTCTAAGAATATGTGTGTCAGTATTATCTTAAATGAGTTAAAGTAGCCACACTTATAGTAACGTAAAGAATAAATAGAATTCACTCAAACTAAGATAATTAAAAACCTAATAATAATTATTTAAAATTATTGAGACCCTAAATCAAAACCAACAGGATCAAATACGTTTTATATTGGTTGTGTAGAAACAATTAATAAAAAACTAGTATTTGTTATACATTTAAACACTGGAGAGAAATCTGATCAATTGAGAAGGGACCGATTCATGCACTACTCGCACAATTACACCAAAGAATAGAGGCTGCACTCTACGAATTTCATGAAAATATTAAATATCTAGTCATTTCTAGGGTTAACTACTCTAACTCTATCGATCACTCTTATGATACTAATTGTAAATGTAACAAGCCATAAACATAAACTCAAAAATAAGAATGCGGCTAATGACCTTTGTCTTCGACAAATAGAACTTACTGATGGATATAGTTCATTCAAGCCCTTTACTATGTCATCCCGGCATACCCATTCATCGTCATAAAGCGTGTTAAAGGTCAAAGACAAGTTAGCTGATGAGAATATAATAAATAATAAGTCCAACATGATTAACTTCATCTTTCCTAGAGGATCTCTCAATCCTAATGGCTTTCCACTATACTCATCATAAGCAATGTATATCACATACACAATCGCAAAGCATTGAACCACTACTGCCATTATAGTACTGGGTTGTTGCTGGATATAAACACCGTCATACTTTCGTTTTGAATAAACAAATATTACAGAAGCCAAGCCCAAAGCACATGCAGAGAATATAATAATTAATATTCTTAAAAATAAGGGTACTAATGGGTTTTGAACAAATATTCGTTTAAGCGTGGGAAATAAGTCAGCCCGCTTTTCATCAGACATCCAGTATCCTGCTTTCGATCTGACTCTTGGAGTATCGGGATTGTACTTCTTTTTGGAAAAAAAGGAAAAAAATCGTTGAAAAATGCTTATGGTTTCAACCCCTATGTTTGTAATTTCGTCACTAGATCGGGTTCCTAATAATGCAATCTTTAATCTATCCTCACCACCCCATGCTCCACTTAAATCCCAATCTTGATTAACTTGCTTATCTACCTTCAACTCGTATTCGGGATAAATCTTTGGTTGCTTGACAGAATTTAAAAAGTTGTTCCAATTATTGTTCATAGAATCTACATAAATGTCATTAGCGAAACTTAAAAATTGTTCATCCTCTTTTTGTTTGGTGGGATCGGCTTTTGCATTTAACGGCTCTTCGATTTTATTCACATTAGAATTATTTAGCTGGTCCTTATAATGGACCCGTGATAGTGTATCTAGTACATATGGAGGAACTATTGTAGGTCTATGGCTATACGAATTTACTCTTGTATTCTCAAACGGATTAGAACTACTTTTAGTATCCACCGATAACTTACCCGAGTTAAGTATTATTGGTGTGTCTGAGGTTGGTATATCAGGCATCAATCCTTATAAATTACGTAGAATAATCTTTGTTTCAATAGTAGCAATTTCACAAGGTCATATATTACACAATAAATTTCAAGCTACACAAACATTGATTTGTACTGCATATACTCACTGATAATATTATGATGCATTTATACATAAGCCTAGGAAGTAAAATAGACATTGAAGATTACGGCTCTCTTCTCTGTCCAAAAACGTCTAGATTAGAAACAGTAAAGTATACCTTCTACACCGGATCTGTATTTGGTGTTAAATACCTGGAGTACGCCTCTCCATATGTAGTTTGTAAATAATCAGAACAATGTTAGGATATGTCAATTTCCATGGTATAAGAAAATAAGCTTTTATTAAGATCAATGACTTCTTCTGTATAGGTCACATATTCTGGTTCAAAGATGGCGGTATTTTATTTATAGTTTTCAGAGATTACGAATTCTCAAATTTTGATATCACTAAATCTGACCGTGACTTTTATCAGACTAGCACGCAATCAACTGAAAATCCGTTTTATCTTAGGTGAAATTTACAGATTCAATACAAAACAAGCGATGATACAAGTTGGTGCTAGGAGGACCGTGCTGTTAAACTTTGGAACTGTTTTTCCGTTTGTGAAGTCCCCAAGGAATTATTCGAATACATCGGCAATCAAGTGCCTATACAGATATCAAGCATATTCTACCAGCAATAGTAACGGATTAACCAACCCAGAGCTGGATAAGAATCTCAAAGAAACGGAAGTGGAATTAGTTAAGAAGTCACAGTATGTCAAGAATGATTCTATATATGTTGTTTCCATTCCTATTACCACGGCAAAATCATATATTTACTGTAATCACAAGCCGAATTTGTTACATAAATCACAACAGAAGACAATTCCATGGATTACCAAGGTTGAGAACAAGCTTAGTTCAGGGGCATTAAAGGGATGGCAAAAAATTAACAATTCTAAATTAAAAGTAAATATAAAGATAACGGAATGGGTTAAACGTTTGCTCAACACTATACCTTACGAAGAGAACTGTTTGAAATCATTTCCGTCTATCAATTCAATGATTAGAGAAGTTAATGAGGAAGCGTTAAAGAACACTAGTGTTACTGGTTCCAAGATGGTGCAATCTGAAATTTCTAATTTGAAGATTCCAAAGGACCAATTGAAGTCTATACCGATGTTTCATCCTCCATTTTTCAAGCCAGAAACAATATTAGATCAATTATACACATTCACCGATAGCTCACATGCACACCATGTCAAGTATGCTATAATATGTGCTGTATTCATTCCTATTTCCTTACCTTTTGCCCTCGTACCAGTCGTACCAAACGTCCCAGGTTTATACTTGACATACAGGTTATACTGTCATGTTAAAGCATTATTAGGTCTAAAGCATTTGAATTATCTCCTTGAAGATCAAAGCAACCTTAGAAGTAAGACATATAAAAAAGATACAGTAGTTGATAAACAGTCTGTTGAACAATCAAAGCATATTGCTTTCCAAGCTGTTCCCATATTAGAAGAATACTACAAAACGGACAATAAACTCAATGATTTACTATATTCTAAACAGGAGGATGAAAGGATATTAATTACACCAACAATTATCGAGAATATATGCAAAGGTCTAGATTTGCCTCATTTAAAAGAAGACTTAATTAAAGCATTGAGGCAAGAATCTTTAAGATTATCGAAATCGATCAAAATTGATGATCCCGTTCAATAGTTATATAAAAATTGATGTAATTAGACAGCTTCCTATTATCTTTACCGTAGTTTGATAGCCCTCAAAAAAGTGACTTATTATGTGACGAAACCCCTCAAATAATACTCGTGATATGCACGTTTTACAGTCACAAATTGCTCAATATTTATGAAAGTCGTGTCAATTGGCAAAATTGCTAGTCATTCACAAACCGTTGGAGTGGCCGACCAGAGACCAGTTAGTGTTATAAATTAATCTTAAGTCCTTTACTTTTTATTTGATTTTTCTTTCGAAACATACACTAATTATCATTAAATATGAGAGATAAGTGGAGAAAGAAGAGAGTTAGAAGACTTAAAAGAAAGAGACGGAAGGTTAGAGCTAGATCCAAGTAAACGGACCATGAAAAATTAGTTGGAACAAGGTTGGTTTAAAAAGATAGTGATGGTATTTTGTTAATTTATTGCTACTTTATTAACTTCTGATGAATTGATGCTTGTTTTATTTTAGTTTTATTATCTAGACTCTATTCCGTTTTTTTGGCGCTTACTTTAACGCTAAAACAAATGTGACGTCCGTATATATATAATCAAATATATGCCTTTGGTATTGTATTTTAAAAACCTTTAATTGTAGAATTGATATTTTCGTCTGAACTGACGTAGCTTTGTTTCAGTAGCATTAGATATTACTGGATTGTTTGAATAATTGAGAATTATTTTTTCGCTACAGTAGCCATTTTGTGTACATTGGCTGCAACACAAATTGTGAATACAGTATGTTCCAAAATAGTATTCTCTAATACTGAAAAGCTCCAAAGATGTCGACAGACTCCTGTAATGCATTATCTATGAGTATAGGTTCTAAATCAGCACCATTAGAAAGAATTGCTGATGGAAATCCTTTATACAATAGGAATAACCTGTTTCCCTTTAATTCCAACAATATATCTTCCTTGCCTCAAAAAGTTAATAATAATATTAAAATTAAAGATACATATTCGGCTAAAAACTTCCAACTTATAAACCAAAGAATGGTGGCATGTAATAGTGGCTTCGATTTGACGTTAAATCATATGTCAAGTGATTTAGGTTATTTAGAACCCAATAGCACTTCGCCAGAAACAGATAATGATTCTGAAGTAGCCTTCAATCAAAGATACGGCATTCGAACAACACCATTTACTGAAATTACGTCACCTCATTTACCTCCATTTGAATCTGATTATAATTTTTCCAATCTTGGTAAAAAGACTTTAAGACAAACAGTCATTGATCAGCGAAACAGAAGGTTCTTTCCTTCTGATGATTTTTTTCAAGATTATATAGAGGATAGGTTTGCATTTTGGAGACCCACGGATTCCCAATTCAATATTGATGATACTATTGCTGGGAAGCATCCGTATCAGCAAGAATTGGGGACATCAGCATTTAAGAATGATAAACGAGTATTGAATTTTCTATCTTCGTGGTTTTATAACGATAATCAAAGAGTTGGTGATCTAGAAAAGCAAAATAATATGTGTAAATCAATCATATTCGATGGTGAGAAAGATTTTAAAAAGGATATAATTAATCAAAAAAGTAGCCAAAATTCGAGAAATATGTATCCTATTACTTCAGACATATTCACTTTATTAAACAATATAGAATTCAAATCAAACAGCTCTAGTTCAATTCTTCCAAGAATGAACAAATTATTAAATAAGAGAGAGAGTAAAGGTTTTATCAGTAATGAACCAACTTCTACTCATGATCCAATTTATACTGCGAAAGGGATTCCAGTTTTCGATTTCGAATTGAATTTCGAGACTTATTCTAATCTTGAACTAAAAGAATACATATATGGCCACAATAGCTCCCAGATTATGGATTCTATGGATCAAGAAGTTCGCAATTTAATTGAAGGAGTCGATAATTTTATAATGGATTGTTTTGCAGCTACATGGAACTATTGTAAATCTATTTTCCTGTATTGTCAAAACCTTTTCTAGTATATAATCAAATGAATAATATATGTTATCTTTAATTAAAAAAGGCGATTATTTTATGATCTAGCTAAAAAACAAACACTGTAATAAATGAAACAAAATTAAAAAGAAAGATTGGGTTGACTTGAACTAAAGACTCAAATTATATCGTTAAAAAAATGAAATGGATTATAGAACTAAAAGTTGGCTGGTTTACTTCAATTATTCAGAAGCTTCAGCAAATCTTTCAGAAATATTAGTCAAAAGTTCACTAAATTCCTTTCTTCCCTCATTTTCACCTCTAGATGGTTCAAAAAATTTAGAAGATGAAACCGAATGCTTTACATCACTTGTTTCTTCAGCAAGCTTTGACCATTGTGCACCGTTTGCAACTGCTTTTTGAGCCTCATCATGGTACAGAACAAATGCTCTCATCATGTCAAAAGTCTTCCAGATTGGACAGAAAGCATCATATGAAGAGTAACCATTTTGCTGCAAGAAATCTTCTTTTATTAACGACGCAACGTCTAAGGTAATCTTATCAGAATCAGATAAAGCAGATTTACCAACCAATTGAACAACTTGTTCCAATTCTTCAGCATTGGATAAAATCTCCCTTATCTTATCTCTAAGAGATGGGAATTCTGGATAGCTCGAATCATAATACTTATTCAAGACATTAGTATACTTAGAATATGAGACAGCAGTATTAATAGATGGGAAATGCTTTCTTTGAGCCAACTTTTTGTCTAAACCCCAGAAAACTTGGGTAATACCTAATGTAGAAGTAGTAACAGGATCTGAAAAATCACCACCAGCAGGGGACACAGCAGCAACAATAGAAACCGAGCCTACTCTATCTGGGGAACCTAAAGCAACTGCTTTACCAGCACGTTCATAGAAAGAAGCTAATTTAGCACCTAAGTAAGCTGGGAAACCCTGATCAGCAGGCATTTCACCTAATCTACCAGAGATTTCTCTCAATGCTTCCGCCCAACGCGAGGAAGAATCAGCAATCATAGAAACATCCTTACCTTGATCTCTAAAGTATTCAGCTAAAGTAATACCAGTATAAATAGAAGCTTCTCTAGCTGCAACTGGCATATTAGAAGTGTTAGCAACTAAAGTAGTACGTTTCATAATTGGTTCTTTTCTACCGGAAACTTCAGTGAATAATTCAGGGAATTCCATTAAGACTTCGGCCATCTCATTACCTCTTTCACCACTAAAATATTGTTAGTATAAATTCCACTTCCATTGGCAAGATAATAAAAAATAGTACATACCATCCCACGTAAATAATAACATCAGAATTAGAAAATTTGGATAAAGATTGAGAAATAACGGTCTTACCACAACCAAAGGCACCAGGAATACATGTAGTACCACCTTGAACACATGGGAATAAAGAATCCAAGACTCTTTGACCAGTCAATAATGGATAATCAGCAGCAAGCTTTTCTGCAACAGGTCTTGGTACTCTGACTGGCCAAGTATGCATCATAGAATAAGAGTTTTTCTTACCGTCAAATTCAACCTCTAAAACAGTGTCGTCAACATTGTAAGAACCAGATTCTGCGATAGATGTAATAGTACCTCTAGCCCTTGGTGGCAATAAGATCTTGTGGTCATCTAATAAGGAATTTTCATAAATAGAACCAAAGATATCACCTCCAGTAATATGATCTCCAACTTTCAATTGACCAGGAGTAAAGTCATATTGAACAGTTCTGGACAATGCTGGAGCATCGATACCTCTTGGAATATAAATGGATTGTGACAAATCTTTGATTGTTTTAAGTGGTCTTTGAATACCATCGTAAATAGTTTCCATTAAACCTGGACCTAATTCAACAGAAAGTGGTTTACCTGTTCTCAAGACTGGGTCACCTACAGTAACACCAGCAGTTTCTTCATAAACTTGAATGGTGGTCTTATCACCATTGATACGAATGACTTCACCTACCAAGTTATCATGACCAACTTTAACTAATTCGTACATAGCACAACCAATCATATTTTCAGCAACCACGACTGGACCTGATACAGAGTAAATTTGACCATACTGGGATTCATTTGCATCTAATGAAAGACGTTTGATTTCTTTACGAGCGTTTTCTAAAGCACCAGCCTAAGAATTGTTAGTACTATTATCCAAACAAACTAGAGAAGCCATTAGTTGAATATATTCGTTTATCATTCTCCCTCTTACCCCCCTTAAAACAACAAACCAATTCCCTCTAAACGAGCCACTCCCGAATTAAATTTTCTGTCCAATTACAATTACTTACCATTTCAACTATAGATTATCAATACTTTATAAGTAGTTGTTTTTACTAGTAAGTTAGGATCTCTATCTTTATCGATAATCATTATAAATTCTAAACCTCTGGACGAATAATCCGGTCGTGCACATATGGTGAAAAATGGAGTTACCCGCTTCCACGTAGCCTTCAGAGTTCTATATGTAGACAGTAAAGAAGATCAGAGAACTGTTTTGCTAGTCATATCAAGGGAAATTTTACCTATAGTTACATTAATAGTCATATTTTTATATATAATATGCCTTAATTTCTTAAGTACGATTATTTTACGTAATATAATACTACTTAAATCTATAATCGGAAGATTAATACAAACCTAAAGCTTTGCCCCGAGTTTCTTAGCTCTATCTAACGCTATATCACACATGGCATGAAATGCTTCCTTTCTTTCTAGAGTTATATCGTTTCTAGTAATTCGATATTTCATATTTTCCATTATAATCAGTCGGCTCCTTCCGTTAACGAATACAACATACCGGAGACCTGGAAATGTGGCTTCGTAAAGTTCATTTAAAGCCAAAAGCTTTTTTTTCTCATCTTCAGATCCCAGTTGGAGGGATTTCTGCTCAGACGTAGAATGTTCAGATAATTTTTCAGTCTCATTGGGTTTGGAAGCTCCAAGTCTTGGATGAGCAGCAATGATTTTGGATACTCTAGGATCTATTTGCCTATTTTCAACAGATGCATCCAATTCCGCTTTAAATAAAAATTCCAATAAGCACGCTCTTATGGCTCCAATAAACTGTTTATAAGATGTAAAAGTACGATTTTGTTGTAGTAAAGAATCCAAAACTAGTAACAGCAAAGTTTCACAAGGTTCAAATAGGTGATTTAGTATTTCTATCTTAGCAGGTTGGGATATTTTATCAAAATCTTGTATTTCTGGTAGGGTATAGATCATATTTGCTAATAGTTTGTCATATTTTTGTTTGGCAAAGAATTGATGGCTTTTTTATGTCCTTATCTTTGATGTCGGTGCTCTCCGCGATTTACTTCCAAGATAAAATTCAAATCTACAGGTTAAATAATTTTTACTTTTAATTCTAATAACGTGGATGTATTAGTGATAACATATGAAACAGAAAATATGCAATAAATAAAAAAACGCAAGAGCAAAAGACGCTAGTGCGTTAATCTAAAAATATGGCTAATTGTAAGCATTAGCTAGTAATGATACTGGTGATTGTTTAAGTGAAGTGCTCGATTTCACGTAATTTTTTATCTTCCTTTCCTGAAGAAGAACCCTTTTGAGCAATTAATGGGTGTCTCCATTGTTTGACATATCTGAATATAACATTGGCTAATTGGTCTAAATCGTCAATTCCTAAATCTTTGAAAGTCTTGGCATTTGGATCAATAGTTTGGTTAATCAAGTGTCTTTCAACTTGATCAGGGTTGGTTAAGTTCCAGTAAGGAAGTTGCTTAGCATCAGCAATTAATTTAGCGAGTTTCAATGGTATTTGATAGTCGCCAAAATTGTAAGATAATGGTCCAACTTGAGCAAAGTCTTGGGTAATACCATGAATCATTTGTCTAATTTCTAAGAACGACATCTTCTCAGGACCGTATAATTCGAATGTTTGACCGGCAGTAGCATCGTCGAAACCAATTTTTTCCAAACCTCTGGCAACATCAAGAACATGAACAGGGTAGATTTCCTTTGCATTCTTGTTTGGAGTCCACATCTTCAATTTTGGTCCTAAGTAGTTTAATAAATTGTCTTCTCTACCATACATTGGAGCAGGTCTTACAATGGTACTCTCAGGTAAAATGTCTCTAACAATATTTTCACCAATACCCTTTGTGGCGTAAAAAATAGAGTTAGAAGATGGGTTTGCGTTATAAGAAGATACGTGTATATATCTTGGGACACCAGCATCCTTGACAGCTTGAGTGATCCTTTCGGTAATACCTATGTTAACGTCTGCCATTGAGAAATTTTTGGTGTTGAAGTCAGCACCAATACAATTGAAGACAATATCAGAGTGTGCCACAGAATCTTCAATTGACTTGAGGTTTCTTGGATCAAATTCGACAAAATTAACAACTCCTAAATCACCAGTAACCTTTAAAAATCTCTTTTTCATATCATCTCTGAATGGAACGACAGTGGTGGAACCATGTCTAGCCAATTTCGAGGTTAAGTAACGACCTAAGAATCCAGCTGCACCAAAAACAGTTACAGTGTAACCAGTTCTAGAAGATCTGCCTCCAGGACCAACAGATACATTAACTTTACCGTTCTTTGTGATGTTAATATCCGATTCCAAAACTGAAGTGTATAGGGATCTTGATCCTAAACCTTTAGTTAACGGTTTACTGTAAGTTCTCAACATTTTGATCTTGACTTCTATATTGGAATATCAATACTTTGGATACTAATACAAATGTATTGATGATAATACAATTACGAGTAAACTATAACAGGTTTTGTGATTACTCTGGAAAGTTCAACCTCTGGTTGGCTAGAAAATTTAAATGGTAACAACACGACCATCACTATTTGTATGCAAGCAGCTTACTTTCACTCTAGTATGATACAATACAACAATACTAATGAAAAAATTGTATAAATGGCAAAATATATACTTGGAACTTACTAACAACAAAAAAAGAAAAAATCTTAATAAAAAAAATTCGTAATAAAACCGTCATAGAGAATAAAAAAATCAACTAACATGGTGCACTTTAATAGTATCATATAAAAGACTCGTAAATCTTATTACAAGAAATAATCTGGTGTTTTTCTGGTTACTGTAGGTTCTCCTGGTCTAACTGATGGGTCATATTGTAAGAATTGTCGATTGTGTTGTTCATCTACCTCCATGATTGCTGCTTGATTACCGCATCTGTAACAGTAATTGGGAGCAGAGAATATAGTGACCACAGATTCTTGATGGGACCAAGAATAACCTTCCATAACTAACTGGTGAGCTCTAGCGATCAAACTTAATCCATTAGTATGATTGAATTGTTCCGAAATATCTTGACCAAAAGTGAAACCTGCACCTCTTGGAGAAATACCCCATCCACCTCTATCATCTGGATCTGACCATAACAAGTCACACATAGGACCTTCATGAGGAACTTCTTGGATTCTATTTAAATCTCTTACTTGATCGATGGTTTCGATCATTGGTGATAAACCTCCATGCAAACAAAATATTTTATTATCCACTAAAGCAGTGATTGGGAAATAGTCAAATAAATCTGTGAATAATTTCCATACAGTAGCAGATCCGTATTTTCTTAAACATTCATCATAAAATCCATAAACCTGTGTAATTTGTCTAGACTCGTGGTTTCCTCTTAATATTGTAATTCTATTAGGATATCTTACTTTCATACAAACCAAATAACTTACAGTCTCAACCGAATAGTATCCTCTATCCACGTAGTCACCCATGAACAAATAGTTTGTATCAGGACAAGGACCACCAATAAGGAACAATTCCATTAGATCGTGGAACTGACCATGAACATCACCACATATGGTCACAGGTACCTGGACAGGTTGGACATTTTCTTCAAATTGCAAGACTTCAATTGCCATGTCACATAATCTCTTGACATCGGTTTCATTAAGTGGTTCACAATTAGATAATTTCTCAATCCATTGATCCAATTGATTGATATTAGAAGGAGATAATTCCTGTTTCGTTGTAGAATCAACTTGTTCTGGTTGCTTTAACTGTTGATCTTCGCTGACATCTTCCATTGGGACATCGGTATCTAAATCCATTTTAAGTACAATAACAAAATATAAAAAAACTTATAATTCAAATGAACTCAAATAATATGAAGTAAACAAATTTTAGTTTTGGTGAATAAGTAACAATTAAAAAATAGGACAAATGCTAAATGCCAATATCAATAACAATCGTAAATGAATGAACAATTCTGAACCTTACTTCGACGTAATTTCAATTTTAAAATTTTATGGTCAAATATACTTCAATTTTTCTTCCTCGAAATGAAATTGAAAATTAATTATGGATTTTTATGTCTGATAAACTCTCTTTATATCAATTGACTAATAATCCAATGTTAATCAAATTTCTTTGAACAATGCTAATTGATTGGTCTTATATTCAAAAAAATTAATTGAAAGTAAATGATTCTTGAATCTTATTGAATTATAATCTGCTCTTTTAGCTAGATAAGATATATTACAACTCTTGATCAATCAATTATATGATCTTTGACAGATATAAAAACTTCAGCAATTTGGTGATAATCAGGATACCTCAAGGATTTATTGACCTACGCACTACTTTTGCTCACAAATCGAGAATGCCATGTAGTTATACAAACGTGACTTCCAATAAAAGAATTTATAGTTAATCTAAATATATTAATTATCTATTTATTAACTATTATTAAAATGCATTTGCATTAATCGTAATGTCATCTTGATTTGATCCTAAGCCATTTAATTGTAATAAATTTGAAAAAGAATTAGAAGGAGCTAAACTATCATTGATTTGATTGAAGAGATTATATAAGCTCTTTGTACTGTCGCTTACTGAAATTGTATTAACATCGTCTTCCTCTTTTTTAATTTGATGTGAAACAGAAATTACCTGAGCTGGCTGGGTAATTGGAGGAATTGGATCCTTGGAAATAAAATCATTAGTTAGAAGAACGTGGTGTTGCAATTCAGTAATAGAAGGTTTCGAGCTTATATACTCATGCAAAGGTAATTCTGGAGTTGCGAATTTGGTTTCAGGTGTAATTGGAATAGAAGAGTTGCTGGAAGATACAAAATTGCAAGTTCCAGAGCCTTCCATTAACTCGTTGAATATTACCTCGCTTTCCCTCTTTATGAGAACCAGCTCTGTAAATGGGTTAAATTCTTGACTATTAGTTTTAGCAATAACCGATTTGCTTTTATCCTTTATATTATTAAACCATTCATTCAACACATGATCAGATCTGATGATTTTATTATTGAAAATAGGTAAAACTAATGTGAGTTGGTTGGAATAAATGATCAAACTGGTCTCAATAATCTTGTTCTCAGATAGAATTGCAGCCTTCAAGATAAGTAGAAGATGAGATAATAATTGGTAGTTTGAAACTTGTATTTTGAGGAGATCATTATCCTTTAGGATGGTATTTAATCTGTCAATGGTATAGCTCATTTCGTTATTGAAAAATGAGTCTGAAACTTCACTCTGGTGAAGTAAAAGGATTCTAAAGATGATAACTAATTTTAGAATCTCAAAATTTGGTTCATTATTGGAAATTTGAATAATAAAGTCTTTTAATTTTAAAAGTTTGATTTCAACCTCGTTATTACCGTCTGGGTTAAATGGTCTGAGTTTAAAGTTATGAAAACTGTTAAGTTTTATAATTTTTTGTGAATTCTCCATATTGAGAACATCATCCTCATCTAATTTCTTAAATATTTCGAATAATAGATTCTTATTAAATTTATTTGATATGTTAAAAGTAGACGATTTCCAATAGTTCAATAATAAGTAATTCGAATTGATATCAAGACAAGTATTTAACAAATAAAGTCTCTCCGTTGTATATAAATACTCAAATAATTCATATAATTGAATAATATTAAGGTCGTTTTGATTTGGAAGGTGAACCAATTGATAATATGATATAGCCTTCCTGAGGAGAATAAATTTCTGTTGTTCGTTTTGTGAGTTTTTCAGGTTACTGTTTAAATTTAAAATCAGATAGTAGTTAAAAAGATGTAAGGAAGTCAATGACAAATTGTAATTAATTTGATTTTGGTCTAAATTCAATTCAAAGTTAGGAAATAAAAACACTCTGTCAAGAATAGACAAGATTTCGGTTATTCTATGTTTTATTTGATTTTTGTAGTTCATTAAGTAGTCATTTTTTAAAAGTTTTTTTACGTTTTTCCATAATACAAAGTCCTTGAAATTGATGATGTTAAGCTTCGTTAAGTTTTCAAGGATTAATAAATCCAAACTCAAAATTACAGCCAATTTGGATATTGTAACTGGGTCTATTTGGGTAATAATTAAATTGTGTTCTAATTCATTCTGATATTTTGTGGACAAAAATTCCACTAATTTCATGTTATTAATCAATAAAGATTGAACAGTAATGGGTTTCAATAATTCGAAAATCATTGGTTCCTCGCTAACGAGTAGGAGTATTTCTATTAAGACCTGTGGCGTTAATCTTTCTGTGTTGCTGTCGAAGCCTCCGTCGGATAAGTATACCGTGTTGGAGCTTGAGTTATGAGATAACAGCGGCCTGGATTTGCTTCCATCATAAGTATCGTTTATACTCTGTATCGAGTCGAGTGTTCTTTGCTGTAAATTTTTTGGTCCGCTCTTCTTCCGCACCCTTAGATTTGTGCATTTCAAGTTGTTACTAATACAATGTGAGCAAGGTCTACCGGCTTCACACTTAACCTTTCTGATGGCACATCCATCGCAGGCCCTCACCTTGGGTTTCCTCCTCTTTCCAAGCAAATTGGTACTGCTGTCGTCGCTTCCTATGCTAGCCGGCTTTTCTGGAAAGCTTCCCTGGTCATAATGGATGCCTTCTTCTATTTTTTGTCCTAAATTTGTTGAATCATGAAACTCCGCTTTTACCTCTGAGTCACCTCTGAATGTATCCATATTGCTGTATATTACACCTACTTGTCTTTATTTGCAAACCCAAAGTATTTCTATAACGTTTCTTCTACTCCGTACGGGAGTTCTTCTACTTTTTCTATATGGGAAACAAAATACTATATTAAATTTTAACCAACGTAGGCGTTAAAAATAGCTTAATTGTACAGAACTAAAATATAAACTAACCCCATTAACCCCCACTAATGGCGCATGGGGAAAACGAATAAATCGACGAATCGTATTAGATTCCGGCATACAATTAAATCACTCACACATCATATTTCTATAATGTTTCTGAGATTCACACATATTAAGGTATATCCTGTATTTGGCGTGTAGAATTTGTTTGGTAACATTTGAGGGGCAGTCAAGCGGAGATTTCACAAATAAAGAATTGTTGGAATTTATTGAATTAACTGAATTTATTTGTTTCAAAGAGGAAATCATGTGAGTTCCTGGTGAGGCTGCCCAAGAAAATGCTTCCTTGTAGGAACAGGAATGGTTCAAAGTTTTCAACCTATAGCCGATGAGAGATAAGATTGAAGCCCCCTTTACGCCACTGTACTTGCTGTTAATTGTGGGGACTGTGGTTACGTTGATAGCTAGGGTTTCGGCCAACATGGACTTAAAACGTGCATTGTTAGCTTGTGACCCGCTTAGAATGATGGAGTCTATTTGAGGGGCGCCGTTTAACGTCATAATGTCTAGAATTTGCTTCGTTTGGAAACACAAGAATTCCAATGCAAGGTTGTAGCGGATGGTTAGGCTAAGAAAACACTTTGAATTGAGAATGGATACTAAGTTAGGGTTAGAGTTCACCCCGTCGATAATCATCTCACTCATTCTGTGGTCGTTGTAGGGAGATCGGTTTCCAAATACGTCACCATAATAAAAATAATCTTTAATTATGTAGGATATCGGCTTTGAATATTCTGCTTCTAACTGCTGAGTTCTCCTTTCAACTGCAGAAAATACTTCGCTAAGGTTTCCAGCTATGTCATCTAGTTGAAGTTCTTCCTTGATAGTTTGTTCATATTGTTGGAATAGGGTTTCGAATAGCTTACCTGAAGCTGGTTGACCAAATTCAAATATTGACGTTTCATCATTCAAGAGTTGCTTGAATGGACCCCAAATTCCCTGGATTGGTTTGATCACTTTATCAGTAGAAAAGAGAAAACATGTTGACGTGCCTGCAACCATAGTAAGTATGTTGCGGTTGTAGTTTTCATCTAATATCGTAGACACCCAACCGGCATAACAGTCAATACATCCATTGCATACAAAAGCTTCATTTCCACTTATGCTAGGGTGTATATTCCCCAAAGGCTGGCCCATCGGGTATAGTTTTCCTCTGTTAGGTAATGCAAATTCGGCTTGGCCAACTTCAACATTCATTCCATGTTTTTGCAAGAAATGCTCTGGCCAACCCTTTATTGACCCATCTAAAGCTTCCGACACGTCCGTATATATATTACTTGGTTGGTTATATAGGACTAATCCTTCATCAGTAAACCCACCTACTAATAGGAGATATGTAATCCAATCGTGTAATTCCCATGCTACTACCTGTATTGATGAATAATAGTCAGAAAGCCATTTAAGTTTGGGCAAGCCCATTTCTGGTATTATGTTCCCTCCTAATGAATTTAGGATTCTCTCAGGAATTGTAGAATTAAGTTCCTCCAGTTGGGATACAGATCTATGATCCATCCATAGTATTATATCAGCTTCCCGAAGACCCTGCTGGAAATCTACAGAAAATGGTCTCATATATACGATCCCATCTTTAGTCACCTTTTCTAAAACCACCATTGAACATGTTGCAGCCACACTTATCGCTTTATAGTCATCTGGAAAATCTTTAAGTAAAGTTAAAATCTTCGAGTAGATTTCGGCAGAAGATTGAGTTATACAATTATTGTTACGAAAAGTGGATATATCACTTGCATTAGTCAAAAACTTCTCCTTCTCTCTATCATTGTAGCATAATCTAATAGATCCCGTCCCTATATCTATTCCAATAGTGGCCATGTTGCTGCCTTATTTGTATTCATTATATATCTGAGAAGAATTACATAATCGAGCTCTCATATATTAGAGGATCAAAAATCTATTACTGTTCAAGAAGTCTAACCACTTACAACTTACAAATATATGAGACTATATTAATTTTATTTCATTTTATTTCTTAAAAACAAGGATAAATACAATTACAAAAGCTTAAACATTGTTAGCGGTTGAACCAGATTGATTAATCCAGCCTTCAACGGTAGAGGCACTTAAGGAGCCTCCAAAGTTAGCATCAACCTCTAAGATATGGATATCCTCACCATCAAAGATAACAGCAGCCTTCATAGATCCAGAGGTTGGTCTGGAGAAGTAGTTAGAAGAACCACTTCCACCGTTAGAAGTACCATCATTACCTTGGCCATCGTGTAAGTGAGAAATCAACTTGTCGTCACCATCAGATAAGATTTCAAAAAGATCTAATTCACCACAACCGGTAGACCAACATGAACAAGAAGAAGAACCGTATTGCAAAGTTCTTGGAATCTTGGCATTTAACATCCAAATAGCTGGCATGTCATGGTTGTTGGTGGTTGAATCGGAAGCAGTTGGCATTTCAAATTCAAAGACAAAAATCTTTTCATTACCACCAAAACCGTGGTAAGCTGGGATGCCGTCTCTATAGTATCCACAGTCATCGTCACCACAGCTATCACCAGACATGATAAGATATTCAACATCTGATTCAAGAGTAACTTCATCAAGAGCGACTGATGAAGATGAACCACCTGAAGCATCAGAGTTACAGTATGAAAGGGAGTTACCGAAACTTGATGACCAGACACCAGAACCAGACCCACCATGGTGGTTTAAGAAAGTAACATTGGTAATAGAACCAGGTTCGTAGTATGCAACTCTTTCCCAAGCACCGGAAGAATCTGATGATAAAGATGAAGAGCTTTGAGAAGCAGATGTAGATGAAGTGGAAGAAGTGGAAATAGTGGTAGTGGCAACTGAACTGGTGTCAACAATGTTTTGGTTTTCTGATTGTTGGGTTGAAGTAGAAGTAGCGGAGGAGGTAATAGTTTGGCCATCTCCGTTGACATAAACAGTTTGAGTAACTTGAACAAGCTCGGTTGCTCTCTTATGTTTGTGGTGAACATGTTTAGTAACACAATCTTCTTGGGTATCATCTCTCTTTGCATTACTGGAAGAACTAGAAGGGTAGTAAACACCAAATTGTAATAATTTCAATGGACCTCTGAAATGGACAGATAATTCTTCGTCTAAAGGCGATAAGTTACCGGAGAAAGAAGCACTAGATTGCGAACAAGAACCTGAGCTTTCGTCCATAGCAGTGACATCTTTGTAACTACCAGAGTATCCAATACCACTATAGATAACTTTGGTGGTTTCGTCACAGTAGTAATTACCATCGACTTGAGAACAACTACTAGCATTAACAGTTGCTAAGGAAGCGATGAAAGCTAGAACAGCTGAGTGACTAAATTTCATTACTATTTTGTTTCAAAGGAAGGAACTGAGTTGGAATAAACGATTTAAAGGAATGGACAGAATTTCTTGTTGTAAGTAGAAATTTTGGAAAACACTTGTTATTTAAAAGTGGACTTTTGAAATAAATGAATGTATGGTAACTAAAAAAAGCCTCCTTAAAATTTGAATAATAAGCAGTTCGTTGTTATGAAGAGCAGTCGTTTAGGTTAACCAAAAAAAGGGAGGGAATGACGAGCATTTTATTTGTTTATTGTAAAGCAGAAATTTCCCTTGTTAAAGCGCTGGTATGAATCGAGAAACACGAAAGCGAAAGACGACCAGCCATCGCAATATGACCGTATTTAGCATAACGGGTTACAAGCTTATCACGTTTTTGCGGACGAATGTAACATCGATTTACCGGTAGTATCCTCGAGACTCCCAACACAGCCTAATATGTTGTTTCATGCAAAGGACACATCTCGGCATTTCCTATTTAGGCTCTATTTTTCATCTCACTCAATGCAGCCGCAATCGTGCGCAGCTGCGATTCCTAGGCGAGGCCCATCGACTGTATCCTCCAATAGATGATCTTGCAGACGTAGTTATGTTCCGTATCTAGGGAGTCATCTAACTAGTTACTTTGACGCAACTTGAGCGAATGAGACATTATCAGCAACTTTACTGGAAAGTAGTGAGGTGGAGGTTAGATGAAATTTTCTGGAACATGTTTCGCATTTGAAACGCGATTGTCTCTAAAGTTTTTCTCTTCTAAAGGTATTCGTCGCGATACAATAGGTAGTCGTGCACCGACTATCTCGGGATTTGGCTCGAAATCTCGAATAAGTCAATGTCTCTTCTTGCACGATAGCCGTTGGAGTGCACATACATCGTAAATGTCAGAGATCCAGGCACAACCTGATACCAAGAAATCGATTTCTTTGCATACTACATCTACTTAAAATCTAGATTTGATAAATTTTACTGAACCTAGACCTCGAAAAGCATCTGCTGTTAAATCCTAGCTCAGAATAACTTTTGTGTATAAAAGATCTATCCTGAAGGAATGAAAAACAATTTGTAAAACAATTTTGAATCAAGCTGTTCTAGCACACTACTAACCTAGAATCATATATAAGAATCAGCGAATATCTATACTGGAGTATAACTAGCTACTATTCCCTTAACCTTAAATTTCTGTGTCATGTATCCTTATGTACGTTATTAGAATTCCCAAATTGGAAACTGTTTGAGGGTACAGAAAGACACCGGTCAATAGTTGCAAATCTAGAACATATAACGGTCGGAGAGTTCGATTATTAATGACTGTTTAATAGGTAACAAAATAGCTCATTTTGTAGATAGAAATGAATTAATGATCGTGGAGCACAACTGTTGTACACACGTAGTGAAGGTAGAATTAGACTTGAGCTTGCATACTAGTAGTTTCAAATAGTAGTCTTTTATAACTGTAGAATCAACATCTTATATATCCAGTAGCGTTTTTGGTATTGAAATAAGATAAAATGATATCTTCAATATTTATAAAAAATGGATATTTCTTGTATAATCTTTGAAAAAAATTTATAAAGGACGAAATTTATAAATTTTTGAAAATTTTATAAAAATCTGAAGTAAGATATATTCACAAAAGTTGATACATATTAGGAATGACCCACTCAATATTATAACTTTAAATAAGATTTGTGTCCATTTACGATTGCATCTCTTGTTTTCAACTTGAAACAACTTAAATCCGGTTATACACTTTTGATTCAGTCACATGATCAAATTAGTTGTTTTTTTTAGTTCTTCTCATCGCAGGCTGATAATGAATAAGAGGAGCATTCTTTACAGATTAAATCCTATAATTATAATGGGTGAGGCTAGAAAGTATAAAAAACAGAAAACATTGGATTCTAAAGCCGAGATTGTAGCTGAAGCTGCCGAAGAGTCATTAAGAAAGCATCCACATCCTGATGCAGAGCAGCATTTAGTTCATCATGATGAAGGTGAGTTTTCTGATTTTAAGAGACATCAAACAACAGCCGAACAGGCACAAAAATTAGAAAGTGGAGATAACAACCCATTCACGGGTGGATCCTTTTCTCAAAAGTACTTTGACATTTTGAAGGTCAGAAGAGATTTGCCAGTTCATGCACAAAGAGATGAATTTTTGAAAATATTCCAGTCGACTCAAATTATGGTATTTGTTGGTGAAACTGGTTCTGGTAAAACCACTCAGATTCCTCAATTTGTTCTTTATGATGACATGCCTCATTTAGCTGGTACTCAAGTTGCTTGTACCCAACCAAGAAGAGTTGCAGCTATGTCCGTGGCAAAGAGAGTTGCAGACGAAATGGATGTAGAGTTAGGTCAAGAAGTTGGTTACAGCATTCGTTTTGAAAACAAAACATCTAATAAAACTATATTGAAGTATATGACAGATGGTATGTTGTTGAGAGAAGCAATGGACGACCACGATTTGAAGAGATATTCATGTATTATTTTGGATGAAGCCCACGAAAGAACTTTATCCACGGATATTTTAATGGGTTTATTGAAACAAGTCACTTTGAGAAGACCAGATCTTAAGATAATCATTATGTCTGCTACATTGGATGCAGAAAAATTCCAAAAATACTTCAATGATGCACCATTGTTAGCTGTTCCTGGTAGAACTCACCCAGTTGAAATTTATTACACACCAGAATTTCAAAGAGACTACTTGGATGCAGCAATTAGAACTGTTTTACAAATTCATGCAACAGAGGATGAAGGTGATATATTATTATTTTTAACAGGTGAAGAAGAAATTGAAGATGCATGCAGAAAAATCTCGTTGGAAGCTGATGAATTAATTAGAGAACAAAATTGTGGACCAGTTAAAGTATATCCATTATATGGTTCTTTGCCTCCACATCAACAACAAAAGATTTTTGAGCCTGCTCCAGAAGCTTTGACACCAAATGGAAGACCTGGTAGAAAAGTTATTATTTCAACCAATATCGCGGAAACTTCCTTGACAATTGATGGTATTGTCTATGTCGTCGATCCTGGTTTTTCTAAACAAAAAGTCTACAATCCAAGAATTAGAGTTGAGTCATTATTGGTATCACCAATTTCAAAAGCATCAGCCCAACAAAGAGCTGGTCGTGCCGGTCGTACTAGACCTGGTAAGTGTTTCAGATTATATACTGAAGAAGCGTTCAATAAAGAGTTAATTGAACAATCATATCCAGAAATTTTGAGAAGTAATTTAGCATCAACAGTATTAGAATTGAAAAAGTTAGGGATTAATGATTTAGTTCATTTTGATTTCATGGATCCGCCAGCACCTGAAACCATGATGAGAGCTCTTGAAGAGTTAAATTATTTACAATGTCTTTCCGATGAAGGTGATTTAACCGCATTAGGTAGAATGGCTTCCCAATTCCCGTTAGATCCTATGTTGGCGGTCATGTTGGTAGGCTCCCCTGCATTTAATTGCTCTGAAGAAATGTTAAGTATTGTTGCATTATTGTCCGTTCCTAATGTCTTTGTTCGTCCGGCAGCAGCCAGAAAGAGAGCCGATGAAGCCAAAATGGCATTTGCACACCCAGATGGTGACCATTTGACGTTACTCCATGTTTTTGAAGCATTCAACTCTGACGAGGCATACAACTTAGGTCTTCACCAATGGTGCCGTGACAACTTCTTGTCCTACAGATCTTTGACTTCTGCGAATAATGTTAGATCCCAATTAAGGCGTATTATGGAGAAGTTTGATCTCGAGTTAAATTCCACATCTTCTCAGGATTCTCTTTTCTCAAACAATGTAAGAAAAGCATTAGCTGCAGGGTTTTTCATGCAGGTGGCTAAAAAGAGATCTGGTAACAAGGGTTACTTGACTGTAAAGGATAACCAAGACGTCTTAATACATCCATCCACCTCTCTTACCACTGAAAGTGAATGGCTCATCTATAACGAATTCGTGCTCACTTCCAAAAACTACATCAGAACTGTCACCACCGTCAAGCCTGATTGGTTAGTAGAAGTCGCACCAAAGTATTATAACTTGGATCACTTCAGTAAAGGTGACGTCAAGTTATCTTTGGAAAGAGTCATCGATAGGGTTAATACCATGAAGCAGTTAGAAAAGAAGAAATCAAAGAAGTCAAAGGATTAGATGCAAATAGCTCGCAAATTCCCCTTTTATACTCTCTTTAGCGAAATTTTACACTATATATACATACATTTTACCTGAAAAGAGAAAAACTTATGTAAGTCTCAAAACAATACCCGATGTACTTTTGGCTACTTGCCTCGTATTATGCCAAAACTAAATAGCAGAGACAGCTAGTGAGAAAATGCAGAATTTCACCTTTGAAAATCTTACTATATTGTAAATTAGAGGCTTATACGAATAATAAACTATTTTAAACGAGGCACACTTGCTCAAACGATAAAATAAATTTGACGATGTCGATGGACGCGTGAGATTTTTTTGCATGTCGACGCATATATAGACGCATGTATTATACGCCAGTGAATTTCATTTCAAAGTAGACGAGCGTTTTGTTTAAACTATATATTAGTCCATTTTTCACCAGATTACTGGAAATTCATCACATTGACAGTGGTTAATTATATAGAATATGGGTATATTTGTTGTACGTGTGTTACTTACGTAGAAGATTGGTGATTGGAAATGATACTAACAGTATAATAGTCTAAATTATTCAAGAACCATGAAATGAGAATCTTGATGTTGGGGCTTGACAATGCCGGTAAGACCACGATATTGTACAAGTTAAAGTTGGGTAAGACGTCTAAAACAGTTCCAACCGTAGGTTTTAACGTCGAAACCGTCAAACATAAGAATGTATCCTTCGCCGTTTGGGATTGTGGTGGACAAGAAAGAATAAGACCTTTATGGAGACACTACTTCACCGGTACAAATGCATTGATTTACGTGGTTGACTCGTCTGACATAGATAGATTGGACGAATCCAAGAAAGAGTTGTTAAGAGTGATTAATGACAAGGAGCTCACCAATTGTTTGTTAATTGTGGTGGCCAACAAACAAGATGTTCCTGGTGCAATTAAACCAAAGGAATTGATTGAAAGATTCGAATTATCAAAGCTCTCAGCAACTCACACATGGTCTGTGATGCCTACAATTGCAATTGACGGTACAGGATTGGTTGAAACTTTGAACTGGATCTCCAACCACAGCAAGTAATAACCCGCTAAACAATTGGACCGCTTCATTTAAGCCATTAATATGAGCGAGACTTTAGCGATCATTATTTTATTTCTCATAGTTCACTAATGATTGTATTAATAATAATTTGGACTTACGCCTTCAAAGACCTTCAAAATAAATAGAGGATATCTGGTATTCCTGCATCTGAATCTTTAATTACGTAATGAATTACTTTGTTAGAACTATACCCATATCTAAGTAGTCTTTTAAAACTTTTAATATACTTTAAGAAAAACTATTATAATGTACTAACTTCGCCATTTTCTTCACCAAAATATGACTTAGCAGCCATATTAATGAATAAACCTGTCTCGACAACACCTACTAATGATTTAATAGCTTGATGTAACTTTTCAGGATCCTCAATTTCTCCAAAATCAGCGTCAATAAGGAAATTATTATTATCTGTAACAACAGGACCAGCCTTTGCAGACCCACCTTGTCTGAGAACAACGTCCTTTGCTCCTAAGGTATATAAGTCCTTGGTGACCTTAACATAAGCAGTAGGGACTACTTCTATAGGAACACCTTGTCTCCACTCTTTTCCCAAGATGGATGATCTCTTTCTATAATCAGCGACCACAACAAATTTATTGGCAGCTGCGGCAACGAGTTTTTCTTGGAACAAACAAGCACCTCCACCCTTTATCAAGTTCAATTGCGGGTCAACTTCGTCAGCACCGTCAAAAGCAATATCAACCATAGGGAATTGCTCAATAGTTCCCAAATTTAAACCATTATCCATAATCAATTGCTTGGATTGGAATCCGGTTGGGATGCACACAAACTCCTTCTTGTTTGCCAATTGTCCAATACGTTCAGCTGCGTACACAACTGTTGAACCAGAACCAATACCGACAACCTTAGCATTAGGTGGAAAGTTCTCATCCACAGCCTTGTAAGCGGCTAACTTCTTAGCTTCCTCTACTAACAACTTAGATGACATTATATTTCTTCTAATATCCTTTACTAGTAACGGGGTACCTTTCTTAAACATGTACGTTATGACTCTCTCCAATTAATAGATGAATCAGATATTGGCACCCACATATGCAGTACCACCAGCCCCAGAAAATTGGTTTTGAGACACAATATTGGCAGTCGTTAGAACTAATGATAAGTGACATATATACCTGCAATCAGAGGGCTCGCGCCCCAATTAGTACAAAAATGTATGATTCAGTTTTGTGTAACACTACCTAGATGCGGTTGGTTGGAAAATTTTCACCAATCCTCACATAGTATAACTTTGTGTAAGGTCGTATTATCGGTGCGAAGGTCTTTTGCGTATAGGGAAAAAAAAGACTTTCAACTGAAGAGAATTTTTGAAATTTCATAGGTTTGTTAATATTGAATCAGTACATCATGTCTGCTGCCAACAAGATCTTATCTGAAAAGCCAACTGAATTAGAATTGCAAGTTGCTCAAGCTTTTATTGACTTAGAAGGTCAAGCTGACTTAAAGGCCGAATTAAGACCATTACAATTCAAATCCATCAAGGAAATTGATGTCAACGGTGGTAAGAAAGCTTTAGCTATCTTCGTTCCATGCCCATCTTTACCAGCTTACAGAAAGGTCCAAACCAGATTAACCAGAGAATTAGAAAAGAAGTTCCCAGACCGTCACGTTGTTTTCTTAGCTGAAAGAAGAATTTTACCAAAGCCATCTAGAAGATCCAGACAACAACAAAAGAGACCAAGATCTAGAACTTTGACTGCTGTCCATGACAAGGTCTTAGAAGACTTAGTCTTCCCAACTGAAATTGTTGGTAAGAGAGTTAGATACTTAGTTGGTGGTAACAAGATCCAAAAGGTCTTATTAGACTCTAAAGATTCTACTGCTGTTGACTACAAGTTAGAATCTTTCCAACAATTATACTCAAAATTAACTGGTAAGCAAGTTGTTTTTGAAATCCCAGGTGATGTTTACTAAATGTATTAAAGAAAATATTATTAAAGTGTGTCTGAGTATTTCTGATTAAAGATTCATTAATTTAATGCTTTTTATATAAAATTTCTACTATAATTTATTGGTATATATCATTTTCATATATAAAATATCGTTCTGAAATTGTAAATGAGTGTAGTAGTGTTTATTTAGTGAGGTGAGGATAATACTACATATTAAGTACATATTATGTTCACCAAATTAAGACATCTCTGAAATCTCGTGCTAATAATGTGAACCCCATAAAAATATTTCTACTTTTCCTTCATATATGTGTTTCCTTCCTATAATTTCTTAACATAGCTAGTTGGGAACATTCCTATTTCTCCATTTAATTCACCTTCAGTCCATCCACTACCATCAGAATCATCTTGTAACAAAATAATCTTATCACCAGCCGAAATACTTATTTCATCATCACCATCAGCTTGGTAGTCATATAATGCCTCTAAATATTGCACTCTCTTCGCCCCTCTTTTTGGAGCAACGGAAGGTCCTACTTTTTTAGAGTTTGGTGTACTTGGCTTATTAATTTCAATGTAGGAAGTTGGAACTAAACCTTCGATTCCACTAGGCAAGCTAATTAATGTCCAGCCTGACCCATCATCTTCTTCAATAACACCAAACTGATCACCTTCATTTATAGTAACCTCATCATCACCAGAAGAAACATACTGATATAATGCGGTTCCTGTGATTCCCTCATTATTAGAAACTATGCTATTTTTAGTTTTACTTCTTCTTAAATTAAAGATACCAGTCTTTGACAAAGTATGACTTCCATTTGATTTTACTGTATGAACTGATTGCACATCAGAGCTATTATCAGGCACAGGCGTGGAATGCTTCTTTTTACCCATGAATCCAAGAATTGATTTCTTTTGCTTCACTTGCTCATGGTAAGATAAATCCTTATCACCAGCAAAATTCTGGATAAGTTCGATTTCAACTTCAGCTTTAACCCTTTCGGTGTCATTTTTCATAAAGGTGTTTAAGAGAGATAATGAGGATGATAAATCTGAATCAAATTTCAAAGTCAAGTTTGCTTGATTTTTCTTTCTTTCTGTTGTTGATTCTTCTAGCTTTTGTTTTGTTTCTAGACAAAGATCTTCATATCTCGAATATTTACCACTGCTCATATTTAATCTTTTTTTCAATTCGGTCAACTCAGGCTCCTTTGTTATTAACGATTCATCATCAAGCCAAATATCACTAGGTACAAAATAAAAGTCTTGTTGTTCCTTCCAATCTTTGAGGTTATGCTTAATAAACATCAGTGTATCTAATTCAGGTTTATTTTGATCAATAACATTATCAATTAGATGTAATTTTTCCTTCACTTTATCACTTGAATTTCTTTCTATAATAGAAGCATTCTTCAATAATTTATTTAATAAAGTTACTCTGTCCTCATTAAGTTCCTGAAAATAATCTAATAGTTCTGGAACGTCCTGATAGTAGTATTTATCTTTCAATCTATTGGCAATACTAATGCTAATAAGATACTCATTTTTTCCAATATTCATATCAGTTTCTTTATCTTCGAGCTTCTTTTGATACTTATCGCTTGAAGACTTTTCAGCCTTTTCCCTAGCATTTTCAGTAGATTGACATAAACTATCATAATTCTTTTTAGCCTTTTTATGCTCCGCTTCTCCACGCTCTTTTTCTGAGACAAGAAATCCATCAATTTCCTCTATGTGCCTTGCAATTCTTGTTGCTCTTGTTTGTAATGTTACTAAATTATCCCCGACAATAGAATTTATATCTCTACTAAACTTTGCCTTTTCTTCCGCAATTGCTTCTGTCTGTGACAATACTTCAGTCCACAATACCAAAGATGCACTTTCTAATGATCCAGGTGTAATCTGTGGTTCATCTCCAACTGAAATCTTGGCTGATACTTTAGCCTTTTTTTCAAAATGTTTGGAACATAAATCTTTTAGTTTCGTTGAGTATTCCTTTTCAATAGCAGCTCTTTCACGATAGAATTCTTCAATATCCGATAGCCACAGAATACCATTGTTGATCCACTTGGAAGTGACATTAAAAGAATCCTTTAACTCATTACCTATAGAAAGTTCCTCAATTGACATTTCACTATTCTTATCAATTTAGTGGCATAAATTCTGCTTTATTTACTTTAAACTTTTGATGAATAGCGTCGATAAGCCCCAGATCTGATCATTCCCGTCTACTCACGGTAAGGATTTGAAATGTCGTTAATCTTAAAATGTCGTCTGTCATACATAGGGGTTTTGCAGCTTACAGTGAAGTAACCATTAAACAACTAGTTAACGAAACAATAAAGCTTATAGTCAATTCTACTTTTACCCATCAGACAAAGAAAGTTTTTATTTTCAAATAAGCTAAAATTTAGCATGCTTTAAACCTTCTTAATTTTCGGCGAAGATTGGAGTTTCGATAAACTATAGTAAAAGCTACTGTAGTCTTCTGATCAACCTTATAGATTAATGAATAAAATTAGATCTATATAAGAATATACTAAGATTAAAAGATTTCTTTAGTTTTCAATATGCTTCAAATTATTGACCATATTTCTCTGTTTATTGTCAGATCGCGACTATCAAATTTCCTCCTAGTAAGACAATTTAATATCATTAATTTTAAGACATTTGTTGGTTCTCGTATACTTTTCAGCTTAAGAAGGTATATATAACAATCAGGTCAAAGTGAGGGATAGACGCTTAAATCTTGTTAAGCTCGCTTCAGCGTTTTTATTCAAAAGAGTATTTAATCGAGGTAGCTCAAAGAGCAAGCTATACTACTCTAAATTAAGGCTAATATCAGATACTTATAAAGAATTTAAAGCACTCAAACAGAACCGCCCTGTCAGGTCAGAGCTATTAAAATATAGATCTAAGAAGAAACGGCATGCTAGAAGTATGAATCAGCCATCAGAATTAGATTCAACATATCAAGGAATCTCTAAGCGACAGAGATTATTGGGCCTAGCTAGAGCTACAAGAGATTCTTATATTCCTAGACTAGCAGGTTCTGTTACTCAGTTAGCTTCTGGGGTATCAACTAGAGCCTTTGGTGGCAATGATATGTATGATGATCAAGGTAGATTAAAATATCCCAAGGATACAAAAATTCTTTTATTTCCCTCATACACTAGAAGAAGCGACAATAAATATGTCATTGATGTGAAGGGTTGGCTCTCATGTCCTGGACTTATGACTAGAAAGAATAGATTGATTTTGTCATTAGCAAAACAAATCACTCGCTATGGGTCAAATTCAGTGAAATCGAGTCAAGCATTAGATAGATTAGAGAATGAAGATCTTGAACAAGATACGTTGACGCCGAATGGAGGTTCTGATAGTGAATCTATTCGGTCGGATGTGTCTTCTCTTAATATTAATACAAATACAGAGGGCACGACACCTTTAAACAGACCAACAACGAATTCATCGTTTCTGTCAAACTTATCCAACTCAGATGATCTAATTAAAGAGAGACTAGCTTATTTTATTGCAAAAACCATACCAAATGCAGAACTTACAATTGTGGTTGCTTCTAATGATGAGATAGGTTTAAAGGAATTGATTCAAACTTCTGTAGTAACAGACGCAAACGGCCACTTTGAGACCAGAATAGAAACAGATTATGAACCATCTGTTATAAATGTAAGAGCAGCTACTGACGAGACTATATTTGGGTTTCAAGATATACAAATAGCTTCAAATGAGGGGGTTGGCATAATAAGTGATATAGATGATACTATAAAATTGACCGGGGTAATTGGTGATAAGAGAGAATTAATGTCAAATCTCTTATTGAATGATTATTCACTGTGGAGAATACCTTCAGTAATTCGATGGTTTTCGGAATTGAATGAATTTGGTTGTACATTTCATTATGTTTCTAATTCACCTTGGCAATTATTTTCTACTATTAATTCTTACTTTGATGCAGTCGGTTTGCCAAAAGGATCTGTAAATCTAAAACAATATACTGGAAATATAATTTCTTCTTTGATGGAGCCATCGTCGTCAAGAAAGAAAAGAGCATTATATCGAATACTAGACGATTTTCCAAAAAAAAAATTTGTATGTGTAGGTGATTCGGGTGAACACGATTTAGAAGCCTATGTTGATCTAGCAAGAAAGTACCCCAACAATATTTCAGCTATATATATAAGGTATGTTAATGGTTCACTTTCAGATTTAGATGACTACAAGATATTTAAAGAAATTGAGCGTATTCTTTCTTTAAAATGGAACAAGAAAAGTGACAAGCAAGATCTGCCCGTCGAAATAGAAGACTTGATCGACTTATCGGATTTATCTCCACCAGCAGCGGTAGCTGAACAACGTCTTGCTAAATTACCACCAATGGTACCAAAGAAGCCAGATAATTTAAAAGGACATAATATATCTAAGAAACCGCCGTTACCATCTAGGAACAAGGCACATACGGATCTTGATATTTCCTATAATGTAGAAATGAAACAGAACCCTTTAACGAATACACAATCACAATTATCGCCTTCTGCTGTTAATGTGACAGCAATTCATGCCAAAAGCGAAAACTTTTCATCAAATTCAGGAGATGGGACTCTTATGAATAATTTGCAGAATATCTATAGCTCGCATAGCTATGTCGAGCTAGAAGAAATTGACCAAAAGGGTGCCGTCAATATTCAGAGGGTAATAACAGCAATAGATATATTAAAAGATACCAATGTTGAATTAAAATTCTTTACAGATGATGATTCTGAATTCTTCCAACAAAGCATAAGAAAATTACAAGATCAAGGTAAACAACTCAATATTATTTAAGCTTTAGGGATTATATAGTATACATAACATTTGAAAATGTAAGATGATTAAAGGAAGATGCAAATCTATACCCAAATGGACTATGCAAGTCTACACTAGGAATAGCGATTGAATTATTAGTTCAAAATAGATTACTCTTGATAGTACTCTTGGACTTTAGAACCATCTCCATAATCTTTAATATTTTCATTAGTCTCCGCAGGTAAATCCTTCTTGAATTCAGATAAGTCCCATTCCGTACCTTGATCAGTACCTTCTTCTTCAGTGTAGAATTTGTCAGCAAATTTCTTTAAGATTACTTCTCTACCAGTTAATATCTTCTTTCCAGACTTATCTTCTTCCTTCTTCTTTTCGTCTGCCTTCTTTGCCTGCTGTTTAGTCTTCCATTCGTTAAATGTTTCTATCGTAATTGGAGTGAAAGAAGATTTATCGAGCTTAACTCTTTCCATTTCGATAAATTCTTCCAATGTGATTTTTGGTGCAGCTTCATCAGCCAATCTTTCCAAACGCTTTTGTTCCTTGGTTTTCAAAACAAATCCTGGAGGTAAGGAATGCTTATATTTACATTCATTACCACCGTTTGGACATACCCAAAACCAACCATATTTACCATTTTCAACTGCTTCGATGAAATATTTACAAACAATATCAGTTGTAGTCTTTGGATTACCATGTTTGGACATGATGACATTTCTCAATTTTTCTTCATCCCAATTATCCATAGTATCAGCTTCCTTTTCATCTCTAGCATCAGTGTATAAATCTTTCTTGGTGACTTTTCTTCCGACATCAGGATCGTGTGAGAACTTACATTTATTTCCCTTGTTACATACTCCATGCTTGAAAAATTCACATAAAATAGACTTAGGATCAACCCCAAATGGTACTTTTGGTTGTTGAATTGCAAACATAGCGGCAGCTTCCTTCTTTGCATCTTCTGCAGCCTTCTTTTCTGCAGCCCTTCTCTTGGCTTCTTCTTCTTTTCTTTTGGCTAAACCTCCATCGGCACCAGCTTTCATTTGATTGATTTGTTGCTGCACCTTTTTGGATTTATTTTTATTCTTCATACCGAAACTCTTGTCTTCGACTGACTTAGACTTAGCATTAGGAGGCTGTTGACCCTTCTTCTTAGGTGGCATGTTAGTCTTTCCTTTTTTTTTTTTTTAATGAAATAATATACATTAAATTTGAAGACAGAAATTTTTGTTGAATAAAAGTTTTAGTCACGTGAACGTAAAAATTTAAATATACTGTATCTAAGTCATACAGCGCGCTTGAGAAGCGATTGCAATAGGCATGGCTGTCTTAAGAATGCTAACTAATAGTGACTATAGTAACACTAAATTCAATAAGATAGACCAGCTTGTCTTACTAATAGAATCGGTATTGGAACCAGAACCAGAATCGGATTTTTATTTTTATTTTTTTTCTTCCTAATTTGTATATAGAATAGTTATCCTATCCACAAATATTACTCTAAAGAATACCCATTAATACAAAAGTACATAAGAACCATTCTATTGATTAATGAGAATGTTAGCTTATCACTTATTTTGTATTATTATTTTATATATGATGAATGTAAAAAAAAAGATATATACAAATGATTTTGTGTCACGAAATGCTTTATCACCTAAATGACTGAGTATAATTGTAATATAGTGTTTAGGTCACCAATGGGATTTACATTTGTACCGGGTGAAGTGAACAAGACTCGGAAGTCTTTAGCGCAATTAGTATGGAAGAGCCATCTTATAGCTGTGTATTTGTCGGGAAATAATTTAATAATAAGCAGCCATGTCGAGTCTTCATCTTCGTCAGTTTCGTTGAATCATTTACAAACTATATATTTAGAAGCAGATCCTTCTGCTGTGGATATAAATGAAAAGAATGCCTTTATAACTATCAGCATGAAGTCCAAAATAGTAATATTTAAACCTGAAAATGAACACATGCGTAAACCGCGTTGGATTCAAGTCCTTGAATTTAATATATTTGACAATTCAATTATCAATTGCATTAAATGGGCCCCATTAGAAAGTGAAATAGCCATAGGAACTGATAAGCATATTATTTTATACCATATATACGAGGAGTATGGTATTTTAAAATATAAAACGAGGTGGACTTCCTTACAATCGACACCTATCCATAGAATTGATATTACTAATAATTCTTCTAAAATAATTACTTCAAGTAATAGGTTTGATAGGTTTGTTAAAGTATGGAATAGAATTAATTTTGGAGATGAAAATACTCTATTCGAGCTAAGTTACTTGAGCCATCCAAGCAACACCTATGTAGTTGATTTAAAATGCAGATTTAACGTATCGCAGGCGTCTGCCACAAGAATTGATGGTTCCATGGCAAATATCAAAAATATCAGAGGTTATATAAATATGGATTCTGATGAGCAAGATATTATATATACTATTACTAATGATAAGATATTGCGGGTATGGTCTTCTTATGAATATAACGGACATTCACATATTAGATGTTGGGCAAGCTTAAACCTTAGTAACGTTTTTGAAAACGATGAGTTATTAGATTATATCTTGGTGGAAAACTACTTTCTTCAACGTTCTTTAAAATACCAAATTCAGAATATCACGAGAAATAATGTTGATAACCCTTTTAATGGCGTAAACATTGATAGCATCGATTTAATACTTGCTATCAGTAAGAAAGGATATGTTGCAATTTTTTATGTTGATAATATATCTGCATATCCTCCAAGTTCAATAAAATTTGTGAAACTAAATTATCCATGTTTAAAACTCCCTGATGACTGTTTCCCCAAGACTCCTGTCAGACATGAACCTGTAATACTTACAGATAAAGAATATTTTACTAATGACTTTGATATTTCTATCAAACCAATATGTTTAACTCCAGTTAAATATTTAGATAGTTGTGGCAATTCTCCCTTATCTATTCTAGTTCATGATAGAGTAAAAAACACTGTGAGAGTCGAAAGTCTAGATTTCTCTTTTTTGGTTCAAGATACTACTAATGTAGTTAAACTACTTGAAAAGTTTGAAGGTCATACGAAGTCCATTAGAAAATTAATAAAATCTAATTCAGCTACATGTCAGAACAATATTTTACTATCGATTCTGAATTTTCCTGAGCATAACTATATATGGGAACCATTGCCACTTGATTCAACTTCTTGTCTATCTATTTCAAAGAAATTTAGAATAAATTTATGCGCTAAGGGTGAAAAGAGTGAAGGAATTTGTGATGCCATTTTGATTAATGATATTGAAGCACCTGTCAGTGGAAATAGACACCACTTGGCTGTGGTAATAGAAAATGGAAATTTTCTTAGTATTTGGGACTGTAACAAAACCACACCTAATGACATAGATGGGGTATTGATCAATAAATTTAAAATTTTGGAGACACAAGGCGAATCCCATGCATTAAAAGCCTTAGTGTCAACAAGACTTCCTAAAAAATCTGATGCATATTTAATACTTGCATTGTATGATAACAATATCGTTATTGCATGGGAACTTTCTGTTGTACCAAATCTTAAATTAGATATGATAGAGATAGACAGTTTACCAGGTATTGAAAATATTCAACAGGCAGCTTCTGATTCATTATTGAAAGATAATACTAAAGATTTACTATCTGTTATTGATAAGTCTGGAAAGTTGTATTTTTATCGTGTAGAGCTTACTGGTTCAAAGTTGAAATGGATTAGAACTAACAGTATTAATACAAATATTGAAGAATGTAGTAAAATATGTGGATCTGCAATATTGAATAAGATTGCAATTGTCGATAATTCTGGTTTTGAAGTTACTATATGGGATATTAAATCAGGAGTCCTAGAGTATGAAGAGGTATATAGCGAAAAACACGGTCAGGTAAGGGATTTGGATTGGAATTTTATTGATTCAGCATTAAACAAACTGACTTCAAATGCAATTTTGTCATTAGGATTTGATAGGTTTGTTCTTCTATATTCTCAATTAAGATATGACTATACAAATAAGATTCCTTCCTATGCAGTTATTAAAAAAATTGATATATCTGATTTCACATCACACATAATTGGCGATTCCATCTGGCTTGATGATGGATTTCTAGTAATAGGTAGTGGAAATCAGTTCTTTATTGATGATAGATGGGTTAAATTAGGTGATAATCAATTTATCACTTCTACGGTGAGAGAATTAATGGGTGGGTATATTGAGAAAGTTGAGGAAGAAGATGACGGAGCTGGCTACAAGAAAAAACAATCTTCTGATACAATGTATGAAATTTCTCATTTAGTTAGGGCTTTGAATGGACCTCTACCAGTATTTCATCCTCAATTCTTAATTCAATGCCTATTTTTTAATCAATATACTTTAGTCATGGATATACTAGTGCGTCTTTTTCGAACCTTAAGAAAAGGTAGTAGAATTTGTTGGGATTTGAATATGAACATGTCTCAGGAAGTTATCACATCTGACAGTACTCCACCATCCAGTAAATCTAGCCTGGTGCTTAATTTTATAGAAGATACTAGAGCAAAGAGTGATATTGATATATTTTGCAAATTTAATGCAACTTTAGCGGACCTTTTAATTAAAGAATTAATGAAAATATCTTTACCCTTAGTGACCAGACACCAGCAAATTACGTTAATTAATATCATATCAATTGTTAGTGAAATAAACAAACACACAAACATTTTAGATGAAAATGGGATTAGATTCTTAATTGGATTTAAATTATTTCAAGTATCATCGAAACAGTCTAGACTTTCCATGAGAGATATAAACTGGGCCCTTCACAGTGATAATAAAGAAATATTGCTAGGAATAATTGAGAATCATTACAAAAATAGATTAGATTGGCATAAAATTCTAAATAACGGCTTGCCATATTGGGTTGATGGTGTAAGACTTTCTAAAATCTTAGAATCTTGTGCCAGAAATGAATTCGGCGAATCAAGAGACCCGTCCGGCATGACAACCCTATTCTATCTAGCAATTCACAAAAAGAAAGTCTTATTGAGCCTTTGGAAGACGGCTACACATCCGGAACAACAGAAAATGGTCAAGTTCCTAAATAATGACTTTTCAGAGCCTAGGTGGAAATCTGCAGCTTTAAAAAACGCTTTTGTTTTGTTGGGAAAGCATAGGTATGTGGATGCTGCTTCGTTTTTTTTACTTGCGGATTCTTTGAAAGATTGTTGCCGAACATTAGCGAATAAAGTTAATGACATACAGCTAGCAATAGCTATTTCAAAGGTGCATCACTTACAGCTGACTTCTAACTCAAATCGTGAGGTATCACAGATGATTATAGAGGATTATGTATTGCCGCGAGTTATGCAAGATGGTAATAAATGGCTAGCAAGTTGGTCATTCTGGGAATTATCCTTTAAAGAACTTGCTATTCAAGCATTAGTTAAACCCCCTTATGAAGTCATTTCTGCAAATAAGAAGTTATTTTCAGATGGATTTATTAAGTATAGATTTAAATCTGTGACGTTAGAAAATGAATCAAAACTTTTCTTAAACAATGATCCTGCTTTAATTTTGTTATACAATGATTTACGACAGAAAAATCTAAAATATTTTACCGGTTCATTAAATATACAACCAAAAGAAGAGTTTGAATTCATTATTAAAGTCTGTTTAATTTATACACGTATGGGTTGTGATTACCTTGCAATTGTCTTGATAAAACATTGGAACTTTATGAAATTTGATATGGATGCAAATAAGGTGAAGTGGACAAAATATGAAGACAGAGACAGCAACTTTGTTAAGAGTATAACAGCTGACACCTCCAAGGCAGAAAGTTCTAAACAATTATCTTTCAATAGAATAAATCTGGTTAATGTAAAATTAGTTAATTACCAACCTCCTCCAACAGTTGCATTTGAAGAACCAGATATGAGTTCATTTGATTTTGGATTTTAAAAAATAAAACAAGAACTAAAATACATTGTTACTTTTCCTTGCTATGTATTTTAATTGATTCATCACAGGTGACCAAGCTTGAATTAATGTCAAAATAACACCAAAACTTAGAAATATCCACATCTTTGAGAAAAAGATTCCTCTTATACTATCATATAACATAGACATAAATATCGCAATCATTACATGTACTTTCTCTAGAAATCTTGACCAAAGAACACTATTTTCTAATTTTTCATTGTTGGCAGTTGGTGAAGCAAAATATTTTTTCAAGAACAACAAAGTTTCCCTGACGGTAGGAGTGGTAAATATATTTAAAATGCTTTTCTCGATTCTTTCAATTAAATGGTGTCTCACGTATATTAAATCGTAGCCTGGGAACATCGTGACTCTTAAAGGTTTTCCAACGTCTTCTCCCCAACTGATATGTTGAACACAATCGTCAGGCCTGAATTCACAATATTCTTTTGTGAATATTTTCGCTATGAAATGATACCTGAAGTTTTCAAAAGACTCAGGATATATATAAATAGGCACCAAAACTATGGAACATAATAAGGGAAGGAAGAAATACAGCATCAGTCTGATCAATTCAAATGTAGCTTCCCACCCATTCCTATCCAAAGCAATAGGCAATGTTATATATGAAAATAAAAATGGATATGCTAGCATTGGTTATTATCCATTGATATAAACGATCTCCATTACAATCACTAAAAAATATTACTAGTATATAAACTCTACCCGGGACTCGAACCCGGAGTCTTCCACTTAGGAGGCGGATGCCTTAACCGTTTGGCCAGCAGAGCTATTATTATGAAAGTTTGGGAAAAATTGTATTATAAGCTCTGATGAGGCAATAAGATTACCCGAATTTTGACTGATCGTATCTTAAAAAGTGGCTGTGCTATAATATTTTTTGGCTTTATGTGCCAAGAATTCTTTGCCACTGCAATACTTTGTATGGTGCATACTACAAATCATGCTTTCAAATAGATAATCATTTTTTGCACATGTTGGTCGTATTGTACATATGTCTTGGAAGCGCTTTACCTTTTCCTGATTTATTCAGAAACTGCGTAGTATTTTTGCGGAAAAGAAAACCTTGAATTTCGTCTTTTGAGAACTTCGTATACATTGTATACCACATATTCGTATGGCATAAAGTGTGGGAACGGAATTGACGATTTTCTTATATTTTTGTTAAAAGTTTACTATGAATGTATACGAAGCGTTAGAATTTCCGCTGGAATTATATCTCAAGTGATTCGGGCTTATTTTCCTTAAGATGCATTGTTCTACAATCCTCACAAACCCTTTTCTAAGTGGGCGAGGGGATTAATTTGTTGGAGTGCTGAACATTTGATGTCTAAGATTTAATGTGACTTAGACGATGGCGGGCTCAGTCCTACAGGGCAAACTAATGACTCGCAGGTACTTCAGCACTAAATTACTGATGAAGCAGGTTTTCGCACAAATTTTGTAGAACCGCCCTGCACATTATGTAAGGACAGTTGCAATATATTGTGTAATTGTCACAGCAATGGTTCCTCTCTAATAAAAGGCATTGATATTATAACAGTATAGGCTCAGGGACCTGGCAGCCTCTCCACATAGCCCATACTTCGTTCGATATTAAGACCTCAATTGCTACCGATTTCTTAGCATTCTCATTTTGGCACGGAAGCAAGAATTTTTATTATCCTCCATAGTGGCATGTCAACTGAAAATGAGTATCCCGAATTCCATAGCCGAAGTAATCGTTAAAGTCAAGGAGCACACCATCAAGAGGATCGCAAAAACTAATTGTAGTTGTAATTGTATAGCATGTATTGATGACCTGAGTTGAAGTCATGAATAGCATCCAATAAAGAAGTCATCACATCATCATACTCGCTTATGGGAACAGATTACCTCCATCTGTGGTTCGGGCCAAAAACGAGGTACAGCAAAAATACGGCTATTGAACATAGCCTCTTTTTACTTTTATCATTGCCTGAAACGTCTTATCACTTAAATGGTTGATTTTCATCACACTCTTATAACGGCAGTAATATTCGTTAGAAATTAACTTTGCATATATATATATTCATCGGAGGTTTCTAATTCAGAGGTGGAAATAAATTCGATCTGAAAAATAAATAAACCATCAGATATTTGTTGCTGGATATCCGTTAAATTAATTAAATTGCAGTTACATTCTTAACAGAGAATTTTAACTACCCCAATTACTATTTATAAGCATGGCCCCACGTACACCTTTTGAAAGGAAGGCGTTGGCCAGTAGGACATTAAGTGCCAGCAGTGCCAATAGCAACAGAGAGCTTGATTTATCGTTGGTAGAATCGGCATCATCAAGTTCGCCATTGACAGGAGGCGGATCCTTGGATGTAAGAGAGTTATCAGAATTACATGACCCTAAATCTTTAAAGAAACTATACGATATAGGAGGAATAGATGGTTTAGCCCAGAAGCTTGGAACGGATTTAGCTAGTGGATTAAACGAACGCGACAGTGATAGCATAGACAATATAATAAAGAAATATGGAGTCAATAGACTTCCCACAAAAGTTAGAAAGTCTTTTTTCAGACTTTGTTTCGAAGCGATGAAGGACAAAGTTTTAATTTTACTTTCAGTAGCAGCAATTGTTTCGTTAGCTTTGGGTCTATACGAAACTTTTGGTGTAGAAACAGAATTTGATGCAGAAGGAAGACCTTTGCCTAAGGTTGATTGGGTTGAAGGGGTTGCAATTATCGTTGCTGTTGTAATTGTTGTCGTTGTAGGAGCTGGAAATGATTACCAAAAAGAAAGACAGTTTGCAAGATTGAATGCGAAGAAGGAAGATCGTGAATTAATTGTTATACGGAATGGCTCGCAAAAAATGGTATCAATTTACGATATTTTAGTAGGTGACATTATAAATTTACAAACAGGAGACGTTATTCCTGCCGACTCTGTGTTAATAACTGGTAAAATTGAGTGTGATGAATCTGCATTAACTGGTGAATCAGAAACTTTAAAAAAAGTTCCTGCCGTCGATGCAATGAATTTTTATGAGAGCCAATTTCCTACTAGTGAAGATCTCGGTTCAAGCAAATTAAAATTTAAAGATCCATTCTTAATTTCTGGTGCTAAGGTTCTATCTGGTTTAGGTAATGCAGTTATTACTGCTGTCGGTGAAAACTCGATACATGGTAGAACTATGATGAGTTTAAATGAAGAAGGTGAAGATACACCATTGACAGTAAGATTAAATAATTTAGCTGAAGGTATTTCAAAGTATGGTTTCTTAGCAGCTTTAGTTTTATTTGTTGTTCTTTTCATTAGGTATTGTGTTGAAATCGCTCCGGGTGGATCATACCATCACTTAGAAAGTGCAGAAAAAGGTAAAAAGTTTATGGATATACTTATTACTGCAATTACAATCATCGTCGTAGCTGTGCCTGAAGGGTTACCTTTAGCAGTTACATTAGCTTTGGCATTTGCTACCACTAGAATGGCCCAAAACGGTAATTTGGTTAGAGTTTTAAAGTCTTGTGAAACTATGGGTGGTGCAACTGCAATTTGTTCTGATAAAACAGGAACTTTGACAGAAAATAAAATGAGAATAGTTAAAGGTTTTTTTGGTTTTTCTGAATTTGACGATACAGTTAATGGACATGGACCAAAATCACAAAGTATAATATCAGAAATTAAAGCTGACTTAATGTCTCTCTTATGTACAAATATCATACTTAATTCAACTGCATTCGAAAATTCTGACTATGATGAAGAGAAAACCAAAGCTGCTACCATGAAACCAAAAAGAAAGTCATTCTTCAGGCAATTGCTTGAGGGAAATAATAATGATACTAAAGAGTTCAATCATACATATTCCGATGAGCCATATTTAGGAAATAAGACAGAATCTGCCTTGTTGATTTTGGGGAATAAGATGTTTAATTTATTTTCTGAGAAGTCTTTAGAGAGACAAAGACAAGAATATTTTCCACAGATAGTTCAGGTTATTCCTTTTGAAAGCTCAAGGAAATGGTCCGGTATAGTTTTAAAGATCGAAGGTGGCTATAGGCTCCTCGTGAAGGGTGCAGCTGAAACAGTATTTAGAAACTGTGAGTATCAGTTTAGTCAAGATGGCCTGGTATTACAAATGGACAGAAATCTCCGTGATGCAGCATTGAGTAAGATTGACGAATATGCAAATGAGGCTTTAAGAGCAATTGCTTTAGCTCACAAGGATTTCATTGGTTTGACTAATTGGCCGTCAGCTGATTTAGTTAACGTCAATAATGCAAATGAAGCTAACCCCGATTTACTTTTTAATCTTTCTGGAACATACCAGGATTCCAAGGATTTTGTTTTGAATGGTATTGTAGGAATTCAAGATCCATTGAAGGAGGGTGTACCTGAGGCTGTTTTACAATGTAAAAGAGCTGGTGTTACTGTGAGAATGGTTACAGGGGATAATTTAATAACTGCCAAATCGATTTCTAAGGGATGTCATATTTTAACTTCTGAGGATTTATCAAATGAATATGCATTTATGGAAGGTCCACAATTCCGTAAGTTGTCTGAAGAAGAAAGGTATAAGATAGCCCCTAATTTGAAGGTTTTGGCAAGATCATCTCCTGAAGACAAGAGACTTTTGGTTGATACTTTGCGTAAATCAGGGGATGTAGTTGCTGTTACTGGTGATGGTACTAACGATGCCCCAGCTCTTAAATTAGCAGATGTGGGTTTCTCCATGGGTATTTCTGGTACAGAAGTTGCTCGAGAAGCATCTGATATTATTTTAATGACTGATGATTTTACTGATATTGTTAAGGCTATAAAGTGGGGTCGTACTGTCGCTACATCTATTAAGAAGTTTATTCAGTTCCAGTTGACTGTTAATATTACTGCATGTGTTTTAACATTTGTGTCTGCTGTTTCTTCTTCTGAGGGAGCTTCTGTTTTGACTGCTGTTCAATTGTTATGGGTCAATTTAATTATGGACACTTTAGCTGCATTAGCTTTAGCAACTGATAAACCCGATGATTCGTCAATCAACAAGAAGCCTGCTGGCAGGCATTCGCCGCTTATTTCAACTTCTATGTGGAAAATGATCATTGGTCAATCTGTAACTCAGTTGATTATAACTTTTACTTTGTACTTTGCTGGTCAGAAATTATTCTTTGGAGATGAGAAAATTACCAGTGCCCAAGTCGAACAACTTCATGCAATGACTTTTAATGCCTTCGTATGGTTGCAATTTTGGAAATTGGTCGTTACTAGAAAATTGGATGAAGCTGACGATATTAAATCAGTAAGAGGAAGAATTACTAGAGAGAATTTGGATTTCTTTCAGCATTTATTCAGAAACTGGTATTTTATTGCCATTGCATTAATTATTGGTGGTGCACAAGTACTTATTATGTTTGTTGGTGGTGCTGCTTTCAGTATAAAAAGACAAACTCCTGGTATGTGGGCAACAGCAATTTTATGTGGTTTTATATCTATTCCTGTTGGTGCTTTACTCCGTATTTGCCCCAACCACTGGGTAGAAGCCATTTTTCCAACAAAAGCATTTAACAAACTTCTTTACTATGTTGGCTTTGGATTCTTAAAAAAGAAAAAGAATGTAGATTTAGAGAAAGCTATCGCTGTTGGCGAGACCAAAGCTTAAATCCATATGCATGAATAATATAGTTCATTTATGATAATTTGTATATTTAATACCACAATACATATAGAATATCTATATCTTCTCTCTGTAATTTATAAGTTTACTGGTAAACTTATTGTATATTGGGTAGAAATTTGTTAAGCCATTAAACAAAGGTAACAATCCTGTGAGTTCATCAATGTGTTGAGAGACTTTTTTGTAATGTTCATGCTCTTTATCTTCAATCAGTTTTAGAATTGATTCACTTAATTGATCAAGGGCCCTTTGGAAGGTCTCTGTGCTTATCAGAGAAAAGTCTTCTACTTGACTTTGTAACGTGTTCTGTATTATTTCTAAAGACCTTAATACTTTAAGTAAATTTTCTTTTACTATTCTAAATTTTGTTAGTTTATCTAGCGTAATAGCATTATCCTTAGAATTTGATTGTGTATCATTATATATATTTTTTACATCAGTTTGCAAAGACAATACGGAGTTGTTTAAAACATTAACATAATACTGTAATCTCGTCTTATTGTAATCATTATCTATTCCAACATCTTCCATTGTCAAGACTGAAATATTCGATTTATCTAACACCTCTAACTTTGTATTCAAGCCTTTTGATAATTCATTGGTATAATAATCAAACCTAGTTATTAAGTTTGAAGATTTGTTTGTAATCTCATTTAGGGTCTTCATGGAGTATAATTGGGCAGGCTGTGATAATCCAGTATTTGTAAGTGATTGGAATAATACATTCACATAGTTAACGGGGTCAAAGTCCGAATCAAAGAACATTGACAACGGCCTTTCGCTAGTTGATTCTGATTCCATTTTATAGTTCCAACTTTCCTAATCTTTAAAATGATGTGTAAATATTTTACGGCTAAAGATCGATCTATTAATTTTTTGTAACGACTTACTAACACACACGAAATATAGAACAGAGTACACGTTCCAATGAGGCTTCTTACAATAGAAGAAAGCTTTGAAGATGTCATTCAAGATGTAAAGAATGGTGAATCTAATTATGATTCTAAAACGTTCTGGGTTGCAGAGAGAGATCTAGCTTCTGATGATGACCGACAAGACTTTTATGATGTGCCTGTTAAAGAAAATTTAATAGGATGTCAAAACATCAAATTGTCAAAGATTGCAAGAAAAGAATATCGATTGAAAATATCTGAAAGGGAATATAACTTGAAATGTGCTAACAAGTCTCTTCTGATAGCTGAAGGGAATATCACGGCGCTTGCGATATCTAAAAGTGACATTTTAGCTATAGGAACATCAATTGGAACTATATACATTTATGACTTGAAGAATGATAAATTATTAAACAAGATATTAGACTATGACATGACTGGTGTTACAAAGTTAAGGATATTTTCCTCTGAGGAAGTCATTATATCTGTAAGTGAAGATTTAACGGTTAGAATCTGGTCTATAACATCTGATAAACCTGTACGGGAATTTAGGAATCATACTAAAGCGATTACAGACATAATATTGATTGGACAAGTAGGTAGAAACTTTTTGTCTAGTTCGAGAGATGGCTCGATAAATTTGAATGATTGTGGGACTGGCAGAATCATACACAAGTTTCAGAGAATTGATAATCATAATGATCCTGTTAATTGTATGGTAATTGGAAGTTTGGTCTCGAATCGTAAGGCATCAACTTTAGAGTTTGAAACAGAAGGGAAGTGCATTTACGCTGGATATGATAGTGGTCTCGTTCAGCAATTTGATATAGCTGGACATACCGAAACAAGTGTAAGATTCTGTAACGGTTCTGGCGAAAGAGTGATAAGTTTAGATATAATAGCAAATTATTTACTTGTTGGCCACCTGAATGGCTTAGTTAGAATTTGGGACATCTCATCAGAATTCTTACAATTTGAGGCTACTTTGAACAAAAACTATTCCATTGAAATTATGAAAGGTTTAAGCTATAATGACATTTCAAAAGAACTTACTTTCCTTGTGTATAATGGCCCTGAAACATTACTTCAGTTGAAAGTTAATTTGAAAGATAGTACGATATCAAATTTGGTTCATTATGTTGGACTTCCAGAACTCTTTCAGGTTTCTAGTATAGATAAAAATAGTCAACATATTGTGATCGGGGGTAAATATAATCTCTTAGAATTATACAATAACTAATCAATTCTACAAGTAATTTTTATGAATAAATAGAAGTTTATTTCATATTTAAAAGCAATTAACAAAAGTTCAGCAAGATTAAAGAAATCATAATTTTGGTCTTGGGTCGACAGATTTGAAGACAGATTCAATGGCAGTAGCCTTCATCATGTTACCCTTAATCTTTAATTTGCCGTTCATAAATAATTTTTGACCGTTAGCTTTACCGGTTGCTAACTTAGTGAAATCAACATCTTTCAAAAACAATTGAACATCGGCCTTTGTTCCAGCATCGACCTTAGCAATGGTACCCTCCTTCTTGAGGTCAATTAACCAAGATTGCTCTTTACCTTCTTTGTTCTTTAAGGTGAACATAATAGTAGCCTTGACACCAGCAATTGCCTTTTGCTTAATCTTATCATCCTTTAATGCTTCATCTAATTCCCTCAAGAAGGCAGAAGCGTTAAATCCATCTACTCCAATATCTGACATTTTGTGTATTCCCTGTTATTTATTGTTTATTTAGCTGCTTAGTTTGCTACTACTTCCAATTAACTTAGAATAAATTTTGAAGGTAATGAAAATTGCTTGATTTATATACTTCCTTCCCCGGTTCAATCATTCATTGACTTATTCATGTGAAATTCGGTGCCTCGGTCTCCCACCTCGTTATTAGGATGATAAGATTTACCAAAGGCCAAATATGTGATAGTCGTACTAAAAGTGAAATCAAATGAAGGGGTGCCCTTTATCATGCCGATGGCATTCTATCGGGATGTATTCTAGGTTTCCATAGCTGTTCCTAAGTTCTTTCATGCCTACTTGAAGTTAATACGCATATTTGACACTAAATGAACGGCTATTGGGCTCACCAATACTAGTACAGATATTCTGGATGAACCTCTCTAACGATATGTTCACATTCTAGTTTGTGGATCAAAACCTGTCTCTCTGGTGTTGAAACATGTGGAGGTAATCACAGACCCAGGATAAAAATACGGAACGTCAAAGACTGCGAAAGAATAAATGAGGAGTTACCAAATTCGGATAAGATCCATTTCATCTCCTAAAATTTACATCCATGATATTTCACATCAGTGAACTCCACTATAATATACTCGGTATAATTGAAAATTAGATGATCTTCACAAACTGACAAAGCCAAGTTCTATGCACAATACGGGCATAAGCTACGCCTACTCACAAATTCCTTATGTGATTATCTATGCTTCAACGTAGGAATAAGAATGAAAGTATAGTGATAAGAATAACAAAAACATAACCCTCTGTCATAATGAAGTGTGATCATGGTACCTGTTCTCTCTATTCATCAAAGAGTGTAGTAATAGAATCTTTCTTGATGTTGTATGCAGGATGAATATTGGCTTCAAAAAAAATTAATCAACTCATCTCCATGGTGTACATTAGATACGATAGATACAATATATACCATGTCATTTCAGTCCCAGACATCTAAACATCGGTCTGAATCTACTGTTAATAAGCTATTATCTAGTATTTTACCTGGAAGTATGGTTAATGCTGCACCTCATCTTTCAGAGAAACGATTAGCATCAGCACAGTTAGCTCACAAGGAAATTCGAAAGTCTAAGGTTTCCTCTCGTGAAATCAAGAAAATCAACCAAGTAAACAAGGCAAAGCAAAACAAGAATATTAATACGAAGTTGGAGAAGGAAAAAAAGTTCATGAAGTTAACCAAATATAACCTTATCAAGCAGCATAAAGAAGATAATAAATTATCTATTGAAGAATCTAAGTATTTGAAAAAATTAGTAAAGAAAAATGCAAATATTGTTAAAAGAGTTTCAGAGATCAGTGACTATGAGATCAGCTCCGACTTAAATGAAGTCAGAAATGAAATATTACAATTGACAAAGCCAACAAACTCCTCATCGAAAAGAAAGCAAGATAGGAAAAAGAATGATTTCAATGCCAAGATTAAAAAGGGTGCTATTTCTTATCCTGGATTAACTCCAGGTTTAGCACCAGTTGGATTAAATGATGATTCTGATGATGAATGATGAACCTTGAAAAAATTGATAGTTTTACTGTTAATGAGCTTGCATAATAAGTTATGAATAACTTTATCTTTATGGTCTCATGCCATATTATCCTTTTTACTTCAAGAGTGAAAGTGATAAATATATATATATATATATAACATTACTATATTCAATATAAATATACTCCCTTGATATTTATATTCATGAAATAAGCCAATGTTAAAATAGTATTAACTACGAAATCTCAAATCGTATAAAGTCTATTTACCAATTTCATATAAGAGTTGACGTAAGTCACAACATAACTTTCTAACTTTTCTCTTTGGATCATCTAAGGCATTAGTGAGATCCTTTAAGGTACTAGATTGATATTTAATAAGTTGAGGATATGGAACATTTTTAAAAGTGTGAAGTAGGCATTTTAAACTCAAGATTCTTATTTCTTCATCATTTCTTCCTTCGGTGATATTTTTAAGTAAAGTTGGAATGATGGTGGACAAATGTGGAATAATTAAGTCGGTCTTTTCAATTATTATGATATCTAATGAGCTCAAAGAAGCTTTTAAAACAGTAGGATTTCTTAATACCAAACTGTTAAGGATTAATAAAAATATATCATCAATATAAGTCCTTAAAATTTTAGGTGACACATTTAGCAAAATTAATGACAAAGATGATAAGTAAACTTCATCTTTTGTCTTCAAATAGTTCTCAGTCAATGTTGGAAGTATCAACTCAAATACTTTTTGTTCATATAGTAATCTGGTATTAAGATTTGACACTTTAGATATAATTCCCTTTATCTTCAGGGTTTGGTTTGAAAAAATTGGTAATTCAACAAAGAGAATATTCAATGACCTTGAAACTAAGAACTTAAGTTCTTTATTTTCACTTTCCAAAAGGAGAATGATTTTTTGTACAAATTCTATACCCAAAAAATCAATTCTAATAATCAAGGACTTTATAATCCAAATCATAACTTCTAACTTTTTAATTTGAGTATCATCCATAACCAGTTTAGTGGAATTCAAATCAGCATAATTACTTTCTAAGATAATACGAATGCTTTCTGATTCATTCGATTTTAAGAACTTGTTAATCAAAAGAGATAAATACTGCAAATAGCAAAGTCTTAAGTATTCATCATCTATGTTATAAATAAGATTGATAATAGAAGGTATTATTCCATTACTTCCTAAACCTTCAATATGAGCTGATTTATCTAAATTAGATAAAATTCTATTGAACAAGGAAATTAGGTAATTAGGAACCTCAGTTAAACATGGAAGCTCTGCATTAATAATCAGCTTCTTTCCTAATAAAAACTGGCTATTGAAATCATTAAGAATATCTTGGTGCTTGCTCTTATCAGTAAATTTAACAATTAATCCTATCAACTCCCCACTAGCTTCTATAAGAGATATATCATGGTTAAGATTTTTCATATTTATCAAAAGCGACAAAAATCTAGGAACAAAATTTTTATACAAAGAATTTGTTAAGAATTGCTTAATAATTTCAGTTTTATATATTGCTTTATTGAACAATTCCACAATATGTTCAAAAATTTCACATTTCATATTATCATCAATTTCTGATAAGCTTAGTGAATCTAACTTATTTAATAGCCTAATTGATAATACTTCCAATAACTGATAATTCACGCATAAATCTTCAAGAGTATTCAATATGTTAGCAATATTAGACATTTCAAAGCTTTTATCAAAATTAAGGAAATTCATGAAAACAGGCAATATAAGGTCAATTACTTGTCTGACTCGCATTTCTCTCAAAGCTTCCCTTGATCCAGAGCTACTAGACTCATTACTCGTTATGCTAACCAAACCGCCAATAATTTCTTTCACTACTAAGTCATTATGGAAATTATCAGGAACATCCAGGATCACAGCATTTAAATTATCATTAAAGTATTCGAATATGAGAGAAGACTCATCTTCATTTAAGAAATATGGAGTCTGCATCAATTTAATTAATTGTTGAACAATTTTACATTTCAAAGTTTTTTCAAGATTAGAAGAACATTGCAAAAGTTGTCCCATAAATATTAATAAATGGTCTTTAAAATTAATTAATTCGTTATTCTTTATATCATTTTCAATAAAAATTTCCTCATTCGTATTAATCAAAACATTATAGGCTATAATTATAAAGCCCAAATTATCTATCAAATCTCTTTGCTTAGAAACATTTAATAATATATCCTCAGATTTATCCACTTCTAACTTATTTCCTTCATTCTCTATTCTTTCAATTCCAAAAAACTTACCCCAAATCAGATACGAGAATAAAAATTTGGTGATGAAATTAAAACTTTTGAACGAAACAGAAGCTAATGTACTCAATAATAGGACAGATTGCTTAAATGTCTTTGTATTAAGACCTAAATTAGTCTTCAATTCTTCCGTAATAGTTGACAAGAAGGTTTCGTGCTGATCACTTTCAGCCAAACGCTTATTCAATTCAGATATGATTACTAATGTTAAAATTAGAGTTTTATTATCATCAGTATCCTCAATACTTTCATCATAATTCTCAGGTACAATAGTACTCAAAAAAGGTTTAAAAATTGAAACATCATTATGTAAAATTTCGAATTTTAATGCATTCCAAATTGTTAACCAATATTCAACAATAGTTTCCAGAGAATAACTCTCAACACAAAGTAGTAATGTCTTAAGCACATCATTTCTAATAATAGGATTTGTAGATGTTAACTTTTCATTCAAACTAGAAAAGGAGTCTTTCGCAAATAATGATTGAGAAGCTATCGAACACCTTAATTTTCCTTTTAAATCTTCTGCCGTAATCTTATAAGGATCATTTTTAGGAGGGGTAAACGAGATAGGAAAATAACAGAAGCAAACGTCAAATAAATCGTTAATAAATTCCTTCTGAAGATTATCCTCTATATCAAATTCAAAATTCTTATTTATCTTGGCGTTCAACTCAAATGATAATAATAAATTTCTAGGATCCTTTTCACTTGTAGCAATATGTATGAATAATTTAACAAAATTATCTGAAATGTCTTTGTTCATTTGAATGAAATCTAAATTATATGTTAAAATATTGTTCAAAATATTGAAGGCCTCGTAACGAGTCTTAGCAAGATTTTTTCTTGGGTCATACTTAATTAATAATGCTTCTAATAATTTAGATATATTATTATTTAGAGAAGGAAGGAAAGAATTAAACTTGACAAGAATTCCTAACCCACGTAAAATGTTGATCAAACACTGCTTATCATCCAACTTTACAAGAAGGAAATCCAAAAGAACGTTAACATCTTGCTTGCTTAAAACTTGACCTTCGAGCTTTTCTAAAACTTCCACTAGGCAACCAAGTGACTTTAATCTAATTAAATCGTTATCTGAAGTTAATGAAGGTCCTAGATGTTGAATAAATTCCAAAAGAGTTAAATCATTTTTCTTCATTAATTCCACTAAAGAAATGCAATACATATTAGAATCTTCTAAATCATCGGTACTTGCAATATACTGACTAATTATAGTACTATGTTCAAGTGTATTATCTTCGGAATCCATTATGGTTAATTAATAATCAGCCACTTAATGTGCCTATCAACCAGATCAATAATATTGAAAATTTGTAGTACTAAACTGTAAAATATGAATTTGCATTTTAACGCACAGACAAAATGTTTTGAATCAGATACTAATAGAAATGATCTGGTGCTATTCAACCAAAAACCTTACTTAATACCATTTCTTTCAATTGACAGAGCTCTATATTTTACTGCCTCTTAATATTTTTTAATCTTTCTAATTGATGTATTAAAACTTAAAAACAGTTAAATTGTGAAAAGACCAAATATTGAAAAACATCTAGGGTAAAAATATGATTGAAATCCCTGATTTAGATGAATTATCTATATATACCCCTGTCATTGGAACGGATGAATGTGGGTCCGAACGGTCTTTTATACATCATGAGAAAAAAAGCTATAATCTGGATGTACAAAGAAGACATACACCAATAGATTATGATTTCGAATATGTGGAGCATGAACTGACTGAGGTGGAACAGAATAATACGCAATATGAAGAAAGCACGTCTCTAGAAAACTTACCATTTCAGCAGAAAGGTGATTATAATGAATCCTTATTAAATAGAGAATCAGAAAATATGAATAGTCAAGTCCTAGAATATAATGTTAATGCTACATCTTCACCGATATTTAATGCGTCTATTAGTTATCAGCAAGAGCCACTTCAATCAATTGAGATTTTCAAAAAAGGTGAAAATGATTCTACAGGGTTTGTATTACAAGATCCACCTTTGATCAAATCTAAAAGTATGGCACCGAGAAATAGTTATAATGAAAATTTTAACAGATTTAGTAGAAATGAAGCCAATTTACAAATCTTGGCGTCTCCTATATCGCAAGTTATTAAACAAGACCATACAGAGCCATCGCCACAACTACCACCACCACTAACAGCTACACCAACGCAACGCCTTACATTTTCTAATGGGGAAGAATTCAGTTCTGTTAGAAGAGGTCTTGCCACGGATCTGAAAGCACCAGCTGAATATACTTTACATATAGTTTTTACTCAGTTTGTTCGACATGCAGAGCGTAAACTTAATTTGTGCCTTGATTATCCAATTCTGGAAGAACCACCCATTATTGATTTATTGGGAGAAGGTGCTGATCCTCAATTTGATAAAATTATTGCTTCGTTAGGTTATATTGCTAGAAAGAAACCAAAGCAAGTTATTGATAGTGTAATGTTTTGGAGAAAATCTAAAAGTGATGTTGCTGTATTGGCTGCTGACGAAGTAGAGAGAGTACTTTCCAATGCGAAAATGAGAATAGTAAACATTTATTCAAACCAAACGTCACCAACGAATTCTACAACCAAGAATTCTAGTTCTCAAATTAGGACAAAGCGCAGTTTAAGTTTAATGAGATCCAAGAGTATTTCTAAAATATCTCATCGAAGAAATGAATCTGCCACATCCGCGCCAGGGGCTAATGCAATTGCATCTTCTCCTTCAAGATATGATGATGAAGTAACGAAACAAAGACAGTATTATGATGACCAAATTGCTCACTCGAGAGAAATCGCAATACAAGCTGAAAGAAAATCGTTAGCTTCCATCTATATTCTATGTCGAGTACTTATTGAGGCTGTAAAACAGGCAACTAAGGAACTGGTTGGTGATGATTTAAACGATAAATTGGAAGAGATTGTATATAGTCAGTTGAAAACTACAGATCCTATCAGCACGAGTGAGTCATTAGTTAGATTATCTAATTGGAATTTATTTGCCGAACTCCTTGGTTTTATGTCTGAACAAAGATTTTTGAGTGTAAGTGATAGGTTTATTGCAGATTTAGAAAAGGTGCCAAATAAAATTAAACAAGAAGACGAGCCTAGGCTTCATTTGCTAATTCACGGAATGAGATATTTGCGCCTTACTCATTATCCGTTGGATGCGTTTGAAGAAAGTGCTGATTTTATGGCTTCTATGGCAAAATTCTTTGATAGGGCCAATAATGAATCAATTATCATGGCCTACTGTGAAGTCTTCAGTAATCTTCTTATGCCATTAGCAAATATTCTTACTGCAGAAGTAAATCATCCAACATGGGTAGAAGCAATTGAGCGAATATTTAAGAAAGCTTATAGAATATGGCATCATGTTATAAAGACTAATAGTGCTCTCCTAACTTCATCAAATAACATGGGGAATATCGCATCCTCAAATGCTGCGAATGCTCCATATTCTTCAAATAATGCATGGAGTTATTCTATTAATTTAATGGTATCTACTTTGTCAGTATCAAGAAAGGAATTATTTTCAGACGCTTGGTTTAAAATCATCGAGGACAATATGTTCAAATTAAAGCCAAAAACTGAATTGGAAGTGAAGACAACCTTTATCATTAGTATTGCAAGACTAATTTGGGTATATCTAAATAGATTACCTGATACTCTAAATAATACTGTAAAGAAATTGGATGCTTTGTTTCAATTATTATTCTTTAATGGAAACGCAACTAGCAAAAAGAATCAGTGGATTTCCTTGGATGTCTACTTAATAAATGCAATGGTTAAGTTGACTCGAATAATTGCAAATAATCATCTAAATTATGTCCTTGAAAATGTTTTAATCAAACTTTTAAAGTTAAGTTTCAATGCAAATAACTTGGAAAACGCTGCACCAGAGAGGATTATATTTGTTATTAAATGCTATTTGGCGATTCTAGAAGATTTTGAATTAGGAAAAAAGCTCTCTTATCCAACGGATGAAGTTATAATGAATAGAATTTTATTGAGCCGAGATAGCAAACTGAGAGACTCGGAAGAAGCAGGTGTTTCCAAGCTTAATGAATTCATGTTCTCTGCTAAGAACTCGAATAATACTGTCTATCATGATGAGCTTTGTCGTTCCTTTGGAACTTTGTTAAAGTTATTAGATTCTCAGTACGGTACTGATACTTTACTTCTGGATGGTAATAAGACCTCAACACCGGTTTCAACTAATTTATCAAAGGCCCAATCACCATTTTCATCTTTTCATTTTAATCTTGACTTCTCTTATCATGAAACAAAGGACTTACATATTGAACTTTTCGCTTCCTTAATTGGTGTAATACCTTTGACACTTGTTTCGGTACCAGGTGATTCTTCGTCTCCAATTATTCCTTTTAAGAATATAGTTGAGATCTTAACGAGAAATATTCTTCATTCTAATATCAAAGTTGCTCATGCTTCTGTGAATGCTTTGAAGGAACTTTCTTCCAAGAATAATCCTAGTAGTTTAATCACAATGTATGCTAAAATCGCTTTCCAATTTAGTGATAAGCCAAATCCTAATTACAAGAATGATTTTTTAAATTCACCAGAATTTCATAGATTGTTAAAGGTCTATGTTGACCTACTTACCTGTTGGTTAAATAGGTTCCATAATATTATTTCAGATAAAGATTCTCTGAAGAATATTAACCCATTAGCACAAAATGATGAAAGCATGAATAATGATGTCTTAAATAGCATGTATCAGATTAAGCATAACCCTCTAACACCAAACGATCAAAGTGGAAGCCCAATTGATGAGCTAGAATGGAAAGCTATTATAACGGTAATTGAAGAAGTTGAAGGAAATGGGTTATTTTTCCTTTGTTCACAAGATGCAAAATGTAGACATTTTGCAGTTCAGATCTTAAAACTAGTGGAACAATTTGATCAAGCTATATATAATATAACGGATAAAAGCAAATCATTAGACTCATCACTTTCAAATTCAACCAAAAGTCATTCCAGAAGTTCTTCTAAATTTGCTGCAGATATCGGTACACGCTTGATTCATATTTTGGAGGACATCGATTTTATGGAATTGATCCAGCCATTGAAGAAAGAAATGAGTTCCCCAGAGCGAAATAGAATATTAAAATTCAAGAATAAGAAAAAAATATTATTACGATTAGCAGAATCTGATTATGGAATTGATTCAACAATTTGGTTTAGAATATATCCCAAACTATTGGATATATTTTTTGAAAAATGCCCTATGCCGGTAGCCATGTGTCGCTCTATTGTCTGCGTTCGTCTTGTTCAAATGCATGAAGCGATTTTCGAATTTTCAGAAAACTATAAAAATTACACATCATCTATATTTTCAAAGCCATCATCTGGATTTCCTCCTGAACTTTTAGTTATTCAATGGAAATTATATTTAATTTTTGCATGTTGCTCCTTAACGTCAACTAATGAACAGAAAATATCTTTACCAAATCAGCCAACTCATGGAAGAAAAAGATCCATGCAAATGTTTATTCAGCATCAGAAAATTACTAGTGCTACTTCTGTATTTCGAATGGTCTTACCTTTTCTTAAATCAAGACAACCTATGGTTAAAGATGCTGTAATTTCAAGTCTTGGTTGCATAAATAAGAATACTTTCAAAACTTTTCTTGAGAACATTCCTCAAAATTTAAGTGATTGGGATGTTGATCGAAAAAATGATATACTTGAAGATTCTTTCAGGGTTGAGATAATTCATATTCTCTGGATCCTTACGAGTAGGTTTAAATCGATGAATGCAATCTATTCCAAAGAATGGATAGTTGCAAATTTAATTTCTATTATTAAGAATGTCAAAACGTTTTTATCAATTCCTTCAACTCAAGTAGATGCTGATTTTCAAAAGCTCCGCCGGTATTTCTGCGGTCTTCTAGAAAATATATACTTAAGCTTGCAAGATAAAATGGATCTAAATAAATGGTTCCCATTTGAGGCTAGAATTGGTTGTTTTAATTATTTGAAGGAATGGTGTGAGTATGGAGATGAATATGAATTGACAGAAGATAGATATAACATCATGAGTAAAAACGTCAAGTCCCAAAAGGATACTGCATCGATCCTTGCTATTTTGGAAATTGAAAGAAAGAATTTAAAATTTGCGTCTCTAAGCTGTATGGCAACATTATGTAATGGACCTATTCGACATGAGATTGAAGTTCCTGGAAATGTTGCTGTTATCTCTTTTGATCTACCTGGGATTTTCAGTTGGATCAAATCTCTCTTTTCTTCTGATAATGAAAGAATAATAGAAATTGGAAAAATTTCGTTAAAGAATATCTTGGCTTTTAATTGGAAATATCAAGAAATATATGATGAAATAGTGAAACAATGCTATATCTCGCAAAACAATTTAAACATAACTCAATATTATTTTTCGATATTTGTTGATAATTATTTGAATTATAATAAGGATCATCGGGAAAGTCAGGAAATTCCATATGATTTGATTTGTTTATCTAGCTACTTGATGGGAAATGATATATATGAAATTCGTTCCTCTGCTGTTAAATTACTAAGGTTCTTGGAACAGAAGTATTTTGGTACCTCGCCAGTTGACAGATTTGTTGAATCCATAACTAGTAAATCAGTAGTTGTTTACAAGAAAGCGTTATTTGGAGTTTCAAATCATGCGGTAACAGTGCTTCCCGAGAGTGGAATTTATCGCATAAGTTATTTAACTAAATTTTTGAATGTGGTCGATTCAAAGGTTAGAAGAGATATAGTTCCTTCTTTGCTACCATGGATACAAATTGTTGAACTTAAATATAATACGATGGAAACAACCAATCCTGAAACAAATCAAAATAATAATCTGGAAAATTTGAGCGAATCTTCTATTATGGTATTGAATAATTTATTTGAAATTACTGTTAAATTCAGCTCCACTATGTCTAATGAAGTTGAAGCCCTTTGGGTGGCATTGAGCAGTACTGCTGATAATTTCAATATAATAATTGATTTCCTAGTAAGCAATTGCTTAGTGAGAAGGAATCCTCTATTTATTGAGCATTCCAAACAAATTATTGACTATTTAGCTTTCTCTTGGCCCGATCCTTTGGTGATCATTGATAAATTCTTGAATAACTTACAAACCAAGTCTATGGTACCACCGCAACCCAATGCAGTTGATACTTCTTTTGAGATATCCTCACAATTTCCTTATGTTGCTAATCTATGGAAAGTTATTCCTTACGATGAAAAGGATGTTGCATTTTCTGTTGGTCAGTTATCTATGATTTTTTTGGTCGATCTTTTTTCTGCTCAAAGTCTGAGAATGATAGAAAATCTTGCACTTCTAATGCATATTTCTTTCTCCTTGTTAGATCACTATTTACCTATAGTACAAGAACTGGCTAGTTCAATGCTAGTTCATCTCATTCAGTCATTGGCTCCAAATGAACCTAAATCTGAAGAAACAATCGGGGCCCTAAGAAACAAAGATAGATTGAAATATTTATGGGTTTATGACGATTTGAATAATGATAAAAAAGGTGCGAGAACCCCAAGGAATATGGATTACTTAGTCAGAAACATCTTAGAAATTTTGACACCAACATTGCTTCCTCTTCAAGAACAATGGAGTAGAGTTTCATTAAATTGGGCTACAACATGTGCGGTTAGACATATTGCATGCAGATCATTTCAGGTATTTAGATCATTGCTTTCATTCTTAGACCAAAGTATGTTGAAGGATATGTTGCACCGTCTATCCAATACAATTTCAGACGACTCATTGGATATTCAAGGCTTCGCCATGCAAATTTTAATGACTCTTAATGCAATCACTGCTGAGCTTGATTCAGAAAAACTTATAGACTTTCCTCAGTTGTTCTGGTCTGGTGTTGCTTGCTTAAGTACTATTCATGAACAAGAATTCATTGAGGTTTTATCAACGATGTCTAAATTTGTATCTAAAATTGATTTGGATTCCCCTGACACTGTGTCATGTTTAATTTCAACTTTTCCTCCGAAATGGGAAGGCAAATTTGAGGGCCTCCAACAAATTGTTATGGTTGGTTTGAGGTCTGCTACTGCTTGGGATCCGGCTATTAAATTTTTGGATAAATTAGATTGCTTGAAAGATAGTGAAATAATTGGAATAGGCGACTCCCGCTTGCTTATGTCAATTCTTGCACATTTGCCATATTACTTGCATTCCTTGAATGAGAATAAAGGAATTCCTGTGGAGATATCAATATCTGCTATTTCATTGAGTAAAATGGCTGAAAACAATAACAAACCTAGCTTATCAAGAATTTTATTATCATTGGCTAAAAACCGATTTAGATCGAAGAAAGATTTTCTTGTCCAAACTGTGAATACAATTAGTAACATTTTCTTCCCTGAATTTGAAGCACAAACATTGGTACTTCTTCTAGGTTTTCTTTCAAACAAAATATCTTGGGTAAAATTAGAAACCATTAGTTTATTAAAACACATTCTTCCATTGGTAGATTTACAGAGAGATGAATTTGTTGGTGTTGGTGCAGATCTAATTTCTCCTTTATTAAGATTATTATTAACTGATTATGCTGAACCGGCGTTAGAAGTCTTGGATGAAACAGAGATTATATCAGGCTCCCAATTGGATAAAGATGTTCTAAGAATGAGTCTCGGTAATACGTCGATAAGAAAAGAGTATGAAAAGACTGCTACATTATTTGGAATTCCAGATGATAGTGGTTGGGCAATTCCTATGCCTGCTGTAACAGCTGCTAGTACCAGAAACAACGTACATGCTGTGTTTTCAACTTGCATTGTAACTACAGTCATTGATGAAAATGTAGATGATTTTAATAAGGATGAAGAAATTCACTTTCATATGGATGACTATAATGCGCCGGTGGAATACGCGGAAACTATATCAATGAGTATTGATGAACCTGATGCCTCATTGAGTAACATGTGGGCTGCATTAGATGATTTCGACTCATTTTTCACTAAAGATTCAGAAACAAACGGTTTAATCCCAGTAAATACACGTACTGGTCATTATAAGAATGTTGAATTAGAAAGACGCCAGAATGGAGTCAAGGAATTAGTTCATCCAATGGAATCAGTCCCAAATGTTTATGAGAAAAAGGCATCTTATATTTTGAATAAGAGCTTGGCTAGAACGCAATCAAATTCTTCATTTAGAGCTTCATTGGCTGATTCAATAGGAGGAGCAAATTATGGTAATCATCCTAAATCATCTAGTACTAAAAAGTCATATATTCCATTCAGAGGTGGTAAGAACAACTTTAGGAATTCAAATCAGATAGTAAGCTCTGGCTCCCAAAATACAGATCTGAACATAGCACCTTTACATAATTCCGATCTGCCACCGATTACACAACAAATTTCACCATCATTATCAGATAATTTACTACAAAATGAAAATCATACTAGAAGTCTTCTTGGAAATAAAAAGAGATCAAAAAAATCTAGTAAAAGTACACCACATACACCAAACATAAATGGAATGAATGAATTACAAGGTAGTGGTTATTGGAGTAGGAATAGTCTAGGAAATTCAGTTAGTGGTAATACTTCTCCAAAGTCCACTTCAATGGGCCCAAATACACCAAAAGTTAGAGACAAGAAAAAGGGATCCCAAATTTTCCGATAGAACATACTTCGTAGTTTAGATTGGGCATATATATATTTTGTACGACGAATATAAAAAGATGTTCTTCTTTCAAGTCTATATTCGTCATGTAGCCAAATTTTAACTTCAAATTTCAATATAGAAATAAGATTAACTATCTAATCAAAGACTGCTATTTTCTATCTATTATTTTGAATATTAGTCAAAATTAAATTATTAATAGATGTAATAGCTACAATAAAAGAATAATCATATTTAAAGTTATTTTGATTATTTAATTTTAAATATCTTATAGGCTAAGTTAAGATTCGCAATTAATCTGTTTCACAATCCATTTCACTTGGAGAGATACGGGATATCCTCACTTAAAGGGAATTATTATGTGTTTGTAAACAATTCATGTATTAAACAGCATAGGAACTGTAGAACACGGTTTCTTTAACATTGCTGTATTACGAAATATCTCAAGCTGTATAATAAAATGACACCAACAGAACTATTATTGATTTTTTTTAATTTAATTCCCCACAACGAAAAACATATATCAATTAATTAGATAGAGGCTTACTTCAGTATAAGTGCATTTAACACTTATATCCATCGTACGTATCTGATAAATGTACTATCAAAGCTGTTTTTAATCGTAACTATTTTTCATTGATTCAGATTCTACAAAATATTGGATTATTGGGTCTTAACATATTTTGGTGTCATTTTAGAATTAATAGAAACATATTATAATTTATAATAAATATTAACCTTTTAATAATATTTTATTATTTTTTCATATAACTTAGTATCTTTTTTGATGGTTTTTGATATTATCATAAGTAATAGTAATCTTACTCAGAAAAAAAGGAAAAAGCCTATATATAATCTCTCTTAGTTAAAATAACTAATGATCTTTTGCACTTATATCTTGCAAAATATACGATCTACTGCAAGGATTAATCAGTTCCAACAAATATTTTCAAAAATAATTAACGACCCCGGTGAGGATCGAACTCACGATCTTAAGATTAACAGTCTTACGCCTTAGCCAGCTTGGCCACGGAGTCGTTATTTATTTTGTGTTAGGAAATGTTCCTAACAGTACCTTCACGTGCAAGCTATACACATATATAATTCGCATTTGTTGCAAGCTCTACAAGTTTACTTTTAGAGATCAGTTTTTCCTGTTATATCTAATTTATATACCATTATATATAAATATATTACTGTTTTCTGGTTATATAATCTCTGAGAGTTCATCTAAATAAGAATTAAGGACTAAATCTAACTTAAAGGTCCGTAAGTTTCCTAACATTTTGTGTAAGAGAATACAAGGATACACATGTGATGTTACAATGATGAAACATATTAGAAACATATTAGAAACATATGTGTACTATAAATAAGAGTAGTTAATCCTTGAGTCTTGAGAGAAAAGAAGCAAGGAAATTAGGAACTAGTTAGAGTAATAATTAGTTATAAATAAGTAAATAAGTTAATCAACAAAACAAGTAAAGGTTCTATACATTACAAGAAGGTATATAGAACGGAGATTTATAAGAATTACCTAATTAGAACCCAGTTTCCTTACATTTTGTGGAAGGATATATTCTTAACAGCAAGTTATACACTATAAAGTTTGGTTTGCAAACAAGTTTACTTTTAGATCAGTTTTTTCCCGTTATATCTAATTTATATAACATTATATATAAATATAATACTGTTTTATGGTTAAATAGCCTCAAAGAGTTCATCTAAGTAAGAATTAAGGTCTAAATCTAACTTAAAGGTACGTGAGTTTCCTAACATGATGAGTTACTGATCTGGATAGAATAATGAGGACTATTATTCTTTTAATTTCTTAGGTTGTAGCTTACGTTTTTAAACTGTTTATCGTTACCTGTGTATATAGGTGTATATATATTAAACCATAATATCTCATATAAGGGACCCTTCTCTAACTCATACAATATTGTGCGATTCTACATCTAAGTTCTTCGAATACAAGCCTAATTAGAGATATATACCATTTTCTACTGGGTTTGTTTGCTTCTTTTTCATTTGATTAATTGTTGATTTCTATTTATGAACTGGCTCATTTAAACTACAATACTTATAGGATCCTATAGGATCTTCTCGAGCAAGTTAGATAAATAATGTGGGTACTCTTCATTTTTGTTTTCAAGACATTATATTTGGAACCTTACTTAGACCTCTCTTCGTTAAAAAATCTGCGGATTTAATTGCCAGAGTGATTTTAAAACGTAATTATACAATGCTGCATCTATTTACTTCCTATCAAATAACTTAGGTTTCTTCTATACACCGGTTTTTCCCGTCTCAATTATGTTCTAACATAAGATAAACTATACCTATAATGATAGTGATTATCTGCAATTTCCCTAAGTAGAATTCTTAGAAAGCATAACATCAAACTGATATATTCATCCTTTGAAGGCATGTTCTATATCTGTTTGAGTTGATTGGAAAAATATTAATCTGTATGAGAAATTCAATAATACTTGGAAGTGAATAATCAAAGCATTTTGCAACCCTCACCAGAACTGAAGTTATTGCCGTAAAGTCGATTGAATACTTTGAGGAAGAGATTTTTTTTTCCGTTTGACAGATAATAGCTATGCTCCATACAAGAGTTTCCATTGGTTGCTACATATGGACCATAAGCTAACAATATTACAGGAGATTAAAGATCGTTGTGCTGTTTGATTATTTCTCGTAATTGAAACAAAAAATACAAGGTAAGAACTTTGAATTCTATATTTTAAGTTTCATAGATTAAGCAATCTTGTTAATCAGAGTGTAAGAGAAAAAGAAGTATGGGAGTTCAGTTAAAAAAAAAAAAAGTAAACATTCGAGAGTAGAATTCGTGGAGGTTTTACTCCATTGAACAAATCTTCATGGCGGAGAGCTCTGATAACGTATTAAAATACCACCAAACATTATTATACTTCATGTTGCTTGGATACTTCGGGTCCAATTATATTTAGATAGATTTTCAGTATATTTATAACTACTAACGCTCAAACATTTTAAGTTCAATACAATACTGTATATAAATTTAAGATATTACTTAAAAATTATCTTCCCACTGATATAATTTTATTCAGAAGACAAATAGTAAACGTCATTTAAAGATGGGTGCAAGGTATGTGTTTGTATTGGAGGTGTCGACTTGAATATTTTCATCGTATACCTTTTTTAAAAAGAATAGTTGGAAGTATACATTTTACAGTTGACTAACAATTTAAAAGTTGTAAAGACCAAAAGAAAGCATTAGCTATTTGCTTACAGAGATCGCCTTGTGTTTTAATCGAAAGAAATACCCCCAAGGACTGTTTAACCAAACCTGAATTAAAAAAAGATTTACCTGAATTATGTATAGCTAACTTTAGGGCTTTTGCGGAGTGTAAGAATGGTTATTTTGATATGAGAAAAAGAATTAAAGGTAATGCTCCTCTTTCTACTGGTAAATATGATGAAATTTATGAAAAGTTATCTACTGGTGACTTTGATCCACAGGATGAAATGAGAAAATTGGATGTCTTAAATAGAAACTTATCTAAACAAACTCAAATAAAGGAAGAACAGGAAAGAACAAGACTCGCTGGTAACTGAGTTTTTGATTTTTAATGCATATTGCATATATTATTGTAAAGATTTCAAAACCTTTTTGTTGTTCAATTATCTTCATAATCTGGTTTAGAAGATTTTTTAAACTCAGTTAATAACCGCATTACTCGCATATATCATACAAGCGTAATAGCTTGATTTGATCTTGTATATACATATATATGTAAATAATCTAAAGATATACATACTTTAATTCTCCTAGATATTTAGTGGATGTCATATTTATTGCGAGAGCAGGCTCGCACTTTCTTAAATGACAATCAAAATTAATTGACAATATAAGTCTATCAGAATACAAACCAAAATTTACGTTCATTATGTCTGTCACTTCTGATTTAGAAACTAAAAGAGTTGAAGAAATTGAAAAATTGTTGGATTTGATAAAGCCCAAGATTATCCATTTCGTTGAAAAGTCTAATCCAGAATCAGAGAAATATGAAGATGATTCATTAGGTAAATATCAGGAGCCTGAATTCCTTAAATCTCAAATTCTAACTGAAGAATTAGATAAAGGGATAAGAGGTAACGAAGAAGTTCTTTCTAATGTTATTGATAAAATCTTACTGTATTCTGTTAATACGTGGAATCCAGGATTTATGGACAAGTTATATGCATCCAATACCCCCGTTGGTATCATTTCAGATTTAATCTTGTCTGTTTTAAATACTAATTCACATGTTTATACTGTTTCGCCTATCTTGTCGGTTATTGAAAACTATATTGGTAAGAAATACGCCAGCTTATTCTTTGAAGATCATAAGGAAACCTGTGGTGGTTTAACTTTTCCAGGTGGATCATGGTCCAATATCACCTCTCTACAAATGGCAAGATCATTGAAGTATCCGGACACTAAAGTTGAAGGAAATTACAAATATAAGTTTGCCGTTTACACCTCAAACCATTGTCATTATTCTGTCGAAAAAGCTGTTACTTTACTTGGTTTAGGTTCATCTAATATGTTTAAGATTAAGGTGAATAATAATGGTACTATGAATGTTGAAGAGTTAGATAAAATTATCCAAAGAACCGTGGAGGAAGGTTATATTCCGTTATACATTAATGCAACGGCTGGTACTACTGTTTTTGGTTCTTATGATTCTTTAGAAGAAATATCTAAGATTGCGAAAAAATACAAAGCATGGTTACATGTTGATGGTTCCTGGGGTGGTAATGTTATCTTTTCCAAGAAACATAAGCATAAATTGAACGGTTGTAAGTATGCAGATTCTATTACTGTGAACCCACATAAAATGTTAGGTGTTCCAAATACTTGTTCTTTCTTGTTATTGCCTCACGTTCTGCAATTTCAAAAGTCAATGTCCTTACAAGCTCCATATTTGTTCCATGGTAGAGAGGATTCTGATGATTTGAACGAGAACTACGATCTTGCAGATGGAACTATGGGATGTGGTAGAAGACCGGATGCATTGAAACTCTACATGTCTTGGCTTTATTATGGACAAGAAGGATTCGAAAAGAGAGTGGATCATGCTTTTGAAATTTCAAGATACTTTATCCACAAAATTGCAGAATTACCCAACTTTAGCTTAGTTCTTGGCGATAAAGAAAATTTACCTTCCTGTTTACAAGTATGTTTCTATTACAAACCAGACGGCTACTCAAACCATGATTACACTGATGTTACCAGATTTATCTCCCGAGAATTACACAAGAGAGGTAGGTATCTTGTGGATTTCTCTCCTAACCCAGCCCAAGGTGATAATAACGGTGAGTTTTTCAGAGTTGTTTTCAACTCTCCAATTCTCACCGACTCTGTTATAGACGACTTGATCAACAGTATCATTAGCGTTGGTAAGGAATACCAAGCATCGTGAAGCATACCTATTTATTAGAGTTTCTATAGAAAGTAAACGTACCTTCCTATTTTTTCGATATCTCTGCAGCCCAATCTGCAACGGTGTAACAGGCGATACATTCTTCATTGTGATATTTTCTGACGCTAACACGCTTAATTACCCTCTATATTACAGGCAGAAATGTCTTGCATAGCTCCCCCCATCTAGGTAAATGTCATGTTTCATTAGAACGAAGAACAACTATATGCAGTATACCAATCTTTAGGTCACATTTCTCAATGGAACATGTACTGACAAAGTTCGAACAAATGTAACATACTGCTCGAGCTATGGGGTAAATACGGCACTTATCATTCGCCTTCGTCGAATGTTACACTTCACATATATACATTCCATCCAAGCATTTTGTGGAGAAGCTCCTACTGAGGTTGTGGAAATTACCCTCTAGATGCCCATAGTAAACCTGTAAATGACACTTCACCATGCTAAATAATATGAGCCATTCGGATTATGTAACGAAGAGTGGCGTGTGTTTGTGTAAATTGATTACAACACCGTAACAGATTATAAATTTTTAGATAAGAGATACGGTACAGCGAAAAATTGACTTCGAAAAAAAATAAGGTAGTGTCCAAATCTGCAACGATGTTGCACATTTTTAAATCAGTAAATTTATCTCGTCGTACTAGCATAGTAAATTGTTATCTAGAGGATTTAACGTTGACATGGTATATATTTAGGTAAGATCCTACCAGTTTATCATAATTTTATAGGCAACAGTATTGTACTACTATGACAGCAGAAAAGGATCACAGTAACTTTGAAATCAACGCCGTGAGCGAGTCTTCAGGTATGGGAGAACCAGACCACCTTGAACTAAAGCACCACTCATCGGGCGAAATTGCAGCTTCTGGTAAATGGTATGACAAGAAGATTATACCCGGCTTGCCCCCATATTCCAATGCGATGGTGCAGATTGTTATGCTTTCTTTCGTCGTTTTCATGACGCCAGGTATGTACAATGCGTTATCTGGTATCGGGGCATCTATTAGTGATGTTACTACTTCTGATGATGCCAATGTTGCCTTGTACTGTACGTTTGCAGGTATTGGATTTTTCTCGGGTACCATCTGTAACACAATTGGTATTAGAGCATGTTTAATGTTTGGTGGTACTGGATACGCCCTTTATGCCGGTTCACTTTTGAGTTTTAACCATAATGAGAACAGAGGATTTGTTATCTTTGCTGGTGCATTCCTTGGTATTTGTGCATCATGTCTTTGGGCTGCCCAAGGTGCGATTATCACCTCTTATCCTTCTGAAGGCTCTAAAGGTAGAGGTATTATGGTATTTTGGGTTATTTTTAATTTGGGTGGTGTTATTGGTTCCATCATTCCATTAGTCAATAACTTACATAATGAAGGTAGCGTCGCAAATGATGGTACTTTTATTGCATTTATTATCCTTATGTGCAGCGGATGTGTTATTGCTTCCTTCATGCTTCCTATGGGAAAAGTCTGGAAGTCAGATGGTACCAGGGTTGCCACAGTAAAACAACCTAACTGGAAAGAAGAATTCATTCAATTGGGAAAAGTTTTAGTAAATGAACCTTCTATTATGTTTTTATTCCCTATGTTCTTTGCATCCAATTGGTTTTACACTTACCAATTTAATGATTTCAATGCTGGACGTTTTAACTTAAGATCAAGATCTTTAAATTCTTTATTATATTGGCTCTGTCAAATGGTTGGAGCAGTGATTATGGGTTCAATCTTAGATTTAAAGTACTTCAGAAGAAGTACTCGTGCCAGAATAGGTTTTGTTTTTGTAATGGTAATGTCCTTAGTCGTTTGGGGAGGTGGATTGAAGTTTCAATTAGGTTTCACTAGGGAAGATGTAAATGATGAAAAATTTCAAACACTTGATTATAAAGATGGTTCTTATATTGGTCCTATGTTTCTCTATATGTTCTACGGTTGTTATGATGCATTTTTCCAAAACTATATTTTGTGGCTCTTAGGTGCTTTATCTAACAACCCTAGAAAAACAGCCATATATGCCGGATTTTACAAAGGTTTGCAATCTGCTGGTGCTGCAGTCGCCTGGAGGTTAGATTCAATGGCTAAACCTTACATAGATTTATTTGCAAGTTCTTGGGGACTTGTTGTTGGATCTCTCTTAATAGCTATACCATTGATTTTCTTCAAAATTACGGACCATACTTTTGTTGAGGACGATGATATTGCAAAGATTGTAAGCCTCGATGAATTGGTATCAGTCAAATCCGGTATCAGAACACCATTAGCTGAAGAGGAAGTCTAGCTATATACGTTATTATTCATATCTTCTATAATGATTTTAGTTCTAGTGTTTAATTTATTAATTTATTCAGTGCAAGATTTTTTATTATTTATTTATTTTATATACAGGACTTGACAGAGCTGTTTACAAATTTATCTGAAGAGAAGTTTTTAAAATTCATTAAGTTGATACTAATAATGCCTTTGGATAATGACACTTTATCCTTATACCATTTGACTCTAAAGTCACCTACACTGTATATATTTTCTGTTATTGGTGGTTTTTATGGAAAAAAGAAGTCTCAAGAACTAGTACTTGCTACCAATACGACTATAGAATTATGGCAACCTGACACTTCGAGTGGAAAACTAGAAAAAATATGTCATCAGAATACATTTGGGATAATTCAATGTATCGATAAGTTAAGTGATGTAGGATCCTCTAAGGATACATTAGTAATCACTTCAGATTCGGGGAAATTGGTTGTTTTAGAGTTTAATCTTAACAAGAATCAATTTATACCTATAATTCAAGAACCACACTCAAAAAATGGATTCAGAAGAACATCTCCAGGTGAATACTTGTCTGTTGATCCCCAAAATAGAGCGGTGATGATAGCGTCCTTAGAAAAGAATAAGTTGGTATATAAGATTCAAACCAATTCCGATGATAGGATATTATTTTCGTCACCATTAGAAATATCAAAGAAGACAAATCTCACCTTAAACCTAGTAGCTTTAGACACAGGCTATGAAAATCCGATCTTTGCTGCAATAGAATGTGATTATAGTAATTATTCTGGACTAAATGTATTTGATAGTGAGAAATCTCCATTACAATTAAACTACTATGAACTAGATCAGGGGCTAAACCATATTGTTAGAAGTACTTCTCCTAAAGAATTACCCCCATCTGCAATGCACATGATACCATTATCTTATCCCATTGGTGGAGTATTGATTGCTTGCAATTCCTATATTGTATATGATCATATTTCAAAGGACCGTTTGTATTTGCCTATACCGATCAGGAATGGCTCAAAAGAAACCATTATAATAAACCATGTGGTACACAAATTAAAAAAAAATAATTTTTTTGTCTTGATTCAAAGTACATTGGGTGATTTATTTAAAATATCAGTTGATTATGATCAAGATAGAGAAGCCATTAATGATATGAGGATATCATATTTTGATACAATTCCTGAATGTACAAATATCAATATTTTTAAGAGTGGTTTTCTATTTGCTAATGTCAGAAACAATGATAAACTCTTTTATCAATTTGAGAAATTAGGTGATGATACTGATAAGACTAGTTTTAGATCTAGTAATTTCTCTAATCAAATATCCTTGGATAAATTTTTTACTGATGAAAGGTTTTTTAAAGTACATGGATTGGAAAATCTTGCTTTAGTATATATTGTTGAAACGCTCGTTCCACTAATTGATAGCCATTTAATGGAATACACCGATCCTGGTTCTCCTGATCCATTGAAAGGAATTTTAACCTTATCGTCACATGCATACTTGAAAACGCTAATTCATGGGTTTCCTATAACTACTATTGTTGAATCACCACTACCAATTACGCCTACTGACATATACACTACAAAATTATTCTCAAAGTCCTTAAGCGATGAGTACCTAGTGATATCATCGACGTTATCTTCAAAAACTTTGGTTCTATCTATCGGTGAAGTTGTTGAAGAAGTGGAAGATTCTCAGTTTATCGCCGACCAACCGACACTTGCAGTTCAGCAAGTGGGTACTTCTTCCGTCATTCAAATATTTGCTAATGGTATAAGACATATAAAGCATATACCTAATGATAATGATACACCAATTCAAAAAAACACAACTGATTGGTTTCCTCCTGCGGGAGTTACCGTTGTTCAAGCTACTGCAAATCACCAGCAGGTTCTACTTGCTTTATCCAATAGAGAAATATGTTATTTTGAAATCGACTCTCTGGATGACCAGTTGATTGAATATCAAGATAGAGTTGAGATGCCAGGTTCAATACTCTCTTTAGGATTGTGCAAATCCCAGAGAAAAAGCAACTTCGCCGTTGTTGGATGCTCTGGTGAGATAATTCAAGTTATATCTTTAAAGCCTCATAATTGCTTAGAAACAATGACCATACAAGCATTATCTTCGAACAGTACTAGTATCCTTTTGATATTACAAGATGAAAGGTTGACTGTCCATATTGGTATGGAGAATGGATTGTATGTAAGAACTTTAATGGATGAAGTCGCTGGAAAGTTATCAGACACCCAAACAAGATATTTGGGATCGAAGCCGGTTAGGCTTTCTATAATAGAATTATTAGAAGATAATTGTATTTTAGCAATCTCTTCCAAACCGTGGATAGGTCATTTTAGAGGTTCGAATATAAAATTAACACCGTTGTTGAATTCACATATTTCAACAGGAACAACATTTATATCGGAAGATATAGGTGAAAAGGCAATTGTGGGTATTGATGGAAATAATTTAGTAATATTTACAGTTGGAAATGAAGATTCAGACTTTAATATAGATAATGACTTTGAAATAGAAAAAACCAAATTAAGATATGCCCCTAAGAAAATGCTGATTGATAATACAAGTCCTATTGCATATATTATAGAATCGGAGTTTGGAACCAAAGGACCGTACCCCGAAAGTGATTTAAATAGCAAAAATGCTATTGATACGCCGATAGATCAGGATTATTATGATGTTGTTGGGTACGAAAAAGTAGAAAGTTCTTGGGCGTCCTGTATTCAAGTTGTAGACTACAAAGATCATAATTTAGTTCAGACGATAGAATTTTCGTCTATGAGTTGTGCATTATCGATTTGTAAACTAAGGCTTGATACGAATCAAGACTATTTAGTTGTGGGAGTTACGGAAAATAAAAAATTTATTCCAAGCTCGTGCACAGCAAATTATTTATACACCTTCAAGGTTTTAAAAGATAAAACTCTTCAATTCTTACATAAAACTGAAATTGATAAACCTCCAACAGCAATGATATCCTTTAATGGGAAACTTTTAGTTGGAATGGATAATTATTTACGTCTTTTTAGTTTGGGACTGCGACAATTGTTAAGAAAATCATCTTCAAAAATTGAATATTTGAAAGGTATTGTTGAAATAGCCCATCTGGGTGGAGATAGATTTGTCATTGGAGATTCTGTCAATTCCATGGTATTTATAAAATTTGATACAGGGGAGAATAAGTTCATTCCAATAGCAGATGATATAATGAATCGTCAAATAACTTCAATGTTGAGTTTAGACTATTATACTGTCGCTGGTGGAGATAAATTTGGAAATTTTTTTGTATCTAGAATACCAGAATCAATCTCCAAACAAAGTGATGGTGCTTGGTTTAAGTTTCAGGAGCCATTCTTGAACGCATCAGGAGCCAGGCTGAAAAATTTATGTGAATTCTTTCTACAGGATATTCCAACATCTTTCTTCAGAGGTAATTTAACGTTTGGAGACCAAGAAGCAATTATATATACTGGTTTACAGGGTAGCATTGGCCTTTTTTTACCTTTAGCTACAGTTCAAGAAGTGGAATTTCTTCACAAGCTCGAACTATTGCTACGGAACTATTTTGATTTTAATTTTGATGATTTTGATAAGGAAAAGAATGGTTACAATTTACTAGGTAAAGACCACTTGAAATTCAGAAGTTCCTATAATCCTGTAAAAAATGTCATCGATGGTGATTTGATAGAAAGATTCCAAGAACTTAGCATTGCAACAAAAATTAAAATAGGAAATGAGTTGGATCGGTCACCTAGAGAAATTGAAAGAAAAATTTTTGAATTGAGAAATAGATCTTCATTTTAGGTTAAATAATGCTTAAATACATTTAGATATATAAAGGTATGCGTGTATGTATGTACGTGTATCATACTAAGCTGAATCTACAATTTCTGTTACAATAATCCTACGCAAGGATTTCACTACCTTTCTGTTTGTCAATATTCTTTTCAGAGTTTTCATTTTGTTCTTCATCATTTTGTTCTTCATCATTTTGTTCCTTTGATTTGAATGTCAATTCTACTTTATCAATATCATTATTTTTATTATTGAAATTGTTATTACCATTTACCTTCCTTCCTAATGTTGGACTCGCCTGGCTGTGCAGTTCTTCGCTGTCTTTTCTAATCGGTGTTTGGCCATTTGGTGTGCTGAATTGAACAAAATTCCAAAATGCCGGAGAAGAATGATTTGGATTTCCATTTGGTAAACCTAACTTACCTGAATTGGCTGTTTTCGATCCCCTCTCAGGAGTGAATGCTTCAAGTGGTGCAATTTTCTTGGGACTTGTAAAACCCATGACATCAGAATTAGTACTTGGTGCAGTTGAATTTGCATTAGCATTAGAAGTGTCATTAGAAGAATTTCCTGATGAATAATTATGGTTATTATCACTAATTTGGGATTGTGTAAGTGAGTTCAGACGAGAATGATTTGGAATTGATCCACCATGAACCTGTGAAGGTGGAGGAGGTAAATTAAACAATTTTGTATTAGCAACTTTAGGTAATTTTGGAGTTGCTGTATTTCCATCCCCAAGATGTTTCATGGGAGACGACAATTCACTCTTACTATCTCCTAAACCCTGGATAGAATTTGGAATTTGTGATTGACCATATTTTTGGGGAAGTGGTAATTGGGAGTTTTGATATTGCTGCGGCTGCTGCATTAATGGACCACCAAACATCATATGGGGAGCGGGTTGTTGCTGAAAACCATAAGAGCGTTGAGAATAACCATTAGGTTGTTGGTTTGGAATATAAGACATTGGATTTGCTTGCAATTGATTAACTGGAATGTGAGGATATTGCATAGAATTGCCTAACTTTGGTAAAGTGTTTACCATATTATAATTTCCTTCGTCTTGTCTTTGAACATCCTTCTGCATGTAGTTTTGGGATTCAGGTAATTGTTGATGCGTTGCTAAGTGTAACTGTAATTGTCTTGAGACAGATGAACCCCTTCTAGTCTTCAGTAATGAACCGCTATTAATTTTATTTAAGAACTCTTCCTTATATGATTCGCTAATTTGCCATTTCATACCCTTTCCAGGTTCGTTTGGCCTTCTTGGGACTTTCTCAAAAGCCTTATTTAATGACAAGTTATGTCTAATTGAATTTTGCCAACCAGTCTTCGAATACTTGTAGTAAGCGTAATGAGAAGAAATCCAATTATATATTTCAGATAATGACATTACACCTTCACTATTAGATAAAATAGCCTGTGTGATCATAGTTGCGTAAGAATAAGGAGGTTTGATATCCTTTGCCTCTTCTTTCGATAAATCCTGATCTAAATTACTTTGTAATGAGTTGGCTGATGCAGATGATGGTGATTGGGTTAATTGTGCCTTATCAAACATTTGGAAGCTCTTAATTTGAGAATTATGATTCACTGGAATCGTATGCTGTTGTGGGTAACCCAATTGCGATTTCTTCCTTGATTTTAGCAAATTAGCTTTATATTTTGCTAAGCATATAGACATCATCTTCTCCAGTATATTTGGAGGCGAATCTGGTAAAATAAACATCATTTGAGTGCCTCCGACATCCAAAATTGCACCAGAGTGTAACGGTGTGGCATGAGAGCTGCCTACAGGAATCTTCAGGGAATCAATACGAGCACCATTTCTACCCAATACTTTTAATTCCCAGCAGCGTAAGTCCAAATTATACGTGATTGCTGCATGCTGTCTAGAAACTACTTTAGCAGGACCTAGGTCAATGTCTATGCTCGAGTCCAATTTATTATCTGTATTTCTTCCAATAGATATGGCTAACGATTTCACATAAAATGTCCAATCTTGACCTGCTATCTTAGCATAGGCCTGAACCTCTGTGGCAAGGTTTTTGTCATTCGCATAATTTATCAGAACATTAGTCTTTTCCTCTGGCGTTTGCAATGTCGAAATGACTGCATTTATCATATCAGCAGGATCCTCAAATGATGGTAGCTCATCTTCTTCGTCGTTCATACGCTTTCTAGGTGTGGTGGTGGAAGACATCATCAATACTATTTATAATTGCTAAATGACGTGGAGATCTCTTGCGAATCTTCCTATCAGTACAATGTTATTAGAGATATGACTATTAGTTATTTTGAAATATTTGTCACTAGAACTTAATTTCGTGGGTCCGTTTAAACTGCTTTACTGAGAACCCTATTTTTAAATGCCCTTAATTATGCACGAAAAAAACACCTTAACTTAACCACGTTTATGCAAATCTATAGTAAGAATCAATTCTTTATGTTATTGTGTTGGCTATGAACAAGTATAAAGCAAAATATATGCTATAGGAATGAAGTTCACTGATCAGTAGTTTTCACTATGTTTGTTTACAAAACAAAATTTTTGTTTTGGTATTTTTTCATTGGGCTCAGGAAAATTCCCTCACAATATATATACAGGATGTATATTTTAATTTTAGTTTAGCGTATATAATGGCGAAAATACTAATCGAATAAACTCCTCTCATAATCTATAGGTATAATAAATGAAGCCTGGGTGATATCAAACCCTCTGGCGTCTAGTCTTTCAGAAGTCTCTATGTCTACAATTAGATCTTCTTCCTCGAGTCTTTTTTTATTTAATGCGTCCTCATCAATTATGTCAAACTCGTCTTCTTTCTCTTCGTATTCTATGTTCTCTTCAATCTCTACAAAGTCAGGGGCCAATGCACTCCATTTCTGTGGGAATTGTACTTGCCACAAATATATAGAGCCGCTGTCTAGACCAGTGGCCCCTATGGTGCATCTTAAATGGTTCCATTTTACGTCAAAAAGCTCTTCTTTACTACCCTCCAAAATCTTAATCAAAGAGCCTAAAGAGGTCTCCCATACGTACAAATCGTGCGATGACTGCCCATATGTAGATGCCACAAGGAATTCGGCATTGTTATTGAACGATACAGCATTCCACTGTAGTCTATTAACCACGTCTTGGTATTTATGCTCCACATCAAATTCCCACTGACTGGGGTTGTTGATATTAATAAAATCAGGCAAATTTATTTGACGAATAATTCTATCTGAAGAATTAATTGCCAACTTTCGGCCATTTGACGATATGATCAATCCCTTAATATTGGACGCAGTGATTTTAATCGAGTGCACCATCTCTACGGTTTTGGAGTCAAATATATTCAACCAACCTTTGCTTGTTCCGGAGAAAATGTACCCACCATCATTAGGAGTGAAAATTGAAACCAATGTCATGTGTTTATCATTTCTCTTCTTTTTGTTATTTTCGTCGTCATCTTCTGTATCTTCTTTGTCTTTCTGCATAGGGATTGGTATTGTGCTAAGCCGTTGAATTTTTATGTCATCTTGATTCACCATATCTACAAATACAGGCGAATCCTCGAATAAAGATGCAGTGAATTTTAAATGTGACTGTGGATGCAATGCTGCCAGCCATATAGGACCATCAAACTTTACATTTCGTATGATTGCCGATTTCTCCAAATCTTGACTATTCGCTAAATTTAAATCCCAAAGTTTACAGGTCCAATCTTGTGACGATGTCAAGATATATCTTCCACAGCTTGACCAGCTGATTGATGTTACTGGCCTAGTATGACCACCGTGTCTTAATAACGCCACCACGCCTCCATTTGTTGTTAAATCATATATTACGATCGATCCGTCACTTAGACCTGATGCAAGGTAATCTCCTTTGTAATTAAATTGAATAATCACCGAGTGTCCATACTGTAAAGTGTTGCTTAATGTATCGGGGTATTCCTTCCCTACAGCAAATGGATCTTGTAATGACAAATTCATTTATCAACACAACAACTAAGAAATTATCTAATCGAATTTTTTATATCTAGTACGCGCTGGATAATTGCATATCCATAAATATATGTCTTGAAAGTCGAGTACTAATACAACACGTTATACCCCTGGGTATATTGATACACTAAATATAGATTCAAATGGCTTCTCCTTGTGGATTAAGCAAGTTTGTTTTAGTTGCTATTCTAGCCCTTTTCTTTGGAGGAACAGAGGGTATTGTTCATTTCTATTCAGATGCCGGTAGTAGGAAATGCTTTTATAAGGATCTTAATAAGGGCTCCCTATTGATTGGCCGGTACAAGATGGAAATACGACAGCCCGAAGAGTTATCTTTTTATGTTCCGAACGACAAAGATACCATGGGTGTCCTTATCGATGTGGAAGAGACATTTGATTCTGATCACAGAGTTGTACACCAAAAGGGGTTTTCAAGTGGGCAATTCACATTTATAGCTTTGGATTCTGGGGAGCATAGAATATGCTTAACTCCTAGAAGTTTTTATTTAAAGAAGTGGTATGGTAATTCTGATAATCAAATTGCATTAAGAGATCTGAGATTTAATCAGGCAAAAATTATGGTGGATTTATTAATAGGTGATAGTAGTAGTATAGATTCAAGGAACACATATGGTATAAAAACGCTATATGAACAAATCACCCACTTGAATAGTAAATTAGCAGATATAAAACGAGAACAACTTTTTATAAGAGAGAAGGAAATACACTTTCGAAACCAATCTGAGAAAACCTACGATACTGCAGTTAGATGGCTGTTGATTCAGTTATTTGCAGTGATCATTGTTTGTATATACCAGTTAGTGACTCTACTGAGATTCTTCCTAAAAAAAAAGATAGAATAGAATTATATATGCTTAAGAGTAAATTTATCGCTATAAACGATTGTATTGATTGTATGCAGTATTGATTATACTAAAAACTAAATTTGATATCGATAAAGTTACATATGAATAAAGATTTTGCCAATTATCCCATCAAAGTGGTGTAATGGACGACGATAGCTTTTATAACGGTAATGAAAATGTATCTAACGATTTCATAGACGACAACGAATTAAATATATTACAGAAACAGAAGTTTGATGATCGCTCTGAGACTAGAGTCAATTTGTCATTAAAGTCATATTTGAACAGCAGTTTCGATTCTTCTTCTATGATTGACAGTGTGGAAGAATCTTTATATGATGACAATCTTTTTGAATGGAGTACTACAAACAAGATAGATAAAATTATAAATTCCTCAGATTTCGAGTCAAAATATGGGCATGTCTTAATAGTCAACCCATCTTCTATATATATTGCTCTTGGAACTAGTAAAGGGTTTGTCATTGGTTTTAACTATCATCAAGAAATTGAATTTATCTTGTGCCTGAAAGAAAGTATTGGATCTGAAAGCCCAATCGCATGTATGACCTTCTCGTCTGATTCGACTTTTATGGCCACTGCTAACGATATAGGACAAATAATCATATGGAATTTATCATCAAAACTGCTACATTTAGATCATTGGATTATAGAACCGCATTTTGTTATTAACCCTGTAACCTTGGAACAACGGTTTAATGAAAATAAGAATGGCCATTTAATCAATGATAGAATAAACAGCATAAAATTCATTGGCTACCTGAATTTACAATTAATTTCTTCAAATACATCGGGCTTAATTTTCTATCACCATGGATTCAGAAAATTTGTAAAGAACTATTTCATTACCCAAAAGATTTTGGGTAATAATGACTCAAATGCAAATAATATAAAGTATTTAATTCAAGATATGGAAGTTTTACCCCTAAGTTCTGATTATAGTATAACAGATGACTTGGGAATATTTTCTGTATTAACCAGTACGAGTCTAATCATTATGTCTTTACTATCGTTAAACAATCAACTGAATATTAACTTAAAAACACATTTTGTAACAGGGAAGTCTAAAATCGTTGATAGTAACATGAAACAAAACACAGGGTGTATTAATTGGTTTCCATCATTAAAAAAAGACAATGTAATAAATAATGCACTATTAGCGTATTCATGGAATAATGTCATGACCATTGTGGAGTTAGATAAAATGACATTTCCAGACAATTTTAGAAAAGTCATCTCCGAAGCAAGAGACAAAGACAAAGTTCTCCCTCGATTTATCATAAACAAAACATGTAGGTGGATAGCAAAAGGTGATTTCAATGTAATTATTGGTATTAAGTGGCTATCGCCAGAAATTTTAACTGTGTTCACTAAACAGGATTCAGAGAAAAAGGAAGTAAAAATAGTTTTGCTTCATTATATGAAAAGTAAGAAAGGAATATATTCTCTAGTTGAAATAGGAAATGATAAACTTAATAATTTGGAAATGATATATAAGTCTCGAAGAAGCACTATATCAAATACTGAGTCGGTTGAGTCACAATTTTATAATACAACTATTAACTGTGTAAAAATGAGGATAATACTACTTGTTAAATCTCACAATATGATTCTGCTCAATATTGGTAAAGCTTTTACTTGGGCTGATAGATTATCAAACTTATTAACGAAAGAAGAATATTCTAAAGCATTAATGTCTGCATATTCATTTTATATCACCGACAATCTTGGGCAAATTGTTTTAACTGGATTACCTAAGAAGAAGGAAGAGCGTATTAAACTTATTATACCAATTTTGCTTAAGATTATGAGTAAATCAATATCTAAATTGCTAGAGTCTAGTAATACAGATAAGGTTCCTCTTCTAAAATTTTATTTTGAGGTTATTGCCACCCTTTATAATGATGTTTATCGCGAAAAGTTAACAACACTTTTGGATGAATTATTTGAAACGCTTGATCATAGAAGTATATTCTTCGAGCAACTTGAGCCATATATTCTTTCAGGTCGTATATCAGATTTATCTCCAATAATATTACAAAAGTTGGTTGAATATTACGTGCAGGAAAAAGATGGGCATAAACTCACAGAACTAATATGTTTATTAGATATGAAGAGTTTGGATGTTGATTTGACTGTTCAATTGTGCAATAAATATAAATTGAGAGACTGTCTAATATATATTTGGAATCATGTACTTGGTGATTATGGAACCCCACTAGCTGATTTTTTAAGAGATATTCTGAACAACCATGATTTAGAAGAATGTCTCAAAGTATTCCCATATTTATCTTTTATATTGAGTGGAAGGCAGTATCCAACGGATAGATTTATCGACTCAGAAAAAGAAAGAATAGCACGGGCAGAAATAACTAAAATTATATTTAGCAGCAATCTGATTCATTTTGAAAATGAAAGTCCCGTAGAAATTATTTTCCCATATTTGTTTATTTTGTTGAAGTTCAATTCCTTCGAAATGCTTTCTACTTTGAATGAATTTTTTGAGGAATCCTTCCTAAACGAGTCAAAAAGTATGAATCGGCAATTTATCCTAGAAGCCTTGTTAGATATATTTGCTGCAAATGAATTTTCAGAATATGATCATTGTCAATTATCAATTTTTATTGCACGTAACTTCCCAAAATATCCACAATTCATACGGTTGCCTGAATCAGTACTTAATAATGTCATAGATCATTTGTGCAGGGCAAAGGATAAAAAAATAATACCTGACTGTGAATTGGCCATGCAGAGCCTTTTGTCTGTCTATGAACCAGATAATTTTACATATTTACTTGAGAGACTAAAAGCAGCGGATTTTTATAATGTTCTTCTTAACATTTACAGATCAGAAGGGAAATATTCTAAGGTAGTAGAAATTTGGCTTAAAAAAAAAAGGGAGGACATGGGGCTGAAATATGATACGTTAGAAGTAATACTTGAAAGCTCATTTCTACAGGTAAAAACTACAGTTGAAAGGGTAAATCTTATTAATATTGTTAAAGAAAACTTCTCTTCATTTATCGAATTCGATGTAGAAAAGTTCTACACGATCGTTCTGAGATATGCACCTGAATTACATCAAGAGGTTTTGGAAATAGATAATCCTTACCTTCGCTATAAATATTTAAACTTGTATTTCAATAACCAGAACAAAAATACTATCTTAACAAGAACAGAAAAATTATCCGAATTGGTAGGTGCTTTTGCTCAGGTATTGATAAAGTTTTCTTTAAATGAATTACCCCTGTTCTTAAAAGATTATTCTTCTGAGTTGAGTAAAAATGAAAGTGAATGTAACAAATGTCTAGAGTTATTTAAATCAGAGAATCTTGCGGCCTGCTATACTGTGATCTTTATACAGTTAGAGCGATATGATGAAGCCTTAAAGTCTCTTCTAGATTACTTAGGTTCGTTGGCTGAGATATTGGATAATAGTATGGATGGGGAGGTTCAAAAATGTGCTCAATTGGCAATGGAGGTTTGCGAACTTTCTGAAAAAGATGACGAATATCAAGAACAAAGCTTAAATTTTAGTGAGACGCTTTGGTTAGAATTGATAAAATGTTTAATCGAATTGTCCAATCGCGATGAACCATTTGAATCGCATCATGTCTTGATAAATAAGTGTATTCATGATTGTTTTATAAAGATCAGTGAGTTAAAGCTAAATCATAAAAACAAGAATAAACAGTCTTTTTTGAAAATTTTTAATGCCTTTTTGAACGACGCAGCGTATGATGCTGCTACTTTGTCGAACGTAAAAGATATTCTCCAGGATGTGTTTATATCTTACTCGTATGAAAGCGAAATGCTTCAAATTTCATTTAAAATGTTGAATGAGAGTATATACAAGAGTATGGAATTAATAAGAACTGAAAATTTAAAAGGTTGGTCTATAAAGTCTAAATTTTGTGCCTCTTGTGGGAAAATCATGTGGGGCAATAATATCCACTCATCTCATTTTTCTGCCTGGGAAGATCGTCAGAAAAACTTATTGCTTGTAAGAAGCGGTGATGATAATATTAAACTCTTGGATAATCAAGCATGTACTTTAGTATTTTTCAAATGTGACCATTGTTACCACTTGACTTGTCTTGAGAATCTAGGGTATCATAAAGTCAAGGAGTGCGCAATTTGTTCTTGAGTTTCGCAACTTTTCTCAAATTGCAGCTTTTATCTATTTTTCTTAATTAGGAATTAAAGTAAACAAACATCAATTACCTAAATTTAGCATTCCGTCTAGGAAAATTTTAAATATTCCCAGGTAGGTTCCTGATAAATATATGATCTTCTGACACCAAAGTTGGCTTAGAATAAATAATTTAATTTTTTTTTCATATTCAGCTGGCTTGTCTTATATTATGAGTGCTAACCATGAATTCAGCGACAATGATGACTTATTTGATGATTATAGCGACGAAGAACAAGGTTTACAAGAAGTAAACCAAGCTTCCCTGACATACGATACCCTTCGATCCAATGCATATCTCAATAATCCATACGGCAATGCTAATGGAAATGGATACCCAGAGACATTAGAGTATCAAACTTATCGTGGATTTACATCCCCACCACCACTAAAGGCAGCATCTACTACCAACAGCCATGGATTCTCCCTGAATTCGAATTCAAGTTATAGTACTATGGTCGATAATGATATAGATGAAGCATTTGAAAAGTATAACTATGGTCAATCAAATTACTATGCTGCCACGCCACCACCAACTAGAAAGAAAGCTGTTACATTCAGAGACAGTGAGCCTGGGTTCCCTGAAACAGCTTATAGTCCTAACAAGGTCCAATTCGTGACTGAAATGAACCATCTTGATGCATCGGGTCCTCTTCGTCCCTATTCACAAATCATGGATTTCTCTGGTGAGGATTATATGATTAATCCTCTTGAAGATGCTGATGATGACTCCGACATAGATCCATTTGGGGATGATGATTCATTGTTTCTGGATACCGGTGAAGAAATAACTAGAAGAGGAACCAAAATTAAAAGACAAGGAACGTTGTCTAGAAAGAATACTATTTTAAAACCATTTTATATGATAGATGATGATGATGAAAATTTTAAGCCCACTTTAAGCTATACCAAGACAATTAAAAAGGCCAAGCTAGTTAATGGAAACTACGTAATTGATGCCCCTGTTCCAGAAACATTACTTGATATGTATGGAAATAAAATTAACGATAAAGGAAGAGAAATGACATTCATGCGGTATACAGCTTGTACATGTGGTCCATCGAACTTTGTTAATCACAACTACGGTTTGAGACAAGCATTATACAACCCTCCTCGAAGTACAGAAATTTTGATATGTATTACAATGTATAATGAAGATGAGATCTTGTTAGCAAGAACATTGAAGGGTGTTTTTGATAATATAAAAATGTTGACTAATCGTTCTGACCCAACATGGGGAGAAGAATCGTGGAAAAAAATAGTTGTTTGTATTATTAGTGATGGTAGAGTTGCTTTGAATTCTAGAACTCAAAAATTATTGACAGCTATGGGAATTTTCCAGGACGGTTATGCAAAATCTAAAATTAATGAAAGAACGGTTAAGTCACATATATATGAATATACTTCAACTGTTGGAATTGAGAAAATTAATGATAAGATTCATCTTACTACTAATTCCATTCCAATTCAAATGATGTTTTGCTTGAAGGAAAAGAATACCAGAAAAATTAATTCTCACAGATGGTGTTTCCAAGCGTTTTCACCAATTTTAAATCCAAAGGTTGTCATGTTACTTGACTGTGGTACTAGCCCTTCAAAAGATGCTATTTATCATTTATGGAAATCATTTAAGGATCCAAATGTTGCAGGTGCTTGTGGAGAAATTCAGGCATCTTTAGGCCCCCGTAAAACTTTATTAAAGAATCCTATTGTTGCTGCACAAAATTTTGAATACAAGATTTCTAATATATTAGATAAACCTATGGAATCAGTTTTTGGATTTATTAGTGTGTTACCTGGTGCTTTTTCTGCTTATAGATATGATGCTTTACTAAACGTTGATGGTGTTGGTCCATTAGAAAAATATTTTAAGGGTGAATTCTTGCATCATGAAAATCAAGATACTTTAGATGATGAAGAAGATGATGAAAAAGAATTGAAAGAGAGGAATCATCAAGAAGTCAGTATTTTCACATCTAACATGTATTTGGCAGAAGATAGAATTTTATGTTTTGAACTTGTTGCGAAGAGAAATCATAATTATATATTGAGATATGTTAATGAAGCAAAAGCGGAAACAGATGTTCCAGAAAATATAGATGAATTTGTGATGCAAAGAAGAAGATGGCTTAATGGATCTTTGTTTGCGGCTGCATATTCTGTTTTTCATTGGACAAAAATATGGAAATCTAATCATTCATTACTTAGAAAAATGTTTTTCCAATTAGAATTTTACTATCAATTGGTAACATTGTTGGTGTCGTGGTTTTCATTATCCTCATTCTTTTTGGTTTTCAGAATTTTGACTGCGAATTTGGGTTCTACTGACATGAATTTCAGTATTGGTAAATATTTAGCTGTCATTTTTCTATGGTTCTATATTGGTTCTGTCATTTGTACATTTGTCTTAGCGTTTGGAAATACTCCAAGGGGAACAAAGAAATTCTACTCTGTTATTTCGAGTATATTTGCAGTTCTAATGGTGTACATGCTTTTTTCTGCTATTTACTTAGCAGTGCATACGGTGAAGTCGATTATAAGTGATAATAAAGACAATTTTAGTGCAATGATGCTTTTCACAAATTCTGAATTCAGGGATTTGGTTGTTTCTGTTGTCTCTACCTACGCGTTGTACTTTATTGGTGCTTTCATGTTTGGAGAACCTAGTTTCATGTTCACATCATTTGCTCAATACGTTTTGTTATCTCCTACTTATATTAATGTGTTAAACATTTATGCATTTTGTAATATTCATGACGTTTCTTGGGGTACCAAAGGGATTCAATCAGCAAAGGACTTAGGTTCTGCCAAATCCATAGGAAAAACAGACGAATTAGTAATGATTGTACCAGGTGTTAGCGAAGAATTAAACGACTCTTACCAAAATACTTTAGAAATTTTACGTACAAATCCAGAACCAGTGGCAGAAGTGAAGGTTGCTAAAAGAGATGATTCTTATTATCCCTTTGTAAGAACAATAACTGTGTTAATTTGGATGTTAACAAATGGAATTCTAATAATTATTGTCTTAGAGAGTGGCGGTCTTACAGTTTTTACTAATGGATCTGAATTAAATGCTGATGGCTCCATTGGTGGGAATGCTTCTATATTCTTGACGATTATCTTATGGATTGTAGCAGGATTAGCTATCTTCAGATTTTTTGGAAGTCTCTTTTTCTTAATTTTTAAATCTTTCAGGCCCTTAAAATGGAAGTTAAGACAAAAAAGAGCTAAAAAGGCAGTCCAATGATAACTCAACATATAGACGAAATACATATTAATATTAATATAAACACATATATAAGATTTGTTAGCTGCGAAATTTGGTAAAAATTCAGAAAAAAGACTGAAATTAATTAAAATCGTTTGAACTTCTCCGAACAACTTTAATCCCTCAAACATAAAACATAAAAGAAAAAAGTATTAAAAGATATATTTTTTTACTGGCTTTTTAGTTTCATGATTTAATGATACATCTTTATGAAGTTCATATCGCTTATTACACTTATTCTTCCTAGGAAGTAGTTACTTCGATATGGTAGTTGAAACGGCCCAGACTTGAATCTACTTTGATATCTAGAATATCGGCAATATTGCAGCCGTGACGGGTGAACCAATAAAAATTCTCGCTTACATTGATCAAAAAAAATCTCGCAGAAAAAAATACCAAAACCGAGATGATAGGTTAAGGTACAAAATTTGCAATTTTTAACTGATTTTGTTGACGTACGACCTCCACTCTCTTTATGCAGAGATTAGGGCATAATTATCCTGTCTTAGAGGGAAAATTTTTTTTTCTTATCTATTTGAAAAATGTAATTATTGGAAAAAGGGCACAAAAAAAAGAAATAAATAAATCGTAAATCCTATTGAGCCAAGGATAAATTTCTCAACTTACCACCCTTCTTAAGAGTATGAGAAAAATATCCTTAGTTTAATAATATTTAGAATAATGTTTTGTCGTTTCTTGAAATGTTACTTATCAGATATAATGTATCTCTAAAGCACAACCAATTGTAGTGAAGATTTGACATAATCCTTACCTTAATAATCAACCGGGTGATTTAGGTGCGGCGAACAGAATTCAGTTGGTGCTTACCGTCATCTCCATTAGTACAGGTGTATGCTCCGGATCGATCGAAACCGATGGTCGTGCAACGGAAGCTTCAGTACGGTATTACATCACTACTACTTGCTAGGATCGGCTCGGTAAATTGCAGTACTCCTACGTTTTTGTTCATAATTCCCTACGGCGCTACCTATTCGACATGTCGCTACTGACATCTATCTTATATCCATGGAGAATCCGTTATTGGCAAGTAATTTCCGATGCCGCCGATTCCGATATTCCTACGATACTTACAGTATCAACTATTGCTACACAACAGTACACTGTAATATCCAACGAGAACGTATCTATAACGAATTCAAAAAAAAACATCTTGCTAGAACTTGGAAAATCTTCGCTACTACATCTATTTTCTTTGTATATGTCAGGTTGTAGTGGTTTTACATTTCTGGAAACCTTTAAATATACCCCACCACGTAGCTTGCTACCTCCACTTCCTTGCACAAAGGCTCTTAAATTTTCAGCTCACAAAATAACTTGCTGGCTGAACATACCGGTCCCTTACTTTTGTAATTACCGGTGATGACGACATTTTTCTCTTGACACTATTCTCCATAATAAAATTGTAGCATTCCGAATAAGTTTAACCGATAATCTCTACTGGTAAGAGGTCGGAGTTGTCGGTTGTGGATCAACTGGAAAAAAAAGAAACATGCCAGTATTACTGGTTAGAGACACCAATTCTGCTCGATATAGTAACAGCCAACCACTCGATCCCGGTTAGCAGGGTGAGAATTTCCTAATTAGACCGATATACATACATATTAAGCTGGACAGAATGACGCACGCACGACAGTATTTGTTACGATTTTTCCTGCTTAAGCCAAAGTAATCAACCTAGAATTTCCCATTTGGACGGTTCAATATTTTGTATACAAAATGAAATGAATAATTCCCTCATCCGCTATCTTTATTGGCTCAACGGTGGACAAAATTCTTTTAGCCGTATATAAATAGTTAGTGAAATTCCCAAAGTTTTTCAAATTAATTTACCCTTGTTACTGTTTTTTCTTTCCACTCGTTAGTCAATTAACTTTGGTATAAATTTGTCAGGATGAGTGCAACTGAACCAACTGTCGAAAAGGTCGACAAGAACGTCTCCGATGACGAAGATGAAGATATTGACCAATTAGTTTTGGATTTACAATCTAACCAGGATTTAGGTGAAGGTGACGAAGAAGAAGAAGAAGAAGATCAAAGTTCCTTCAAGGCTGTCCCAGAAGAATTATTACAAACCAACCCAACTACTGGTTTAAATGATGATGAAATTTCTAAAAGAAGAAAGAAGTACGGTATGAATCAAATGTCTGAAGATCAAGAAAACTTAGTTATTAAGTTCGTTATGTTCTTCGTCGGTCCAATTCAATTCGTTATGGAAGGTGCTGCTATCTTAGCTGCCGGTTTAGAAGATTGGGTTGATTTCGGTGTTATCTGTGCTTTGTTATTATTGAACGCCTTCGTTGGTTTCATTCAAGAATACCAAGCCGGTTCCATTGTTGATGAATTAAAGAAAACTTTAGCTAACACTGCATTAGTTGTTAGAAACGGTTCTTTAATTGAAATTCAAGCTAACGAACTTGTTCCAGGTGATATTTTACAATTAGAAGATGGTGTTGTCATCCCAGCTGATGGTAGAATCGTCTCTGAAGACTGTTTATTACAAGTTGATCAATCTGCTATTACTGGTGAATCTTTGGCTGTCGACAAGAGAGGTGGTGACTCATGTTACTCCTCTTCTACCGTTAAGACTGGTGAAGCTTTCATGGTTGTTACTGCTACTGGTGACTCTACTTTCACCGGTAGAGCTGCTGCTTTAGTTAACAAGGCTTCTGCTGGTTCTGGTCATTTCACTGAAGTTTTAAACGGTATTGGTACTATTTTATTAGTTTTAGTCATTGTTACTTTATTAGTCGTCTGGGTTGCTTGTCTTTACAGAACCATTAGAATTGTTACTATCTTAAGATACACTTTAGCTATTACCATTATTGGTGTTCCAGTTGGTTTACCAGCTGTTGTTACTACCACCATGGCTGTCGGTGCTGCTTACTTAGCTAAGAAACAAGCTATTGTTCAAAAGTTATCTGCTATTGAATCCTTAGCCGGTGTCGAAATCTTATGTTCTGATAAGACTGGTACTTTAACAAAGAACAAGTTATCTTTACACGAACCATACACTGTTGAAGGTGTCGAAGCCGATGACTTGATGTTAACTGCTTGTTTAGCTGCTTCCAGAAAGAAGAAGGGTTTAGATGCTATTGATAAGGCTTTCTTAAAGTCATTGATTGCTTACCCAAGAGCTAAGGCTGCTTTGACTAAGTACAAGGTTATTGAATTCCAACCATTCGACCCTGTCTCCAAGAAGGTTACTGCTATTGTTGAATCCCCAGAAGGTGAAAGAATTATTTGTGTTAAAGGTGCTCCATTATTCGTCTTAAAGACTGTTGAAGATGACCACCCAATCCCAGAAGATATCCACGAAAACTACCAAAACACTGTCGCTGAATTTGCTTCTAGAGGTTTCAGATCTTTAGGTGTTGCTAGAAAGAGAGGTGAAGGTCACTGGGAAATTTTAGGTATTATGCCATGTATGGATCCACCAAGAGATGATACTGCTGCTACTGTTAACGAAGCTAGAAGATTAGGTTTAAGAGTTAAGATGTTAACTGGTGATGCCGTTGGTATTGCTAAGGAAACTTGTCGTCAATTAGGTTTAGGTACTAACATTTATGATGCTGACAGATTAGGTTTATCCGGTGGTGGTGACATGGCTGGTTCTGAAATTGCTGATTTCGTTGAAAATGCTGATGGTTTCGCTGAAGTTTTCCCACAACACAAGTACAACGCTGTTGAAATCTTACAATCTAGAGGTTATTTGGTGGCTATGACTGGTGATGGTGTTAACGATGCCCCATCTTTGAAGAAGGCTGATACCGGTATTGCCGTCGAAGGTGCTACTGATGCTGCTCGTTCCGCTGCTGATATTGTTTTCTTAGCTCCAGGTTTATCTGCTATTATTGATGCTATCAAGACTTCCAGACAAATTTTCCACAGAATGTACTCTTATGTTGTTTACCGTATCGCTTTGTCCTTACATTTAGAACTTTTCTTAGGTTTATGGATTGCTATCTTAAACAGATCCTTAGATATTAACTTGGTTGTTTTCATTGCTATTTTTGCTGATGTTGCTACCTTAGCTATTGCTTATGATAACGCTCCATACGACCCATTGCCAGTTAAGTGGAACTTAAGAAGATTATGGGGTATGTCTATTATCTTAGGTATTATTTTAGCTGTCGGTTCTTGGATTACCTTAACCACTATGTTCGTTAGCAAGGGTGGTATTATTCAAAACTTCGGTGGTTTAGATGGTATTTTGTTCTTACAAATCTCCTTGACTGAAAACTGGTTGATTTTCATCACCAGAGCTCAAGGTCCATTCTGGTCTTCTATCCCATCTTGGCAATTATCTGGTGCAGTCTTGATTGTTGATATCCTCGCTACTTGTTTCACCTTGTTCGGCTGGTGGTCTCAAAATTGGACTGACATTGTTACTGTTGTCAGAGTCTGGATTTTCTCCTTCGGTGTCTTCTGTGTCTTAGGTGGTGCTTACTACTTAATGTCTACTTCCGATGGTTTCGACAACTTATGTAACGGTAGATCCAGAAAGCCACATAAGGACCAAAGATCCATTGAAGACTTCTTGGTCTCCATGCAAAGAGTTTCTACTCAACACGAAAAATCTTCTTAAGTTAGCTAACTTAAAAAGATCTTTGTATTTGATGCTTTAAGCATTCAGATACCCTAGATTCATATTGAATCTTACAAATATCAAATAATTATTGACATTTGTGCTGCCTTTTTTCCCATTTTTTTTTGATTCCCATCCACGTCATTTAGTTTCTAATATTTAATTTTTCGTATTATAGTACAATAATAGATAATAATATTAAAAGTTAATCTTGTAGAAATGTCTAGAAATTTTTGGTGACTAGGAAACTCTGTAGAAGAATTCTTTTTTTGTGAGAAATCATGGTTATGTGCCCGGATCGCACAAATTTTCAACAACCAGAATGAGATTCTCAGAAAGGAACAGATCAATTTTATAGTGGTAAAATATAGACACATAGTTTCAGTGTTATATTTGACGTTTATTATTTTAGGGCGTGATTAAATTAGGTAGAATTTTGAGTAATAGTCCTGATACCCAATTTTTTCACTTACGTGTTAAAGTATTTGCATAAATAAAAGAGAATATCATACTCTTCCGTGTACATTAAGTCTTTCATAATTTTTTATTTTACTATTTGTTGAAAATTTCTTGGTTTATCATTTCATTTTGTCATCAATACTGTCATAAACTTTTATATTTGTGAATTAAACTAATATCTAAAAAGATTTTTAAAATATAAAGTTGTTTTATAGTACTTGCATCAGTCCATTTAGTTTCGAAAAGTAAATAATGCCTGCAAACTTACCACTTCGTTCAGCTTCAACATCAAAAGCTGATAGCCATGCCATGTTGAATACCACTTCTGCTGCAACAAGTCTCGGAGCCACTTCGACGACTCTTCGTTCAACTTCCATTGGATCCAGTTTTTTTCATAAGGAATCCTCAAACTTTTTCAATCCTAATGATGCTTCTAATGCTTCCACTAATTCTATTGAGGAAGAGCGTGCGTCAGATATCAATCAAGCTTTACCTTCCGGTAACGTCGGTACAGCTTTAGATCTTGTTGGGGCAATAGGTAACCTTGATTTGTACGATCACTTAGGTTTGTCAAAGGATGATAATCATAGTGATAGAAGACTGTCTGTAGTTCCAGATCATGAAATTAGAGTTGAAAATAAGACTCCTTTTCAGCAGCAGATGTTTTATGGTGAAAATTATCATTTATATCCATACCCACCTCAACATCAAGCATCAATGACTCCAAATCCTGCTGTCGGATCTACATTTGGAACTTCATCAATGACTCAAAACCAAACTCCTAATACTTGGAACAACAACTTTATTCCTGCTTCTGCACCTCCATTTGGTTATGGTGTTAGTAATAAATCCAATGATTTACCTATATCAATTAGACCCTTTCAGTTACCAGAGGACAATGCCGGGGGTGAAAGTGACTTATTTTTTGCCAATAATCACTCCTCTTTGAAATTTGGTGGGGTGTTAGATTCTCAGCTTCAATTTGGAGGTGCTAAGCATATGATGGCCACTCCAAATAAAACTAGTGGTAGTTCCTCAGAAAGCGATATTGAAGCTTCTGATATTTCTGGTACTTCTAGAGTTCCTATTGGAGCAAAGGGAGCATCTGCTATTGAATTTATGCCAATAGGCGAGAGAGATACTAAAACAAGTATGAACTCGATTGCATCCAACGATTTAATGGGTGGTCAGTTTTTAAATGATAACTTGATCATGCCACTTGCTAATATGAATAATATTCAGTTGGCACCTAATATGTGGAACCAGCACCCTATAATGACACCTCAAATGCATCCCAATTCGAACAATTCTTATGTTGACAATAGATCTTCATCCCATCAAAACCATATTGGAAACCAGAATAGTAATCGTTTCAGTAATCGTAACCGTAATTATGGAAATGATGGTGCTAACGTTCATCGTAAGATGCATAGCAATAGAAAAAAAGGTGAAGATGCTTCAAAATACGCAAACGCAAAGTTAGAGGATTTTTCAGGTGAAATATATTCGTTATGTAAGGATCAACATGGTTGTAGATTTTTACAACGCCAATTAGATCTTGGACGTGAAGTGTCTGAAGGCAAGAATGATTCAAACGCTTTGACCAATGATATTGCTGCCACTATGATATTTAATGAGATATATTTGAAGATTGTTGAGTTAATGACTGATCCTTTTGGTAACTACTTAATTCAAAAGCTTTTTGAGAATGTTTCAACTGATCAAAGAATTATTCTTGTAAAAAATTCTGCTCCAGATTTCATAAGAATTGCTTTGAATCCTCATGGAACCAGGGCCTTACAGAAATTGGTCGAATGTATTACTACTGAAGAAGAGTCTAAATTAATTATTGACTCATTATCTTCACATATTGTTTCATTGTCAAGAGATCTTAATGGAAATCACGTTGTTCAAAAATGTTTACAGAAATTAAGACCTGACGAGAATCAGTTTATCTTTGACACTGCATCAGTAAATTGTAGAGAAATTGCTACTCACAGACATGGATGTTGTGTTTTACAAAGGTGCTTGGATCATGGTAATGCGAAACAGCGCCAGCAATTATCCTACGAGGTTGCTCAGAATGCTACTAAGTTATCCTTAGATCCATTTGGAAATTATGTTGTTCAGTATGTCCTTTCTAGAGGTGATGAAGGTTCTATTGGAATCATTTTGGATCATATAAAGTCGAATATTGTTGCATTGTCATTACATAAATTTGGATCCAACGTTATTGAAAAATCATTAAGAATCAATACGTTGACTAATTCTTTGATAGAAGTATTATTATTGAATAAGGAAAGATTTTCTGATTTGTTAAATGATGCATTTGGTAATTATGTCTTGCAAACGGCTTTAGATGTTGCAAATCCGGATGAGTTAAATAAACTTTCTCAAACCTTGCAACCATTACTACCAAATATTAAAAATACTCCTCATGGTAGAAGAATTTTGACAAAAATCCAGAGTATGTAATTACCTACATTGGTTTAGCTACTTACTTTGATTTTTTCTAATAATTTTTGTATTACATTCCCAATGTGCTATGACGGAGCCCTATATTTTAATTTGTATTTTAGGCTGTACATTAATTTTTATGATATTTGTCTCGTTTATAGTATTATATCTAGTTATATATTTATATCATATTTTACAGAGACTTGATTTAATCTTGTATTTTATCTACACTCCAAAAGATTAGATGTCAAGTATATTGAAAACTTTTCAACAGTGGGATAATCTATTATCTTTCAGTTGCTCATTCATATTTTTTGATCAGCGGATGGAGAGTTGACAAGGCGAGATGGGAAGCAAAGCGTGAAGGCGACGGAGATAATCTTGACAAGTAATAGAAGCGGCATATGCACTGGAATTTACGGCTTGACGAGAGTTGCGGTAATTTTGCATTACCGCACTAATTAGATTCGTGGGATTCATTCTTACCTGAAATGCCGTTTGGTAGCAATTACAAGGTGATTATGCCGGATAACCTTACTGAATTGAGGTTGCAATCATGGTAATCTTCAGTCATGCGTCCGGTGCAGCAGTAACCGCTTGGACTAACCCCAACTCGAAACGAAGTGCGATAAACGCAGAGATTCTTATCGAATTGTGGGATACTGGTGATGTTGACTTAGACATTGCACTTGAGAAGTGGATTCAATAGAGCATTTTTTCATAAGACTAATGCCAAATCGCTAACTATATTGTCCTCCATTCTAGAAATTGCTGTACTACAGTTGTCGAATACACCAAGTCAGTGGTTTTTGCGACTGGAAGGTGAATACTGCTGCTTTCTGTGTCCAGGCGGGAGTAGAAGTTTCGAACGTAATGCGGGTCGTGATCAGAGTGGTATAACATATTTAGGTGAGCTTCCATGTCTCTAACACCTATTATAAAAACTGATATACTACTTAAGATAAAGACAATATAAACAATATTAGATCATAATAAATATATACATGAAATAAAAGCAACAACAATAATAAAAAAGTATAGAAAATTACTGGAATAATTACTGGTTGCAGTTATACCAGTCGTTAGTAAGGTAGTCATTTCATATAACACTCCTTGGTTGGGTACTTTATCCACTGAGAATGATAGTATGTAATATTGGAGTACATATCAAACACTGTCGTGTGGGTATCAAATTTATGATGTGAAGTTTAATTAACAATACTTAACTACATAGGAGCTGGTATCCTTTTAACAGATAGTCTTTAAGAGAGTAATTGAGGTATAATTAGTGTAAATTTGCTAATTATAATTAATTCAATTTGAAGAAAAAGTCCCCAAAATTTTGTAGATTTGGTTAATACTCTTTATACCCAAGATTCCCGAAAATTAATTCACCATGATTCCGTCATTACGTTTAGTTTTCGTAGAAAAATATTGATCTGATATCGACTACATTAACCTTCCATCCCCCTTGTTAACTTGGAAATTATCTTGGAATAGTCCCAATGAATTTGCATCTATATTCGTTTTTGTGTCACAAAATAACCTATTGTTATATCAATCGACTGGATATTTATCAATCCTTCCTATCATTATTTAACTCGAATTGAGTAAATAGGATCGACATGAGGATGAAGTTACCAAAAAATAATGAAGCGGGTTATCTGCGACCGATAAAAAAAAGAAAGTATAGTAGAGGAGGATGTAACGAATGTAAACGAAGAAAGATGAAATGTGATGAACAAAAACCTTTTTGCTTTAATTGTACTAGATTAAAGAAGACATGCATATATGAAAATAAGCAAAAGTTTAGGTTCGAGAGCTTGAAGAGTGATCCTGATTGTCATTTGCCTGATACTGAAACTGAGTCGGAGAAAATAATAAGGAAGCCTAATGTAACAGACGAAAGTTTTACAATTCAGTTTTATAATCCAGATTCTAGCGAGAATAAGGATAATGATAGAGATTCTTCACAAGTACATATTCAAAAACATCAATTTCAACTTGAAGAAAAGCTGTCTATTGAATTTGGGAATTCATATGTGGATTCACCAGATTCTGCAGCAAAGTTCATTCCAATTCTATCTAATAGAAACCAATTATACGATAGAGATGCGACTAATCTAAATAACAGAGCTTTATTTAAAAATAACATTTCTGACATATTGTCAACATCGAATGACGTGCCAGTATCACCTTGGAAAGATCTCGATACTAGAAATATGAGAGTATTATTCGATGAAGCAAGTTTGCTCGTCAATGATATAAATGATTTAGTAAACTTAGATCTTTCTTCTCAAAATCAAAACCTGAATAATAATAATCCAAAAGTGAAGGATTTTGCCAATAATATTAAAGAGAACATGTATGGAGAATCTGTATCTGAAACACATAGTGGACTAAAACTGATTTCAGAATCAAATGAATTACTAAATTTCCAGATAGATGATTTTACTGATAAAATAGGAGGAAGGAGGGAGTCACAAATATCATGGCCCTTTTCAGCACAAGAAGAGACTTTTAAAGTTTCGAATATAGAATATATTAATGATAATATCATGGAACATGAATTAACAGAACCGCATATAACATACTTAAAAACCTTAGTGAATTCTAATTTGTCACATAACATTTTCCCATTTGCATCATCAACGGAATCAAATGAAGCGATTAAGCTACTACTAAAATACCTGAAAAATTGTACATATCTATTAACATCACTCTTAGCGATGGCATCGACATTTCAGCATAACCAAACAGGAAAATCTATACATGATTCTTCTTGTCAGAAGTATGTATCAACGTGCTTAAAATTATTAAGCGACGTTTTTAGCAAGAAAGATAAACTTTCTAGTAATTTGGCTGGGGATATCGAAGGATTGCTCTTAACAATTTTGGTTTTAACTTCAAATTTTACTGCAACCTCATACTCAAGCAACGATAACATATTGAACTCGTGGAAGACACATTTGCGTGGTGCAAAGGATCTCTTATTAAACTATTCCAAAATCACGAGCCATAGAGAAGTTAAATATGTATCTGGTGGATTAGCATTAGCTAAAACATGGTTTTTTGCAATAGAGGCATTAGCAGGATTATACTCTCCTCATGGTGGTACATTGTTTAGACCGACCTCTCAAATGAATTCTTCAGAAACAAATGGGTTGAACAATACCCCAGATCAATCAAACAGTTCTTTATTATTTGCAGATACAGGATATTTTAGCCAAAATACGAACCCCGATTACCATGATGCTTTAAAGCGCCTGGGATTACTTTTTTCTAACCCTAATGGTGTTGATTTTAATTTGTTCACAGGATTCAGTATGAATGTTGTGTACTTAATAGAAGAATTCACAAAAGTGTTAGATTATTTGAGAGTTACGAGAAACAAACAAGTTGGGGCTACCAAGATAGCCCATATTTTGGCTTTAATCCACAAAGCCCAGGATTCAGAAATTGCAACAGGTATTTGTAAATCTACATTCAAAATCCCAGAATCAACCCCAGCACATCCAAATTCTCCTAATAGAAATTATAAACTTCCAAAATCTGGATATTGTGAGATAAAGCAAATTGATGGAACGGTAGAATACTATTCATGGTTTGATATTTCAGAACAAGCGCGAGTGGATTCAATTTACTTGAGATTGCTTACCCATAAAGGTTTATTTAATTTGCCTAATACGCATCCACTCTCTAAAGAGTTATTAAAAAAAATAATGAGTTATCTAATTTTTTTCAAGCCTATCAATTCGCCAAGCTACGAACTAGATAAACACAAACTATTGGCAGAAACTGAAAATTATTATTTATCAAGCGACATCTTCGATATGAGATGTGTTATGATTCAATCCGCCATGCGTGTATGCTCTCGTTTAGTGGAAGATGATGAAGATTTTGAGAAGTTAGAATTATTTTTTATGGGGTTGGTAAAAATAGGTAACGGTAGTGCTCTTTCTGCCCTTGATGCCTTGTATAATTATAGAGAGAAAAGCAGAAACAGATCAAACAAAGCACCAAACTCGTTTGACGGATCAGACGATGTTGATGTGACAGAAGAATTGATTGAAGCTATACCTTTCGCATGATTAATCGTTGCTTCACTATTGCAAAAATAGAAAAGATGAATTAAAAATATGGGGTCGCTTCTCTTAAAAGTAACTATGTTATTTTGTATAGTATATTATTTATTAGCACAGCGCGCATTTGCTCGTATAGGGACGCTCACTAAAACCGAGTAAACGAACGTAGCCGTAAAATATTTAACCGTCGTGATCTGCAACAGTTTGTTTATTTTCGATTCTTTCATCCATTCTAAAATAATATAATGTCAGATACTGATAATAACAGCTCTACGTTAAATGGAGCAACATCAATTGGAAATTTAAACGATTCAACTGAAGAATCGTCTGGAGTTCCAAGAGGATACCTTCCTAAAAATGAGATTGAATACGAATTTGGAGGACCTGTTGGTGCCTTGGGAATGATGGTAGGATTCCCTCTTTTAATGTGGTACATGTGGATTAGTGCTGAATTCTATAATGGGTACCCAGCCTTACCATCTGAAGGACAATCATGGAAGGATTTCATTACACAAGAGCTTTTTGGATACTTCTGCAATTATGGTATCCCATCTTTCAAAACTGTTTTTATTTTTACGTTATTTGTGTTCGCCCAGGGCGTATTATATTTGACTTTGCCTGGTATATGGACTAAAGGACAGCCTTTGACCCACTTGAACAACAGACAATTACCATATTACTGTAATGCAGTTTGGGCATTGTACAGTACAATTGCTTTTGTTTTTATCTTACATATTTCTGGTTTATTTAAACTCACTTACATTTTAGAAAAATTTGGTGAAATAATGACAATTGCAATCTTCTATGGTTTAACCTGGTCAATTTTCTTATACTGGTATTGTCTTAATGTCAGTGGTGATTATCACAGAATGACAGGTAACCACATCTACGATTTATTCATGGGTGCACCACTTAACCCAAGAATCGGTAAATACTTAGATTTTAAAATGTTTTTTGAAGTTAGAATTCCTTGGTTCTTTTTGTTCTTCTTGTCATTTGCTTTAGCTCTTCACCAATACGATACATACGGATATGTTTCCCCACAAGCATGCTTTGTATTATTCGCTCATTGGTTATATGCTAACGCTTGTTCTAAGGGTGAAGAATTAATAGTTCCAACATGGGATATGGCATATGAGAAGTTTGGTTTCATGTTACTTTTCTGGAATATTGCAGGTGTTCCATTCACTTACTGCCATTGTACCCTTTTCTTATATTATCACGATCCAAAGGAATACCAATGGTCAACTATTTATAATGTTGTATTATTTGTTGTTTTGATTGTTGCATACTATTTCTTTGATACCGGTAACCGCCAAAAGAATTCATTTAGAAGACAAATGGCTGGAATGTCCTCCATTCGTAAAACTTTCCCATATTTACCATACAGTGATTTAGAAAACCCTAAATACATCAAATGCGAGAATGGATCGTTATTGCTAACTGACGGTTGGTATGTATACGCCAGAAAAATGCATTACACTGCTGATTACACTCAAGCTTTAACTTGGGGATTAATCTGTGGTTTCGGATCTCCATTTCCATGGTTTTTCCCAGTATTTTTTTTTATCGTTTTGGTCCATAGAGCTTACAGAGATCAAAGAAAATGCGCTAAGAAATACGGAAAAGATTGGGATAGATACTTGGAAGCTTGTCCATATTTATTCATTCCTTATGTTTGGTGAAAAAAGAAGTGGCATATTTTAAAATCACATTACATCGAAGCCTGAAGTATGTGTACTAATTCATACCTTAGGTTTAAAAAACAACTACATATATATTACCTATATAATTCAAATCGTGTAATTCGTTTAGTTATACATGAAAGAAAATTGATTATACCCTTAATCTTGCTCAGCAATAGCGACCAATCTCTCGTCGATCTCTTCAGGACTTAAAATTCTAAATTCCCCTTCAGTAGATACACCAATCTCAATATCATTCTTTCTAAAATCTGTACTTAAAACAGAACTTAATGCTGTGATAGCAAACTCAACGGTCTCTTTCCAATCCCCTTTTACATGATCTATCTTTTTAAACTTTTTCTCTAAGTAAGTAGTGGCTTCTTGTTGTTTTGGACCAGTAGCAACAGCTTTCACTCCGGTGTAATATCCAGCTGGATCACATTTAAAAATTTGTGGGCCTCTATTTTCATCTTCAAAATCTACTTGACAGAATGTTAATGCTACTCCCAAGGGTCTCATATAAGCTCTCTGAGTGTATAATTGTGACAAATTGGCCATTCTTTTTGCTAAACTTTCAACTGGCATTTCATAACCATATTTATAACGGAATTCAGCAGCTTCAGCTCTTGCTCTCAACGCCTGAGCTCTTGCATCTGCAATTGATCCAGTTGCTACCAAACCAATGGATGGAGTAATTTTGAAAATGTAAGAAACAGTTTTTGGATCTAATAACTTTTCAGGGAGTTTCTTTTGAGAGATTATGACCGCTGAATCTTTTCCTGTAACACCAATGGCTGTAATATTAGCAGAATTTATGGCTTTAAATGCATATTCGACTTGGTATAGTCTTCCTTCTGGGGAGAAAATGGTGATATGTCTATCGAATCCTGCAGAACCTAGAAAAGTTAGTAAACTTTAGAACATGAGTAATTAAAAGCCTAACACATACCTGACATATTGATTATTAGAATGCTATATTAAATCAGTTAAATAATCCTCAAGTTAAACGTCTAAAATAATCAAGTGGCAAGATTGAAATAATACGTAATGTCGCTCATATGTCGCGCCTCTTCAGCATGTCGCAGAAATGTAAAAATATATAGAATATAAAATTAACCAGCATAGATAGAACATAACATTCAGATAGATTTAGTAGGAGATATGGCAATACCTGCTAGTCAAACGGAAACGTTTACTACGGATGATAAAACTGATAAAAATACGCCTCTATTTTTTCCCACAAAACTGGGCAACCTTAAGAATGTTTCATACCATTATAACCCAGAAGCTAGTAAATATCACTATGGTCCATATCATCCCATGAAACCTTTCAGACTAATGCTAACGGATCATTTAGTTATATCCTATAAGTTATATGAAAAAATGGATTTGTTTACGCCACGAAGAGCGACTAAAGAAGAACTTTTACAATTTCATGCAGAAGACTACATAGACTTTTTACAACATATAACACCCGAGAAAACCAGCAAATTATCAGACAAGGCTTTAGCTCAGTTCAACATAGGAGATGATTGTCCTGTATTTGATGGGATGTACGACTATTCCACCATTTATACAGGTGCTTCGTTAGATGCAACTAGAAAACTTATTAACAATATGTCAGACATAGCAATAAATTGGTCTGGTGGTTTACACCATGCAAAAAAGTTCGAGCCAAGTGGATTTTGTTATGTAAATGATATTGTTCTTAGTATCATAAACTTATTAAGGGTTCACCCTAGAGTCATGTATATAGATATTGATTTACATCATGGAGATGGAGTACAAGAAGCATTTTATACAACTGATAGAGTTATGACGGTATCATTCCATAAATATAATGGTGAATTTTTTCCTGGTACTGGGTCAGTTGACGAAACAGGAATAGGCAAAGGGAAGAATTTTGCAATAAATGTTCCTTTAAGAGATGGAATAGATGATGATTCATACACAAGATTGTTTAAGCTGATTATGGAACCTTTAATTACAAAGTTTCAACCTACATGTATTGTTCAACAGTGTGGTGCAGATTCGTTAGGATATGATAGATTGGGTTGTTTCAATTTAAATATCAGAGCGCATGGTGAGTGTGTTAATTTTATTAAGTCATTTGGTATACCCATGTTGGTACTAGGCGGTGGTGGATACACTCCAAGAAATGTATCAAGATTATGGTGTTATGAAACCTCTGTTTTGAATGATGTTACTCTAAATCCTAAAATTCCAAATTACTTACCTACCTATGATTGGTTTGGACCTGATTTTTCGTTACATCCTCAACTAGATGGAAGAATAGATAATAAAAACTCGAAGAAATATTTAGAGAGTGTTAAACAAGAGATAATGGAGCAATTAAGATATATTACACATGCGCCATCTGTACAGATGCGAGAGGTACCTCCAGATATCACAGGACTAACTGACGAAGAAGAGGAACTTATCAAAGAGTTAAATGAGGAAAATGATATAACGAGACTTGAAATTAATATGAAAGATGAAGCTAGAGATTCCGAAATGATAGATTAAATGTACTAATATTCATGTAATATATTAATAAAAAATTAGTCGCAGCGCGATATTTATAATCAAATCGTATATTAAATTTAGTTAATTTCCATACTTATACTGAGCAGATTTTTGTGTAAGCTATCTGCCTAATGTTTATCTATATAAATCAAATCAGTGACTTATAATAGAATAAGCTAGACTTAATGGATGTTTCGAATCTTGTTATTAAGCATGAGCCCGACTCGAATCGAAAATTGATCAATAATCAATTTAGAATCATACGAAAAATAGGAAATGGGCAATACGGTAAGGTTCTATTAGCACAAGATATTGCTCAAAATAACAAAGATGTTGCAATTAAGACAATAAATAGAGTAGACAGAACTAGGTTGATCACAAAAACATACTTGGATTATACAAAGAAAATTAAAAGAGAGATACAGATAATGAAGGAATGTAACCACCCAAATGTTGTGCAATTGAATCAAGTAATTGATGACATGAAATATGATAAGATACTTTTAGTGATAGAATATTGTAAGTTAGGGGAAATTGATTGGAAAAGATATAATCATTATTATGAGAAATATTATAAGACGAATGGGTTGACTATAAATAAAATATTACGAGATGTTATAAATGGGCTAGACTATTTGCATAATTTTAAGAATATAATTCATAGAGATTTAAAGCCTTCAAATTTATTAATCAATCATGATAATACAATTAAAATATCAGATTTTGGAGTTAGTTTAATTTTAGAGAATAATGCTAATGATAATAAAGAGTTAGGAAAAACTATGGGAACGCCAGCATTCTTTGCTCCAGAGCTTTGCCAATTTGTTAATAATCGCCTTTCTATGATTCAACATTTGGATGATACAATTAAAATAGACTCTAAGATAGACATTTGGTCATTAGGTGTTATTTTGTATTGTTTGATTTTCAATAATTTACCATTCAATGGTCGTAATGAATTCGATCTATTTAAGAATATTGTGAATTCTGAACTTAAGTTCCCAACAATCAAAAATAATAGCAAAACAACTAAAGACGATGTCGTAGAATTAAAGGATTTGAAAGTTCTAATAAAGCGATTACTAACAAGAAATCCAAAAGATAGAATTACTATTGAAGAAGTTAAAATGCATGAATTCACGTTGTTTGATTTGGATGTAGATGAGAGAAATAAGTTTCTTAATTTCAATATATCCATAGCCAGAAAACAAAAAAATAATGATGGAAACCTAACCACCAAGATCAAACGATTCTTTGTAAGTGGCAAAAATGATAGTAGAAGAAAAAAAGAGGAACCCGAGAAGATACCGGATCTTGAGCATCTTAAACATGTTGATGAACTAATTGATTCTTACTTAGATGACTCGTCTTCATTTGGAAGCGACATCGAAGTAGATGCAAATGAATCTTTTGAACTGGCCTCAGATGAATCTCAAATCAAGTGCAAACCATCGCCGTTAAATTTGAGTTATTCTACGTTCTTCCGTGAAGAAAAGCCTGATAATTCTTCATCTTCATTTATTGAAAAGACGTCCACTAAATCTGATAATCCGCCTCTTCCTTTCACACCCACAAATGGAGAAACGGTTACAATTGGGGCTGGTTCTCAATTATCATTGAACTCCTTCTTCAGCCCTTCCCGGAGATATTTTTCAAGAAATAAGACTTCAGCCAAGGAGGAAAATACACCTTCCATTAACTCACTAAGCGCTCTCGAAAAGGAGGGTAGAGATACTTTATCTTCATACGTAAACATACTCGAACCACCTTCAGTGTTTAATAATAAAAGTTCAGGTCAACAAAGTCCTTCCAAGAACAATAGCATTAGCAATAATCCTCGTTCCAGGAAGAATTCTTTCCAGTCTGTGAGATCTAATTCGTTAACTCGTATTACAAGTTCCAGCTCATCGTTAAATCTTAATGCATATTTGTCTCTGGATTGTGAATCGCTTTTATCTGTTAATTATAATAGAGAAGAACGGTTAGGACGAGGCGAAGAAAGTGCCGATGAAACTGATGAAGAGGTGAATGAAACATTAACCTTCGATGATATTCCTGAAGTAGCCACGAAATATAAGTCCATGACAGCCTATTTGGATAGTTTATAATTCTAATTCAACAAATATGCATAACGAAGCCGCAAAAAATAACAAAGATGTATAATCTCGCTGTTTGCATGCATTTAATGCCAGGCACCTTATTTTACTTTTTATTTTTTGATTATTACTAGCATTATTTCATGGGATTGTTCCGTTCGTCATACATGACAATGCTGGCCGCATAAATCTTGTTCATTGGATCCCATCATATACCTGAATCATACTTATCTGTTTTCACGAGCAAGCCAAAGTGGGAATTCCTTTTGACTTGATTAATACTCTGCGTTCTTCATGAACATTTTACACATACATAGTGATTCACCAGTTAATGAGTGCTTTCGTACTCTGTCCCCCCATTCCGTATCTATACATATATATACCTATACATATATATACCTATGCACATATAACTATACACATTTTCAATTAAGCTATAGAGTTCTTGAGCGAGTTCGACCCGTTCTCAATGCCCACAAAACCACCTCCCCAAAGTATACCTAATCACAAAACCATGCCATTATTTCACTAGGAATGATTTACGTATACACCTACATAGTGTTCCACACTAGTGTACTGACCTACAGGCAGAGATCTACCGCCGGTATACGGAAATAGATCCCTTTTTACAGCTACACTCCTGGAATTGTGAAATTCATCTTTTCCTCACAAGCAAAGAAACTGCTAATCTCATTTGTGATGCAACGAGTGGGCATCTTCATGCGTACTAAGATTTATTTACAAGCGTGTATTCCGTATTTGTGTTCCTCGCATTCTTCCTATTATTCCCCGAGGCGCTTTACTTCCTAATATATTTATTTTCAAAATATGTGAGCTCCTACGCGTAAACATTAAACACATCGGGCAATAATGGAAAGCAGCCTGTACATATTATTATGTACTAGGAAGTTTCCATGATTAGGTAATTCAAACAATTGCTGTGAATCCCCATAGTGTGGATTATATATAGAGAACCCTTGACGTTGGGGTGACATGACATCTTTTTTCTATAGCTTTTTTGATCGCACCAGTGATAAGCATTTATCCTTTCTTTCTCTTGTTTTCATAGTGCGTACTGCCTTGGTTATAGTGTGTGTGAGGGATCAACCCGTTTCAAGGAAACAAACCATAGTAGCCTGCAGTACCGAAGGTAAAAAAAAATTACTGCTACAACAACGAGGTTTGATCTCAGAGCAACATATCCCACAGCGGTTATAAAAAATTGTCCCTCTGCCTATTGCTTGTGTAACGAAAAAATTTTCGCCAGGTAGTTTTACCTCTGAGGAGCATAGTGACCTGCGGTGTGTTTATCAATCTTTCAACAGAATTGATACATAGAAGTAAGAACCTACGTGCTACAGGTAGAAACCGGACACAAGCCGTTCAGCATTATATTCAGAAGAACATTCAATGGCCAATATGGTAGAAGGTGATGAATGCCATTACATGAACAGATACAGCGATGATGTATTTGTTGCTGTCTCTCTGTCGCCGATTGCTACAAGACAGAAGAGAAACAAGGTAGCTGGCTCTTATTTCGAGTCTCCGTCAACCGCCATGAAGAAGAGTCCACTAGGACGATCTTCGTTAATCGACCACAAGCCGTTTAAGAACCTTTCTAATTTCGTATTCCCCAGCATGACCAACCGTTTAGCTTCTTCCACGAAGTCCTTGACCAGGTCGATGACTCTGGTAGCTAAGGCTTCACAGCTGTTTCTCACTAATGACAGCAGAATTGGTCACAGACAGAGAAACATCTGCAGAGAAGAAGACGATACCATCGATCTTGATCTTGATCTTGATGATTGTGACGACGACGATCCTATAGGGTCGCCAATTCAAAGAAAGGACAAGAGTATAAGAAGAATACATTCGATGTATCTGACTACAAAGGAGAAAGAGAGTTTCTCTATGGAAGATAATTCATATTTGCATAAGACCGAGATTAAGAGTTTTAAAATTACTAATGACTTAATACCCAGAATTGCCGAAAATGAGATGTCAAAAATTTTACTGGGTAGATTCAATGGCGGATTTGATGAGTACATAATTATTGATTGCAGATTTAATTACGAATTTGATGGTGGTCACATAAACGGCGCGATTAACATTTCCACTAAGGAGGAGCTTGAAGAAAAGTTTCTAACTCTGCCGTATCATCCTAGCCAAAAAAAGCAGTTACTCATCTTCCATTGTGAATTCAGTAGTTGTAGAGGACCAAATTTAGCATCACATCTAAGAAGATGCGACAGAATGTTAAATAGTGATAACTATCCGAAGTTGTCCTACCCTGATATTGTAATATTAGCTGGTGGCTACAGACAATTCTACGTTAGTAACAAAGAACATTGTTATCCTCAAGGATACGTTGAGATGAATGATAAAAACTACCAAGACACCTGTGAATACAAAATGGACAAAGTAAGACAAGCAAATAAGCTAACTAGAGCAAAGTCCTATAATCATTTTTCAGGCGAAAGATCTGCCTCATCATTGCATTCAAGATCACATTCACATTCACATTCTTTCTCTAAATCGATTCCTGAAAATTCTAAAGTAGTGAAAAAACAGAAATCAATTACTAAGGGAAGACCTGCTACAACTTCTTCCATTTCTAAGTTAGAGAGCAGATTAGTAAAGGCTGCTGGATTTTCACAAGATCAATCAATATTCAATTCTCCAATGACATATTCTTTAATAGATGATGAATTCCAACCCCCTTCAGCATCATTCAAATCAACTCACAGAAGATCAATATCATCTAATTTTCATCAGAACTCTTCATCATTTTCGATTAATTCAAGTACCTCCTCATTCACAGATACAGGGTTTTCATCTACTGATTCTCTTCCCGATTCTCAATCGTCACCTATTCTTGAGTTCAATGATTTTTTTGATACCAAACCAAACAATTTAACTACCTTTTTAAAGAATCAACCTAGCACGAAAAATTCTTTGTTGAACCCATTAACAAGAAAGCCATCTTTACCTGTACCTCCATTACCATTACCAAAATCTACTGCTACAGTTCAATCGGGTATAGAGTCTAATCACTCATTCAAGTTTCCAAATTCTAATACATTAAAAACTAAAGCATCTAGACAGGGACTTCGAATTACTACACCTTCACGTTCAAGCTTCTCAGCCTTACTGATTGCGTCTCCAACGTCACCACTGGCTAATTCTAGTGATTTGATGTCAGGTCCTCTATCATCAATAATAGATCCAACTGATGATTTACCAATTGATTTTTCGATGCCAATAAAAAATCAAAGATACAGTCACTGTAGAAGAAGATCGGGTTCTTTGTTATCTTCTGCTGGTGGAAGTGTATTCAATTTAACTTCTGAAGACATAGTGGAAGCGAATGAAGAATAGGAAGAGTATAGATCCTCTGATCTTTTTTGAGGATGCAAACATTCTTTAGGAAATCATCTTTCTAAGCATTACGCATATCAAATTTAATTTTAGGATACATTTAATCCTTAGCATAAATAATATATAAGTACATTTAATTATGAATTAAGTATTAACATAAATTTTAAATTTGCATTCAATTTAAATACTATTCGACTATCTAAGTAAACTAAATCTTGGCTTTGTCGCTAAGTAATTTTATTGCTGCATTGTTAATAGCAATTGTCTTTCTTTCAACAACATGAACTTGAAAGACAACAACATCATTTTGTTTCCAAGCTACTAACTTAAGTGTTTCTCCAGGGAAGACAATTCCTGTAAATCTCGCCTTAATTTCTCCATACGGTCCAAACTTATCTAACAAGGCTTTAGCAGCTAAACCAAATGTACACATACCATGGAGAATTGGTTTATCGAACTTGGCACCCTTAGCAAATTCTGGATCGATATGCAAAGGATTTCTATCTCCAGTCAAACGATATAATGCAGCTTGGTCTTCGCCTATCTTTATTTCCTTTGTGAAAAGTGGATCCGATTTTGGAGCATTAAAGGAATCTACAGCAAAAGCTCTTCTATCAGAGAGAGATTTGGTATCACATTCACATTTTCTAATGAAGAAAGTGGCTTCATTTGAAAACAAAGTTTCACCAGTCTTTTCATCCACAGAATTCGATCCTTGAACAACAACTGCATTAGAGCCCTTTTGAGTAAAAGAAATAGGATTGAAAGTAGTTCTGACGATTGCTTCTGTTGGAATTGGATATTTCTCAATCTTGATGTAATGTTCACCATGCAATAAAAGCATAGGGCTAAAGTTTCTTAAATACTTAGAGAATGAATATTGACCCCTTCCAGAATTAAAAGTTGGGATGTGGCCAAAAGATGGCACAACTTGAAAGTTAGTATCTCCTTCGTAAGTATATTTGAGTTCATTTGACTTGGCGCCTACTGCAATATTGTACAATAATACATCTCGGTCAGAGTAAGAGTATACTGGATTATCTCCTTCCTCTTCTTCATCTTCTTCCTCTTCTTCTTCATCATCATCATCACCCTCAACGGCACTCAAAATTGCCATTGATGATTCAGTAGTATTCTTCGGATTAACAGACTTACTGAAATCAGCTATGTCTGCAAAATTGTCTCTAACGAATTCAGGGGTAACATGTTCTTCTTTTGAAACTGCACCTTTCGCTCTTTGCCATCTGGTATTTCCAATCCATCCACCACCAGCTTCGAATAATTCACCAGTAACAGGAACATCATCACTAGCTAAATATACAAGCAATGGAGCAACTTGGTCGGCGTGGAATTTATTCTTATCTTCCTCTTGAAATACGGTTAAAGTCATTGCGGTCTCAGCATGAGGAGCAACAACGTTAACTTTGATATTAGATCTGGCACCTTCAATTGCAAGAGTCTTAGAAAATCCAAGAATAGCCAATTTGGCAGAAGCATAATTAGCTTGGCCAAAGTTACCATAGATACCGGAGGTTGATGTAATGTTAATAATTCTACCAGCTTTCTTCTCAGAAAAATATGGCCATGCTAATCTAGTTAAATTAACCGTACCATATAAATGAACATTTAACACTTGATGCCATTCTTGATCTGACATCTTAGCAAATGATCTATCTCTTAAGATACCTGCATTGTTTACCAAAACATCGATCGTACCATATTTATTAATAACATTTTCAATGATTTCCTTGGAATCCTTTGCTACATCATGTTTATCTGGATGGGCTTCACCACCAGCTTTAATGATTTCTTCCACAACACCGGAAGGATCTTTGAAATCGTTAACAACAACCTTAGCACCGTATTTAGCAAAAAATAAGGCATAATCTCTACCTAAACCAGCACCAGCACCGGTAATCAAGACTACCTTACCCTTTAAAGAAACTTCAGGAGCACCACTCACATCATTTGGAGGTGATTTCCTTGCAGCTTCATTTAATAAACTATAGTTATTCAACATGAATGGATGTTGATTCTTTAATAATTCTGGTTTCTTAGAGTCATCATAATCCATAATCTCTTCAAATCTCTTAGCAACTGCTTCAGCAGTAAATGTCTCGTCTGGTTTGAATAAAATACCACCAGATCTTTCCCATCTGATTTGACCGTAAAATCCAGCGGCCACTTCAAAAATTTGACCACTTACATCACTTATATCATGGGTCAAGTATAAAACTAATGGGGCAATCTTTTCTGGTGATAATTGTTCTAATATTGATGGAGGTAATACTTTTTCAGTCATTCTTGATCTAGCAAGTGGAGCAATAACATTTGCCTTAATGTTGTATCTATCACCTTCCTTTGCCAACGTTTCCGCCAAACCAACTAAACCTAACTTAGCAGCTGAGTAATTGGCCTGACCAAAATTTCCATACAAACCTGCTGGAGATGCAGTGTTGATGATCCTACCATATTCTTGCTTTCTAAAGTACTCCCAAGCTGCCTTAGTTGCCTTGTAAGCACCATTGAGATGCACGTCAATGACCAAATTGTAGTCCTTTTCTGACATCTTCTTAAACGAAGCATCTCTTAAGATACCAGCATTGTTGATCAAAATGTGGACAGTGCCAAAATTTTTCACTGCTGTTTCAATGATCCTGTCACCATCCAACACGTTGTTATAATCTGCGACTGCAATACCTCCAGCAGCTCTAATTTCTTCAACCACAACATCTGCAGCCTTTGAGTCACCACCTTGGCCACTCAATGTTCCTCCAAGATCATTTACAACCACCTTGGCGCCTCTTTTAGCATATTCCAAACAGTAATGTTTACCTAAACCACCCCCTGCTCCGGTGACCACTACCACCTTGTCTTTAAACGATAATTCTGACATAATTTCTTAAATATATCAACTGATGAAGTAAACAATTTACTAGTGCCGCTTGAATAATTTATGTGTTATATATAAATTAATCGCTGCGGGGAGGTCCAGGTTTATTGCTTGTGAAGTCAATTATACTTAGAGATGCAATCCGGGGTAGCCATGAGATTTAACCGAGGATGTTTCTCAGCAGGCAAAAAAGAGCGATGTGTCCCGCTGCCGGTGGCTGTCACTAAAAGTGATACCACATTGCTATCGTTTACAAGATAGATGGGGGCTAGTCTCTTGTATATAATAACACAAGAGTGGATGAGGATACTACTGAGAGTGTTTTGCATACATTTATCAAGAGTGTGCTGTTCTAGCAGAAATCGTTGTAGCTCATTGGAAGTTCCGATGATAACGATCCACAGCTTCCTAGCACAATTACCTAGATGCGAAGAGGAAAGATAAAACTGCCCATCGTGCTTTATACATCTCCGGTGAAGCATTTTGCGAACCCTAGTGTACCTTTTCCTATACGGATGTAATATACTTCTATACAAGCACTCATTGGGATAGACGTTAACATTTGCGAGCATTGACCGAGTTTGTAGATCGGCTAATGGGATTTGTGATAATCAGTACATTAAAACTCGGTAACATGACTCGAGACACAGAAGGGTTCCGAGGTTATATCTAGATGGGTCAAGTGATTGAGCAATCAGTGTCCGATACATAGTATTTGGTAGGGCGTTTTAAGAAATATGAGCTACATGTAAGAACCAGCAATATAATGCCATCTAATTGAATTATAGGCAGAGATGAATGGATGAATGCATCTGTTGACATCAACAACCCCAATCTTGGGAAATCAAGGCAGACATATTTGTCACGTGAGAGATTTTTTTTATTAACACATCTAGTATTTTCTAGGGTAAAAGTTGAAGAATTGTGTAAGTGGATAATTACGATATAACTCTGTTTATATCTTAGTGTTGGCAATATGAGCAAAGATGATGGTGGTACGATGTCGAGTGCTTCTACTGAGGGACGTCCCTTGCAAAACAACGAAGACAATTCGACAGTAAATAGGACTAAACCAAAAGATTCGGGGGAATTTCTGCTAACTCGCCCTTGGTACCGCTTGTGGTTTTATGACCTTATGCTATGGTTTTGGAGTGTTATATTCGATTGCTTCTTTAGGGAAATTAGACCTAGAGGGGCCTTTAGATTGCCTAGATCAGGACCTGTTATTTTTGTAGCTGCACCTCACGCCAATCAATTTGTTGATCCAATTATTTTGATGAATCAAGTAAAGAGAGAAAGTCAAAGACGTAGTTCATTTTTGATAGCTGCCAAGTCGTATAAACACCCTATTATTGGACTCTTAGCTAAAATTCAAATGGCAATTCCAGTAGCTAGACCTCAAGATAATTTGGTAAAGGCTTCTGGGAAAATATTTATTGATGATGAAAATCCTCTCTTGGTCAAGGGTAAGGGTACCAAATTTATGAAGGAATGTACGGAGAAGGGTTTAATCGCATTGCCACAGTCTTTAGGAGCTTCTCAAATTGAAGAGATTATATCTGATACTGAGTTGTTGATAAGGAAAGAATTCAAGAATACTGATAAAGTGCAAACCTTACTAAAGCAAGGAACTTCTTTCAAATGTGCAGACAAAGTTGATCAAAACAAAGTTTACCAATATGTTTTTAATCACTTGTCGCAAGGACACTGTCTCGGTATTTATCCAGAGGGAGGATCCCATGATAGAACTGATTTGTTACCATTGAAAGCAGGTGTAGCTATTATGGCCCTTGGGGCCATGGCAAATGACCCGGACTGTAATATTAAAATTGTTCCTTGTGGAATGAATTATTTTAATGCACATAAGTTCCGCTCGAGAGCAGTCATTGAATTTGGTAACCCAATTGAGATCCCAAGAGAGCTTGTAAAGAAATACACAAATCCCGAAACAAACCGTGAATCAGTTAAAGAATTGTTGGATATTATTACTACTGGTATTAAGTCTGTTACAGTAACTTGTGAGGATTATGAAACATTAATGGTTGTTCAAGCAGCAAGAAGGTTATATGCTGGAAATTTTGCACAACAACTTCCTTTACCATTAATTGTTGAGATGAATAGAAGATTGGTTTTAGGATATGAAACATTTAAAGACAATGAAAGGATTCAAAATCTTAAAAGGAAGATTTTGGAGTATAACCAAGAATTAAGACACCTTTATTTACCTGACCATCATGTTGAACATTGTGATGAATCAAATAAACTTAGAGTTTTGCCTATATTTTTCTTTAGAATATTTAAATTGATATTTTTGATGATCTTGGCGTTACCTGGTGCAGTTTTATTTTCCCCTGTCTTCCTTAGTGCAAAGCTTTACTCGAATAAGAAAAAGGAAATTGCACTCAAGGGTTCTACCGTCAAAATAAAGGCTAACGATGTTGTAGCTACATGGAAAATTTTGACTGGGTTAGGAATTGCACCTTTATTTTATAGTTTTTACGCAAGTGTTGGAACCTGGTATTGCAATAAACATGGCATTACTAATATCAAATTGTATTGGATATGGTGTTTATTATATTTATTGGGGGTACTTGTTACCTATGCAGCGCTTATCAGTGGTGAGCAAGGTTTAGACATTTTTAAATCTCTTAGACCATTGTACTTGTCTATAACTTCTGGTTCATCAATCAAGGAATTGAAGAAATTTAGAAGAGAATTGGCTGAAGAAATTACGGATTTAGTTAATACATTTGGTCCTGAATTATTCCCTAATGATTTTAATTTGTTGAAAATGAAAGAAAATTTGAAGATAACTGATGATGTTAACTATGTTGATAGTGATGAAGAAGAAGATCGTAAGACTCAAGAGTTGAGAAATAGAAGGCTTCATAGACGTAAGTTACTTAAAAAGAATGAGAAGCTTATGTCCGAGGGATCTATCGATGATTTAACAAATGAATCTGGAAGTGGATTGTCGCTAGATCAAAAGTACTCTTCTTCAGTTTCCGATGGTATCTCATTAATGAATTCTGATAATTCCTTAACTAACATACCTATGTTCTCTGATTATCAATTGCACCAAAACGCTAAGAATCCTGATTTTAAATTGGAAGTACAGTCTACGCTTAACTCCACTACCTCATTAGCAGAGAATTATCGGTACAGTCAAGCCCAAGCTCCTGTACATTCTAGACAAGGATCGAGTGGACATATTGAACTTAATTTTGGTGCTAAATCCCACAGTAAATTATCCAATAAAATAAAGGATAGAATAAGGGAAAGTAGAGATAAAGGTAGTGAAGAATAATATATTCGTAGTATATATGCCATTTTATTAGAACTTATTTCAGTTAATATATAATTTTCAAATTAGTAAATACATGCTAATTAACGTTAGCCTGTCTTTCATAAAACTCGGCTATTTCTGTGGAGCTAGTTGCATCTTCTGTAGTTTTATCATCTCTTACTCTTAAAAATCTTGGAAATCTTAATGAAATTCCTTTGCCATATTGTTGGTGGCCAGCTTTATAAATCGGACTTAATGAAAGATCTGCAGTCAATACTTCAAACAAAACGGTTGGTTCAAACCATACATCAGGGACAGCATTCGAATTTGTTGTGTCATATAAATAGTATGGTTTTGGCTGCAGAATCTCTGTCGACTTCAAGGTTGCATGAATAGATACCAAGTCTTCTTCAGAAAATCCTGTTCCTATTTTACAAGTAGTCTCATACTCACCAGTATCCTGATTATACGTCGCTAATAAAAATCCACCATATGTTCCAGTTCTTTTACCTTTACCAATATAGGCACCTATTACTACCAAATCCAACGAATCACCAACTCCAGCTAAATAATCCTTCTTAAGTTTCAACCAATTTCTTGATCTCTTGGAAGGTTCATAATATGATTCCTTACCATTTAACATCTTCACCATTAAACCTTCACACGAATCTTTGACTGATTGATCCAAAAAATTTTGTAATTCTTCAAGATTAGATGAATTCTTGCTAGTTGCAAATTGGAACTTCCCAACAACTGGTTCGAAATTCTCATATAACACCAGTCTTCTTTCATGAAGTGAATTTGTAATAAGTGAGTTGTTATTAAAGTATAATATATCGAAAGCAAATAGACAAATGTGAACTTTAATATCTTTTTCATTCACATCTTTACGCTTACGAGTAGATAGAACTTGAAATGGTAATATCTTTTGAAGTCCTCTATCCCAAGCTACTGCTTCGCAATCTAATATCATAGACGATATTTTTTTATCTCCTTGGTTATTCATAAAATCTTTAACCACAGAAATTAAATCAGGGTATCTTTGGGACATGTCTTCAGAATTTCTTGAGTATATACGTACTTCACCACTCTCCAATAAGTGAACCTGTGCTCTTTCGCCATCATACTTGTACTCACAGGTAAACTCCTCTCCCTGAAATCTATCAAGGATCTCACTAATAGCTTTAGTAGGTTTTGCTAACATAGGTTTCAATGGAATACCAGGGGTTAACTGACAATGTTCTTCAATGTTAAAAATACCGTACTTATAAGCATTACGAATGATAACTTCGTAGTTTGGGATTTGGGAAAATGCCTCCCTAAGAATATCCTCAGCAGAACTTAACTTCTCTGGGTTTATCTTCCTACCAGAGGAGTTGAATTCAAAATTTACAAATGCCTGAGCAAGGCCAATTAACACTGTTTTTTCTGCTAATCCTATTCTCAATTTACCTTCTAATGACCGAATCAAAAACTTGGCTTCATTACTTTTAAGCTCGCATGCTGTAAGCATTTTATTAATGGTAGAAATTTTCTTTGATTGTGAATCTTTACCAGTAAGTTTCGCAATTTTCTTAAGGTTGTCAAAAACTGTTTCAATATCTAATGAAGTCGGTTTAAACATTGTTGGTTGACCAGATCTAGACCTTTGAGCGACAATTCCTAAATCACCTACTTCTTGGTAATCTTTCTTTATTTTTGATGGTGTTCTACCATAACACTCACTGATTGCCTTTATTAAAATTGTCTCACCCAAACCCAACTCCAAATCAGGTTCATAGTCAGGTCCAAGTCTGTTAATGAATAGATATACGATTTTCACGAGAATTTCTGGCCTGGATTGTTCCAATATTTCTAAGAAGAATTGTGATACAATTGCCATTATCTTAAGCCTTGAGGATTCATTTTCAATTCTTTCAAATAATTCTGTAATTTTCGAATACGGTATTTTTGAAGATATCTTATCGTTTTTATGAATAATCCGCTCCTTTTGGGATAATTTAATTAATTCTTCAGCGTCATCCAACTTCTCCTCATCCAGCGACATCTCACTTTTCAGAGATGACTCTTTCTCTCCCTTGTGCAACTCATTAAAAGTAGACTTGTTGCCACCTTCCTCTGAACTATCTATCAGCGATTCTGATGTTATTTTCTGCTTCTTTGGAGTTGGTTCTTCAACAGTTTTGCGTTTTTCTTTGGCGCTTGAGAAACTGAAGAATCTAGATAAGTCTTGCTGTTGAGGCATTCTTGCTATTATGCTGTATCTTATCGCAGTTCTTGGGTTTAATCGTAAGGTCTTGCAAATTAAATTTCTCAATAGCATAAGGACAAACCATATTAGTTTACTAGACAACGCGTTTCTTTTGCGCGATATCAACATCAAAAAATTTTTGCTAATGTTCTAAGTACTGAAAATACAAAAATTATATAGTTTATAAATGTATATTAATATCAGATTGCAACATTCCAAATTCCTTTTGGTCCATTTTCTTCATAAATTTCTGAGTCTAAGAACATCTCACGGCCATGATTTGAGTTGGCTCCAAAAATTTGTTTAGCATATATTTCACCACCTAAGAAGTAAACATCCTCCCAAGAACCGCCTTTTTCCTTTGGCTTTTTCCATTCAGGGAAATAGTCTGGGAATTTAGATACCTTGATTGAGTTTGGAACCTGAGACGTAATGCTACCAGGTTCGGTATCGTTAAGTTCTTCAGCTTGTTGGTACTTGGCAATTGCAAAGTTAACAGATTCCAGTGCATCCTCTTTTGGATTTTCTGAATGAGGCCCTATGAGGTATTCTGAATGCAATTTAAGTAACAATGCCTGCTTAAATCCTGGAATCTTAAATGTAGATCCAACAAGTATTAAGTTATCATAACATTCTTGTCTCTTTTCCAAATCGACAATTGAGCTCAACGATACGTATATTGCGTCAGCAATCTCACTTATAAGCAGACTGGAACCTTGGAATCTTTCCTTTCCAACACCAATTTTCTCATTACTATCTGAAGCTATAAAATAATTGGTTTCCAACTCATTGTTGGGTTTGGACTCCTCTTCTTGTGTGTTCTCTTCATCCTTATTAATGTCTACGGCAGACCCATTTTCAGTAACTAACTTTGCTACATCAAAAACATCATCGGATTGTCCATTATTTGAAGTATTTAAATCTTCAAAAGAGTAAAATGAACTTTCATGAGTATTCAAAACTTCATAAATACCAGATACCTTGAGATCTCGAATTTGTACATCAGTCAAACTTGGTAAAATTTTCTTTAATTCATTATTTATAGTTTTACCTCCTAATTCCGATAAATATTTGCTAGCAAATTTAATGGCTTGGTTTCCAATTATAGGTACAATTTGTGTAGACTCGTGGCCAATATTTACAACCAATGAAGTATTCGAAGCACCTACCCCAAAAGTTGCAGCTATTGATAAATCCAAGATATTGAATGCAGTGAATTCTAAAGTTTCGTGAACATATTTTGTAATTAATTCGATGTTTGCTCTTGACCAGGTTAAAGATGGAATAATTAGCAATAATGGAATTTGGCTAATAGTGATTATCGGATTATTCGAGATTACGCTCTGTAATATAATTCCTAATAAGTAATTAAATGCATCTATATCAATAATTTTCGACCCCTTTATTGGTGATATTTCGATTAAATCTACATCATTTTCCTCTTTTTTGGATTTAAATTCTTTGGTTAATTTATTTTGAAAGACAATAGACGGAATTTTATACTGCGGAGGAGATAATGAATCCTGTAAACCAAAAGAAAATAAAGTATATTCGGAGCCTGTATGGACGACAAGGAAGTTATCTTCTCTGTATAAAGGCATTTTTCAATTTATTTTGTAGTTGGAAAACTTTAGTGTTGATATCTTCTGTTTATAGTTTTCCATTTAGCTATGCGTTAAAGTTGTCGGTGCACGACCTTCGACCCAAACTCAACAGGAGCGCTTATTACATTAAAATACGTTACTTCATAATAAATTACTATATTATTAAATTAAAGTCAAATCCTATATATGAGACTATATATGTAAATCCTTATTCCTTTTGAGATGAAACATTTGCCATAAACTTCTTGTAGTTATTTCTAGTGCCTAATAAACTTTTCTTACTTAAAACACTATTCAGTCTCTTTATGTTCATAGAATCCGAAAAATCGAAATCCTCTAACTCATCTTCAGACAACAATTTAATTTCATTGACAAATGGCAATTCATCTATTTGTGGGGGTTGAAGTGGTAGTTCTTTGTAGATGTATTTAGTGTTGGATGAACCTGAAGTACAATTGCTGACAGGAACAGATTTTGTTGTTTCTACCGAGCCGCTTGAGTTTCTTCTATCCTCTAATGAAGTTGTTTTTTTGGGAACCAGTTTTGTTTCATTAATGAATTTATTTTGGTTAATTTGGCTAACAGGTGAGATTTTTCTCTCTGAGATGTTTTTTGAGTGCGTACTATAAAATGGTGTAATTCTTGATAAAGTATTTCTTCTTTCAGCAAGTGATGGTCGAAACTCTGGTTTGTGTAACTCAGGCATACTCTGGTTGATTGTTCCCTTACTAAGCTCTGCTGCTGCTATTAGTGCTAGTGGAGTTGCTACTTGTGTTTGTGGGGCTGGAATTTGCAGTTGTGTTGGAACAGGTTCCTCTTGAACTGGTGGTGCACTTTTGATACTATTTACTTTCTGCGTGTAGAGTTGTAACAAACTAGCTGTATTTTGTGTATTAATGATTCCAAAGTACCAAGCCAAGCCACCCAAAATTGCCATCCATAACAACCCAACCTTCATTATATCGAAGATAATTACAGCATACTGGCCAAGTAAGGGTTGACTTTGATTCAATGCTAAACATATTATGAAACCATAGCAGAAACTCGCTGCATGAAAATCAGTCATTATCTTTGACCTAATGAAGTCTAATATCCACGAACCATCCGGTGGCTTCGTGTGGTCGTCTTTTGCTACATTTTTGGGTTCTTTATAAGACGATTTAGCTGTTGTCATAACCGCATTTGCAGTATTGGCAGCAACAACGGGCGTGGGATAGGGTGCAGTGGTTTCTTCCGGGACCGTTTTCATTTCCTCTTCAGGCTGTTCCGGAACCTTGTATGAACAGTCTACTAGTTCGTTGTAATAACCTTCAAAGCTCTTTTTCGGTTTTTCGGGAGCATCCTTCTTCAATCTGAATACCCCATCCGGACCCTGTGTATACACCAACTTCTTTTTGTTGGTAGTCTTCGACTGTGTGTGGGTGGCCATGACCAATGTGAAAGTGATATAAGATCTATAAAAATACTAATATACCCCCAGATCACTTCTAGGCATAAAACAATATTCTTGTGTCCAGATACAACCAGCAGGATATCGACGATATTTAAATATTACTAGTAGTGTGCCGTTATAATATTATTTTCTTCTAAACGACGTCCAGTAATCCTAAGGGTTTCAGTTTTCACTCCTTTGTTATCTCCCTTAAATGTCATGAATTATATTGTCGTCTCTCATCATATTTATTAGCTCTTTGTTCTATTGACAATTTACTGCATTAGTACTAGATTAAGAAATAATATCACTGCCGTTTTGGGAAAAATCGCATCAAAATCAAAGAAAAGCTTGATTGCCCATATGTGGTTGACAACTAACAATAGCGTCTACAATTGGCCCCTTATTCTCCTTGCCAATTGTATATCTTTTTGCATTATTGTCACTCTCTTAGCGTGTATAGCACATAAATTGGTATCTTCCAATAAGTGTACTAAATATGCCTCACATGCCTCTTGCAATGCGAGCACAGCATTCGACTGCCATCTTAATCCGTAGTCGACACCTATGTAGTTTTCGGCTACCTCTTTCACTAGCCTTGCAAACGGAAGCTTTCGTATGAGTAGATCGGACGTCTTCTGATACTGTCTTATTTCCCGCAACGCCTTGGTTCCTGGTCTATATCTTCTTTTTGCGGTGGTGTTACTCGTGGTTATCGTTGGGGGGTCTCCTGGCTGGTTTCTATACAAGCCTATTTCTCTTCTTGCTGACGTTTGACGAGACGAATTCGCCGACCTCTGTATGGTTCTCCCTCTGCCAATCTGTTCTTCTCTTTCCCTCTGGCGTCTCAATGCACTTGAAGATGGGAGATTCCTGTTCCCGCCTGTTGATATTCTTGCCATTACAGTATGAGTATGGTTATACTATTGAAATTGGTGTCAATCTTTTATATATATGGAATTATGGACTACAAAGGTCTCTATGGTTCTTGTGATATTCTACTGGATGATAAAACTATAAAAACAATATTTGTTTTACTGCTGCTTGCCAGACAACCAGCCATTTAATTATTCTGAGTTTTTTCTAAGATTATATGCAGAATTTTTCATATGATTAAGACAATCTTATTACATATACACATTTTGGTTGGAACGAAAGTTATACAATTGCTTATCCGAAGTTGTTACTCTATTAGGGGGACATAACCATTTATTTATTTTCTTCTGGTACTGTTTCGACATCAAAATCATACTTTCCCTCTAAAATATCATTCAAACCGTCCTGGATGAGAGAACTCTCTTCATCCATAGGGATTTTACTTAATTCCCTTTGCTTTTCATATCCACCCATTAAATTCTTCATCTTCCATCCAAATTCTTGGAAAGTTGAAACATCCATCACCCAACATGACCCAAATATAATCATAGATGATACAGATCCACATAACAAAGTACCTGTACCCACTGCAACGGCAGCATCTGTGGCAAAATTGTAACTCAAAGGTGGCATGTGGTTTCCCTGGAATAATGTTGGAATATATTGTCTCGAAAGGGTAGACTTATAGGCAAACCTCGAGGCAAATATAGTTACTGCTGCCGACGACATGAAGAGCATCATCTGCTTTTTTCTTCTATTAATGTAATCATCTGAGTCATTTGCCAACTTAAAGTTGAACTTTCGAAGAGTCGATCTGAGACCTAATGCAGATTCTTTTTGCACGTCCGTCATCTCCGATTAATAACTTCTACCATAATCCTCCTCACAGTAATAGTTTTTTTAGCACTATAAATTTAATCACGTGAATATCACTAAAAATTTTTACTAGATAAAAAACATTTGCTAAATAATACATACTTATCACTACAGAACAGCATAAAAAAGTTATTAAAACAGATAAACAGAATTTTCATTTTCTCACCTATCTCAAATGTTAGGTATATCAAATCTCTTCTTTAAAAAGTCCACCTTGGTTTTTCTTTTGGTTAAGAGAAATCTCATCATCATCAACTGGGTTGCTGGTTTCTAAAGCAGCTTTATCTTCCTTTTTCACTTCTTTTTTAACTTCCTTTTCTTTAGGGACGGTATTTACTGTTTCGGTGGCTTTTGATTTGACAGTTGAAGCACTTGGGATTTTCTTTTCTCCTGAAGAAAAGATCTTGGATAATCTTCTGAATCCACTCTTCTTCTTTGGAGAAGGATCAGAAGTTGTGCTTTTCTTTGCAACCTTCGAAACCTTTGGATTTTCTTCAATTGGGGTTGGTGGCTCTTCCTTTGATTCTTCAACTTGGTCATGTTCAAGGGAGAATAATGATCCGACATCTCTCAATTTGGATTCATTTACATCAGATCTTAAATGTTCTGGTAATTCACCATTAATTTTATGTTCATCCTTAATTGCGTCATCTAAAAGGTTATAGATTTCTTGTTTCTTTGAGTCTTTAAGAGCATGTGATTCATCCTTTTGCTTAGTTAATTCTTCGATCTTAGAATCTAAGTCTTTATGAGATATTTCAGCCTCCTTGGTATGTTCATCCAAAGCAATTTGCAAGTTTTCTACTTCAGTAGATGTTGATTCATGGTTGGCAGTTAATTCTTCTAATTTCTTGGTAGATTCCTCGATTTCGAGTTCAATTGCTTCTATCTTTTCATTTAATTCTGTAACCTTTGCTTCATACTCTTGGTTTAATTCTTCAGAAGTAGTCACATCCTTACTTAATTCATCCCTTTCACCTTGCAATTTTTCTAAGTTAGATGTTTCGACCTCTAATTCATCTAAAACAGGTTTTAATAATTCATCTTTTTCAGCCTGTAAATTATCTAATTCTTCTTTACGAGAGGCAATTAACTCGTCTTCTTCGGAATCAATACGGTCTTGATTTTCTTGTTTCTCAGTTAAAAGAGCTTGCTTCTCATCTTCGTGCTCGGTTTCTGTCTCCTTCAATTCCAAAGCTTTTGCTTCAACCTCTTTATTTCTTTCCTCTTGGTGTTCGGCATAGTTTGCATCTTCAACTCCCTTTCTTTCTTCGTGTTTCTGGATTCTCTCATTCTTTGCATTTTCAAGTGCAACTCTTTCTTCACTCTTCTTTTGGGCATCTTCCAGCTTAGCTTTTCTGTGAATTTCTTCTAATTCAGCCAATTTATTCTTCTTAGATATATCGGCTTCCCTCTGATCACCAGCTTTTGAATCCAAGTCTTTTAAAACTGGTTGAACAATCAAACTAGCCATTTTAATAACTTCACTATTTTCCATTGTAAGACCACCTCCTAAATTGATAAGACCAGCATTGTTGGCCTTAATTCTTTCCTCACTATTTTTTTGAGCGATTTGAAGAGCGTTGGCATATGCTTGTGCTTGTGCCTTGAAATCATCAGGACTGCCAACTGAGCTTATGGATTTCAATCTATCATTAGCTCTACTACTTGCAGCAGATAAAAGAGTACTGTTGACAACTTGACTAGCAGTGAAAGACTCGGATGGTTTGTGTTGACTGTTTAAACCAGATCTGTAATCCAATGAAGGGTTTAATCTAGAGTTCAACGACTTGGACGAATTCTTATTAGCTACTGAAGAAATCTTACCAATATTCAAAGAAGAAACAGTAGATTTAGTAGTTAACCCACTTCTCTTAGAGTCTTTGTCAGGATGAATTCTTGAAGTCATAGTAGCCGAGGAGTTTTGGTTAGCAGCTCTATATAAAGAATCACCATTATAGGATGGGACACCAGTTCCAAGGGTATAATTAGATGGAGTAGTTGAAGCTAAAGTGCTTGCTCTGGCATTGGATGCAGCAGCATCAGCCTGGGGGTCTGTCCTCTCCCTAGTCCATGACTGAATAGTATCCGTTCTAGCTGCCAAAGCTGCTGTGTGTGCTTCCTGAGCAACGATTCTTTCATAAGATGGCTTTACAGTCAAGTCTGCTGAAGCAGCCAACAATGCAGCTGTATCAGAAGCATTTGAATTAACACCGACCGATGGACCTCCTGGTCCACCATAAATTCCTTGTTTTAACTTTTGCTGGTATATAGCTTGCTGAGATAATGGCTTCCCATTGGTTTGATAAATTGCCTGAGACATATTCCTTGATGATAGCTATACCTCTCCAATTATTAATTGATGTCTTTAATTAAGATGTTAAGTTTCTCAATTTGTTCTCTTAAGGAGACATTCGAGTCCAATCCTGAAATAATAAATGGGTACCATTGAAATGTGGTCTGCATATAAGCGCTATTTATGAAAGCAACCTCAATTAGGAATTTAGACTCCCTTTACTGTATACACGACGAACCTTCCTTCGACTAAACGATAAGAGATTCTATGCGGGAGGTACTGTTCGGTATTTGAATTACGTATCTATATAGATCAATATGGTGATTTAAATCCATAGATTCATTCGCACTTTAATGTAATATATTGGCTCAAACATTGTTTTATATCATATATTAGTGTATGTATTTACAGCAGGTGAAATTAAGTTTCACCACGGTGCAAATGAAGAGAAGGATTTCGAGCATTGAAGCATAATGATGTTCTTCCATGCTGGAGAGAATTTGCGCTCCAAAAAAAACGTGACCTTGCTTCGATTTCGTCATCAACAATAATAAATGAAATGATTCAGAAAAACTTTATATAAATCTATGATTATTGTTAGGCTTATGTAATTCGGTATCATTTCATCGATATACCAACATTAAAAATAAACGAGTAGAATTTTTTAAATTGAGAACATGTAAAAATGGACGAGTCCGGAGTCGAACCGGAGACCTTTCGCATGCTAAGCGAACGCGCTACCAACTACGCCACACGCCCTTGTGATATATTGATTGTAAGAGTTGTGTTGGTGTTTAAGTGGGTCTAAGTGATTTATTTATAGTTATTATCAATACTATCTAAATACTTAGCTATTCCTACTCATACCTAACTACGTCTACTTAGTCTAGTTCCTTATATTGTTCCTTATGGTAGTGGTATGATGTGTTATACTCTTAGAGTGCTCTCACGTGTCACGGCACGTTTACCATTCTCTTATAACATCTTGATCTCTAACATTGATATAGATACTTGGATTTAACATATCATATCATACCTTTTTTTTGTACTTATTTCTTTAAATCTTCATTTATTTTAACCATTTTCATGGCTATTTATATTATTTTTATGAATATTCCCCATTGAAATTTACTGGAGAAACTATAAAAACCAAAGCTATATTTTGGAAAGTAAATTTTTAGCTTTTTTAGTAAATTTGTAAAAAATCAAAAAATAGAAGAACTGTTTTGTCAAAGAGTATATATAGGAAGTTGAAAATTTACAATTTAAAACAGAAAACATCTAATAATTGGGTACAAAACAAGTACATCAAAAAAAAATATATTCTAATATATTCAAAAATAAATCAATTGGAAAAATGAGCGATACGGGAATCGAACCCATGTCACCTGCTTGGAAGGCAGATATGTTAACCACTACACCAATCGCCCTTCTTGTTGTTGTTTACATGAAAATAAAAGAAGATACAAATCAAAAGAGAGACATTGATCATTTTTATATATGTATATAAATGAATAACGTTATAGGTTATTCTAATCGTAATTAGTTCATATTTAATTGTCGTATTAAAGAATTGTAATTGATTATCTCATATGTTAATATTTGAAGTTATTATGCCATATTTTATTAGGTATGTAAAGCTAGAGTCGCACGGACAAAAATATGAGGGTCAGAAAAGAGAACAACTAAGAACAAACTAAAGTTCACATATTACAATCGCTAACATAAGATGCCAAAATTAGAAAACTGGGAAATAAAGAAATATTGGGAAATTTTTCAAGGATTAAGTCCAGTTGATAACAAATTAACAGGTGATCGAGTTTCGCAAGTGCTCAAGAATTCAAGATTAAATGATGCACAGTTATCAAAGGTTTGGGACTTGAGTGATATAGATGCGGACGGGAAGTTAGATTTCGAGGAGTTTTGTATAACTATGAGATTGATATTCGACACAGTCAATGGTTCAATCTCATCCATACCGGAGGAATTGCCAGATTGGTTAGTTCCATCGTCCAAAGCACATCTAATTCAGGCTAATAGAGCTGTCTCTCAAGGAAACAATAGAGGCAATGAAGATTATGATGAAGACGAAGTATTGAGTGACGCTTTTGATTGGTATATTTCACCTACTGACAAGGCTACCTATGAAACTATATATAATTCAAACTCTGATTCGTATGGTAGAGTGAGGTTTGAAACTTTAAATAAATTATACAAATCATTGACAAAGGTTCCTTCTAGTGATATTTCTTCAGCGTGGAATTTAGTTAATCCGAAATCCTTTGAAACTATCGACAAAGATCAAGTTATGGTGTTTCTCCATATTTTGAACCAGAGAGAAAATGGTAAACGTATTCCAAGGGGGGTTCCGGCATCTTTGCGAGCAACATTTTCTAAAGAACAACCAAGTTATGATTTAAATTCAGTATCCACATTACAACCTCAATCTACTAGCTACACTGGCCAGAAAAAAGCATTTGCAAATGATTATCTCAGTAAAATTGGACAGGTCAATACTCGTACAGAAAAAGGTACTGACTTTTCAGCAACTGAAGGCACTGATTGGGAAGAAGTAAGATTGAGAAGAGAATTGAATGAATTAGAATCATTATTAGCGAAGGTCGAATCGGGAGTTAATGATAATGATGAGTCGGCAAGGTATAAATTTGAGTATGAGCAATTGTTGAAGTATAAGGAATACAAATTGGAGAATACAAAATCGTCATCTGGTAATCCAAAGGATTTGGAAAATATCAAAGGTGACATTAATTTGATAGAAAGTCAAACAAGTACTTTAAAGGAATTCTTACAGCAAAAAGAAAATGAACTTAAGAAAATTAATGAAGAAATTCGAATCTTAGAGAGCAATTGAAATTCTCTACAGTAGCTATAACCTTTAAAATTCATTTGATGTTATATATAAATAGTATTTGTTAAAAGAGAATAAGATATGTAAGACAAAGATTTTTAAATAAAATGCAAAGATGATCGGTATGTTAATTCTTTAATTTATGTTAACATTATTTCTTTTCTTCATCTGTAGTTGGTTCAGGTTCCGGAGTAGGTAATTTGAATGAATCTGGAGTGAAGTCCTTACCTTCACCAATTTGTTCCCAAACAGATGAACCAACAGTGAAATTTCTCCATGCTTGCGTCAATTCTAATGGTTCATATACAACTCTCTTCTTTTCTTCATCATATCTAACTTCGGTGTAACCAGTAGTTGGGAAGTCTTTTCTCAATGGGTGACCTTCAAAACCATAATCAGTCATGATTCTTCTTAAATCTGGGTGACCTTCGAAGAAAATACCAAATAAATCGTAAGTTTCTCTTTCAAACCAGTTAGCACCTTGGAATATTGGAACAACAGAAGGAACAGCACTAGTTTCATTAGCATAAGTCTTAACTCTAATTCTAGAATTGTGTCTGACAGACAACATATTGTAAACAACATCAAATCTATTAGCTCTTGATGGGTAATCTGCAGCAGTAACATCCATTAAAGCCTTAAATTCAGCAGAGGTATGGTTTTTCAAGAAAATCATCGTTGGTCTAAGGGCAGAAGGAGCAACGTAGACTGTTAACTCATCTTTCCAAACTGAAAATTGTTGAATATATTTTGGCATACAACTCATAATGTATCTCCCGAACTTATGTAATTCTTCTGATTGTTCTTTGTATTTGTCTGCTGGGTTGACCAAAGGAACCAAGTTGTCCTTAGGTTGTCTTCTTGGTAAATTGTTCAAATTTGGAAGTTCTTCATTTTCATTTAAAGCTAATCTTGAGGAAGAAAAGAATCTGCTATAACCTAATGAAAATACTCTTAAATTGGTGCTACCAACTTTCTTTAAGGCTGATCTTGCAGAAAGCATCAGGGATATATTATATATAAATGAATTGATGATCTTTCACCTTCAAGAGGTTTTAGTGAGAGTATTTGATTATACTGTAAAAAATTGTTTCACTACAATTGGACAATTGAGTATTGGGTCGCGCACGACATAATGAAGGAAATTTTTAGTTTGGATTTGATTTTGAACGAGGGTGGAAATTAACGCTACCTGAAAAGAATCTCTAACCTACTTAATAGACTCTAATTATAAAATTTTTTTTAGAAGTTCAGAATTTGAACGAAGTTATATAAAATACTAGAATATTATGATATAAAAGACTCTGAAGCGTTTTTCAATAACTCTCCCATGCGCATTTCTAATTTCGCACCCTTCAACCTGAAAAAAAGATCCTATTTCGTACTTCCAAGTGGTATATTCCTAATATGATGAGTCCAAATGCGTTAGAGAGAAATGTGGTTTGAATTAGTATTAGCCAGTATGGTCGCATTCATGTAATATTTAAGTTGGGTGTTCCTGTACTTAGAGATTTTACCCCGTCGATTTTCGAATTTGTACTAGGCAGATCTTTTGATCTTTGTGTCAAATTAACCATGTTACATTTGATTTCTTAAATCTTATCAACTGAAACATAACGCATCAAATATTGTATCTATATCCCTGGCATTACTGAAGATCTGGATATACTGAAACCGATTCTCCTGATAGTTCACTTCAATTATCGAGAGCATAGCCTGAATCCATTCCCCTATGCAACGTAATTTAGTTTTTCGCCTTGCAGATGGCGCAACTCAGTATGTTACCTCTTTCAATAGGCCGAGAAATTAGTTGTCATGAATTATGTGTGAATATCAAAAAAGCCTCAAAATGATACAACCAGATGTGGCTAAACGAATTAAATGAGTAAGGATAGTGAGTATCCCACTAATAATAGATCAGGTATCCTCCTGCATATTCCACCACTTGTATTTGCCAAGCTACAAGTTTGCGATCTGTTAGAATATTTTTCTTATCCGTACATAACTTTCATTGTATCTTAAGCACTTTCTTAATAGGTGCAGTGATCATAGTGTCTAAACATCCATGCATGTTAGGTTCAACCTATTGAAGACTGACCATTAACGGATAGCCGATAAAATTACGAATCTGTGACAATAATATAAAAGGAACGTTAACGAAGAAAATATTAACGGTTATGTACAGAAATATTTTAAATGATTTATAGAGGAAATTGGATTGACATTGTATTTCTTGCAACAATTTTGCAAACGGCATTTGGACTAAATGACAAGAGCACCGGTGCTTTTAAAATAAATTACGAAGTCCGCAGAGGAAATTCTGTCTCAGATCTGATGACTGGGGCCAAGGGAAAATTTGTGAAAAGAGACAATTCTCTTGACATGGAACTTACCAACCAGAGGACATTCTATGTTTCTTCTATCGATATTGGCTCTAATAGCAACGAAAATCTTGTGCTTGTTGATACTGGGTCTTCTGACTTTTGGGTTATGGCATCGGATGTTGAGTGTTACTATTCTTATTCTTACAGAAAGAGGGCTGTTGCTCCCAAAGAATTGAGGACCAAAAAATTTCAACATGTAAAAAGTAGCATAGCATCATCTAGCGAGGATTGCCTCTCCTACGGTTCTTATCAACCAGATGATTCAGATTCATATAAAGTTGATAACGAGGCTTCATACTTCTATATTCAGTATATGGATGGTACCTATGCTTATGGTACTTGGGGATACGACACTATTAAGATCTCAGACGTCGAAGTTGAAAATATGTATTTTGCGGTTGCAAATGAATCTGCCAGTGATATCGGGGTTCTTGGAATAGGGCCAAAGTTCCAACAAAATTCTGATAGACCTTACTCAAACTTACCCTTCTTATTAAAAGACCAAGGTATCATCAACAAGGTTGCCTACTCTGTATATTTGGATGAAGCAGACTCTGATACAGGAACAGTCTTGTTCGGTGCTGTGGATAAGTCAAAATATGTAGGTACGTTGGGAACGCTTCCTGTCATTGAAGACGATTATTATGGAAATCCAATGGGTTTACAGGTGCTTCTTAGCGGAATATACTTTTCTGATGGAAATGGAGAAGTGGATCTTGTTTCTAGTTATACTATTGCAACGTTAGTAGATACCGGAACGACATTCTCATATTTGCCTTCCAGCATAATTGACAACATTGCAGAAAGGTTAGATGCCTCATATTCATCTTATGCTGAAGCATATTATGTAGATTGTGAAGTAATATCAGATTGGGAACTTATATTTGACTTTAATGGACATCAAATCAGGGCTCCAGTATCTTCTTTTATAATTGAAGGTAGCAATGGTTATTGCTACTTGTCTATTTTTGAATCAAATGATATTTACATCTTGGGGGACAATTTTTTGAGGAACACTTATATGGTTATTGATTTAGAAGGTAATGAGATATCTTTAGCGCAGGCGAAGTACTCTGATGAAGAAGATATTGAAGTAATATCGAGTTCCGTTCCAGATGCTACAAGGGTGCCAAACTACTCGAATACTTTAATGTACGAGTCAATTACTCTGACAGTATCCATTTCAGCAAAATCAGGAGGCTCAGGTTCAACGACAAAAATTACAGAATCCGAGTCATTTACAAGGAGAACAGCAGGCAACTCAGACAACTCAGCAAGCTCCACTGACTCAACTGAGAATCAAGAACAAGAGCCAAATTCTACTTCTACGGGTAACTCAGAATCAACCTCACGTACAGCTTTCGACATTGCAGGCACAATCCAAGCTCCAGCCTATCTTTCTACTCTATTTACCATTTTAGCTGTTCTTCTAATTGTTTAGCGTTTTTGACCTGAATAATTTTATAGCTTTTGATAACCTCCCCCCCCCCCCCGCAATAAATTTGGCACCAGCTACCCTGGTAGTTTCTTTTTGCACTGCCAAAATACGTAATGTAAAAATAGCTAGCGATACATACCAATTTCAAGTTAAAAAAGACATGTTACCGATACCCATCATTTCAAACAGACAATATATGTACTATTCCAGCAACCGTGTTTTCAGAATTCGCAATAAACCACTTGTTGAACACAAAATCCTGTAGCTTCTTAGACCGGGGCCGCATGGATTATCTAATGAAATTTAAAAATAATTCTTACCTAAATGTTACCTCATGCTTCTCCCCCCCTTTAATTCTTCGGCCAAGAAATAATAGTAAAAAATAAATGATTAAAGGTTCTGTCATATTAATGCCTCCTTTCATCATCTGACCTTAGCAGCAACTACTTTCTGGAGTCTTGCAAGAGTTTCTTGCAACTATTCTATTCAATGTAAGGATTATTTTGTAGAGTGGAAACGGCCCACCCCCAGAAAGGATATTCTGAACCATTCGGAAAAATCTGTGGAACACCAAGCTAGTTTCATCTTTATCGTAAACATGAAATTGTCTAGCTGCTTTTATTAAAAAATTCGGTAAGCCTTATTGTGAGGTCACGGCCATTAGAGTCAGTGTTCTGCAATCTGCAGTACGCCAAGTGTGCACGAGCTAAATGGCAGTACTGAAATATATTTAAAGAAAGGAAATTGTAGGATTATAATTTTTTCAGAGCTTTTATCTTTAACAATTGTACCAATAACATATTCTTGATGATTTGGAATTTGGCATTGGCAGCTCTCATGTTGCCCTTAGAGGTGCTTGCATCGAATGTAGGCGATAATTCAATTTACAAATTAGACTTCACGGTTCACAGAGGTAACTCTGTCGATGACATGGGAGTGGGAAGAAAAGCTGCACTCAGAAAAAGAGAATTTTCTATGGAGATTGAGAACAAGGTTACGTACTACCTGGTTGAGTTGGAAATTGGTAGTGAGAGAGACTCCAATACAGTATTGGTGGATACGGGTTCGGCGGATTTATGGGTTTTATCTTCAGATTTGGAGTGTGGAGATAGTAGCCTGAGTACCAAAAAAAGGAGTATAGATGAAATCAACAGGGGCTCCAATAAACGTGTAGTTCTTGGTGATAGAACAGAACTTCTTCAACATGAAAATAATGGAGTGGAAGGTATCGCACAGAAGGCAGTAGCAACTAAAGTAGATGATAGCCCTTCAATCTCAGGAACATGTGCCTCATTTGGCTCATTCAATACTGCCTTGTCAGATACTTTTCAACGTAATGAATCTGCCCCTGCGTTCTCTATTGTGTATGAAGATGGTACTGGAGCTCTAGGAGTTTACGGATATGATACTGTCAGAGTTGGTAATATTTCTGTTCCAGATTTTTCATTTGCAGTTGCCAATGAAACTACTTCTAGTATCGGTGTATTGGGTATTGGTCTTCGTGCTCTAGAAGTTACTCTGGTTCTGGATTTCGATCCAAGCTATTCATACGAAAATTTTCCTAGGAAATTGAAATCTGCAGGACTTATCAATAAAGTTGCATATTCTGTTTACTTGGGAGACACAAATTCTGAAACTGGAAGTATATTGTTTGGTGCCGTCGACAGTGCCAAATACACTGGTGAATTAGAAACAGTACCAATAATTAACACGGATGAGGCATTGGGTTCTGTCGAGCCACGTGAGATCCAAATTATTCTCAATTCCGTTTCCTTTAACTCTTCAGGATCCATAGAAACTATTTTCAACTCTAGTAATACTGCAATTCTTGATACTGGATCTACGTTGTCTTATTTTCCTAGAAATTTGTTAGACATATTTTTATCGCTGGTGGGTGGAGAATATTCAAGTGATCTTCAAGGATTTGAGGTTCCTTGTCCATCATCTCTGTCTGATTATGTCATATTTAATTTTAGCGGGAAGGAGATTCTGGTTCCATACGAGTCATTAGTACTTACAGCTGGTACCGATTTTTGTATATTAGGGATTTTTGAAGCAGATTTTGTTCTTTTAGGTGATAATTTCTTAAGAAATGCTTATTTGGTTATGGATCTCGAAGATTTTGAGGTTTCCTTGGCTCAAGCACGCTATACAGATGAAGAAGATATAAAAGTGATAACAAGTTCAGTTCCTGATGCCTCATTAGCCGCCGGATATTCATCTACATCTTTGAATTCCGAAGGTGTGATTGCGGGTACTGCGTCTGCTTTTTCAAATCTGGCTCGTACCACGGATACTAGTAGTAGTGGTTCAGCTGAGGAAAATGGTGCAGCTTCAACATCCTCATTTACAAATGTTTATATAACTGGTTTTTTAGCTTTCATAGTATTAGTTCTTTTAGCCTAGATTAGTTTGCATAAATCACATGTTTCTAAGTTAATTTATTCTTATTCCGTCTTTAGTCTTCCACAAAATAATTCGCAAATATGAAATCTCAAGTAAATTACTAATCTATGATCTTAGAATTTTACTAAACTATATCCTTTACTTCTTAACATAGAAAGGCTCATTTTTGTAAGAATTTGAAGCATTAATTCTATTTCAATCTCATACTTATAATATTGAATTACCAGCCGGATTAGGCGGCCTTTTAAATATGGTGAAGTATGTAATAACTTTTTTTTCTTATATCGTGAATACAAACTAACATGCCTTAGTCCTAGTGGAGAAGGAAATTCTGAGGAAGATATGCATGACTCTGAAGGGTCAAACCAACATAATGAAACGCCAGGGGTAAGTGAAAATAATGAAGGAGAAATTTTAAGTACCATTGAAAATGAGAATGGCTCAGACAGCCATAGTGTCGGGATTTTTGAAAGACTAATGGATACTGTACTTGGTATGAATAGAAACAACGATAGGACAAATCGAAGTTCTAGTACTGATACGGTGGATAATCCCCGTGGATCCATTACAACAGAAAGTTTGAATATGCCAGGTCATAGTGGCACTACGCAAACTACAACACAGGATACAGCTAATGGAGGTGCGATTGTGATCACAGTAAACTACGTATTTTCAGATGAAAATAACCCCCAAAATCCTAACCGATCAGGTTCTTTAGTGATGACATTACCGAACAGCTCGTCAAATAGGGATCCTAGAGTTATTCAAGAATTCATTAGACTAGCAACACAAATGGCCTATTCAACCATAATACAAGGACTCAATAAAGAAAAAGGAATTACAATTGATAAATTTAATTCATTCCCGGTAAAGGATTCCAAGAGCTGCGAAGATCTGGATTCTTGCTCTATATGTTTCGAGAAGTATGACGTATTTAATGTGAAGAAGAGAGAAATTTCTTTGGATTCAGATAACGAGGATGAAGAAGGAAAAGCTTTTAAGAAGAGAAAAGCTGAAGTTAATACTTCTGTTAATTCCGAAGCCAATAATACAAGGAACTCAACGACTGGGGAAAATACATCAAGGAGAATCCCTCCTAAGAGAGAGCCTAAGTACTTATCCGAGTTTAGAGGAACATTCTCTCACATTCCGATTGAAATGCTTTGCGGTCATAGTTTTGGTAAATCGTGCTTATTTGAGTGGCTAAAGAATCACACCACCTGTCCATTGTGTAGATGCTCAGTTGCTGATCCATCAGAGAGATCAAGAACTAATACAGCAAATACGTCTACTCCTAGAATAATTGGCTTGAATAATCTTCAGTATAATATGCAAGCAAATCAGCCAACGTTACTAACAGGGGCAAATCGCATTTCTGATATTTTGGATAACTTAGGACCAGGTACACCAGAGAATTCTTCATTGAGAAGAGTTCTTAGATCAGGAAGTGGTGTACCTGCTGTAAATGAAATTGCATCGTCGAACTCTCAAGATGAAAGTCCGAGCAATAATGATACCACACAAAGCACTATAATATCTCATTTATTAACGTACTTAACACGTCCACAACTGAATAACAGTCAGCCTTTGTTCCCAACAGGCGTTATGAGTAGGAGAACAGAAAATGGAGTCGAAAGCAGACAGTCTGATAATACTGAGAATGACGATGATGTGGTAAATTTTATGAATTTACGAAGTCTAGTCGGTGATGAAACAAGTAATTTAGCTTCCAGGAATACCCAATCGTCTGAACCTGATCAGAATTCAGTCAATCAACAATCTGAAAGTAATGATAATAACGAGGTTGATAACAGTGATACATAGATATAAAGATACGCATAAGTCTAAATCTTACATTTTGTATTTAGGAATATGTATTATTATTATTTATATAATTGACAGTAAAGACTGCAGACCTTTTCTATTATGAAAAGAATTTTGCATATTTTGCTTTTTCTTTCGCCTTTCTTTGATCAATGAGCTTTTCGACTTTGGCTGTTTCCTGCTCAATAGCGGCATCTCCTGGAATAAGACCTCTAGCTTTTTTGAGTACTGTTAGAGCATCGTTATATTTTTTTTCTCCTAATAAACCTAATCCTTTTCTATAATAAGCTTTTGCGAGCTCTGATTCTGTCAAATTATCCATTTCAAGTAGATATGAAGAATAATCAACTGTCTTGGAATAATTTTTTAGTTGAAGATACACCAAAGATAAATTTAAATAAAGCTTCTTTTTAAGTTCACTATACTTCTTATTCCATTCTGGTTCTTGTTCTTCGTCAGGAATGAATATTACCACATACCTTAAACTTTTATTATATTTTAATAGAGCCTTATCTTTTTCACCTTTCTTAAATAATAAAGTTCCACTTTCTTTAATTATGGAGGCTGCTTTAAACACAGATTCTGAACTTTCTTTGTCAATATTTTCATCATCATCAGGGTGCTCTTCATAAATATCTCCACCTATCGAATCATAGCAAGCGTTGAATATCGGAATTTCGTCGCCATCTTCCCAGCTACCACATGCTTCAATTACAGTCATTTCACTTTTCACAGGTATATTTTTGTCATCAGTACTAACCCTTTCAATTTCACGGACAACAGACTTTCCATAAACAACTCTTCCAAAGACAGAATGTTTTCCTGTGAGATGTAGTTGAGGGTAAGTTGTTATGAAAAACTGAGATCCATTATTATTTGCATCACCATTATTTGCGCAACATAATTTGAATGGAGCATCAATCGGTTCAGTTAAATTCTCACCTTCTATCATGCCACCCAAAGTTGAAATATTGCTTGAGCCTACACTCTCGCTAGGGTAATCTTTGTCTATGCTTTTCGAGTTCTCAATATCCCCACCCTGAATGACAAAATTCTTAATCACTCTGTGGAAATATGACTTCTGAAAACTTTGTCCTGTCTCATTTGTACAAAGGTTTAAAAAATTCTTAGAGGACCTTGGAGCAACATCATCAAAAAGCTCAACAACTATTCTTCCAATTGACTTCCCGCCAATAGAAATATCTAAATATGCCTTCTCTCTAACAGTTTCAACCAACATCGGGACAAAAAAATATAAACTAATCAAAAAAATTTGTAGCAGTACTACATATAAATATATAACTTCTCATAATTTCTATGAAGGTTCTGTATCCGATCTTAACTGTGTTCTGTCTTCATAATGCTTCGAATTAGGAAGGAAATATTAAATAATAGACGTATCTTAAGAAGATGCTATTCTACAAGCTTTGATAGCTATCATCTACAAATTTATAAAGCAAGTGAAAATGTGAATGCTTTATTGGCGCAACATGATAGATCATCGTATATCTTAGCTCAATATATACCAGAACCTGCTAGAAATGCATTCTTAGCAATTAGAGCATTCAACTTGGAAATAAATAAGATTAATGATGGAGGTAACAACATGAATTCTGTTGCATCACAAGCTTCAAATCAACTATCAAGCGCTATGGGTATTTCAACTATTGATATTAAAATTAAATATTGGAGTGATTTGTTGTCTACCATTTTCACTGATCCATATTCAGATAAAAATATTGGAGAACCAATTGCATTTTTATTAAGAGATGGTTTGAGGAATGATTTGAATTTAGATATTTCGTATTTTCACCGATTTTTGCAAACCAGACTATACTTTTTGAGGAACAGATCATTCAGTAATGTAGAAGATATCTGCTCGTATGGTGAAGGAACGTATTCTCAATTAAATTATTTAACACAGGGCCTACTTTTATCTCCCTCCATTTCACCTTCTGCCGTTTGTTTACTTGAACACTCGCCGAAATTACAAACATTAATTAGTGATATTGCAGCACACATTGGACAAGCCACGGCTGTTAGTTCGATGATTTTGGGTTTAATATACTATTCTAATACAAGGAACCAGATTACGTTGCCTGTTGATCTCATGACTAAGTTCGACTTGTCACAAGAGTCATTGTTAAGATTAACTCAAGGACATGTTCAGAACGAGAGTGAGATAAACGAGATTAGAGAAAAGTTAAAAAGCGTAGTATTTGAAACGGCTATTACTGCGAATGATCATATTCTTACTGCAAGAGACAAATTAGAGAGATCCAGAGTAGAGATTTCTGAAATTTCTAAAATGTCGAACGATAAATTGATCAAGACTCATTCAAAACGTTGGAGAAAGTCAATTCCAGATGTGCTATTTACTCCCTTTATGGTTGGAATTCCTGCTAATTTGTATTTAAAGAAATTAGAGAGATGCGATTTCGATGTTTTCCATAGAAAATTGCAAGAGAAGGAATGGAGGCTAGCTTGGACTTCCTTTAAGAATTACCACCAAAGAAATATTTAACGATACGATTATATATTAGCTATGTATATATTACTCTATTTTCCTATGTGAATAAATCATGATCTACACTATTTTCAATCATGTCGTGTGAACAACATTTTGAGCAAATCGCGTCAAATGTTGACAGTGTATCAATAACCCAAATTCTCAACGTTTTACTATTTATCGGTTAAATAGATTAATTTTACTTGATTTAGAATTGGAAATCCACAATAACAAGTTAGGCCATATAATAATCTCTAATTTGAGGATTAATACTTTACTTAATTTGCATAGGAATTTTTCCAAACGTTTATGAGCGATATCCATCCGAAATCACCTACGCCGCTAGGTGTTCAGTATAGATTAGGCATGAAATCCACTTCCATGACCCAGCTATCCCAATTCGGGGGGGCTGCAGTTGATCCCATTACCATCATGATTAAGGAATGTATGACTATTTCATCTGCTATGAGAAAAATGACTAGGTGGTCTCAAAGTGGTGTCGCTGCTATATTAGGAGCAGGCGATATATTTGGTGAAGATGACCCAATTAATGGATTGGCATCAAATTTATCAAGTGGAAGTAGAACAATAAATGATAATCCACTTTTGTCAAGTTTTTTTCAATTAAGAACAATCTTAACAGAAGCTGAAAATTTAAATGATATTGATTGTTTAACATTAACCCAACCATTTTTGCTTTTAATTAAATCACCATCCACCTCAGGTTATATCACTTCTTTATCACTAAATGCAATTTCTAAGTTTATTGATTATGAGATTATATCTTGGGATTCTAAGAACTTACAGGGTACCTTGATACAGATAATTTCTTCTTTAACCCATTGTCGATTTGAAGCATCAGATCAAAATTCAGATGATGCCGTGTCATTGAAAGTTATTAGGCTATTAGAACAAATCATTGTTAGTCCTTTGTCTAATTTATTACCTGATTCTGTTATCTCAGAAGTTGCTCAAACATGTTTGTCTTTAGCGTGTAACAAAAAGAGGAGTGAAGTTTTACGGAAAGCAGCAGAAATGGCTATGATGTCAATTACAATTCGTGTTTTCAGTCAACTAAAACATATCGATGCAGAAACCAATACGGATTTACAAACTAATTTCGAGGATACAAAATTAAGAGAAGATATTATTGGAAGTACTGAGACCGAGGACATAGATGAAAATGAAAAAGTAAGTTCTGAGATTGAAGTTCCTGAGATTTTAGAAGAAAGAGTATCAAAGGATGAGGTTAAATTCGAAGAACCATTTGGTATTCTAAGTATCAATGAGCTATTGGGTATACTAATTTTAATGATTTCTCCGTATAATCAATATCAGCAGATGGAAAGCACAAGAGTATTTGCTTTAGTATTAATTAATACTTCAATCGAAGTCGCTGGCCATGAGATTCCAAAGCATACATCATTAATGAATTTAGTATCTGACACAGTCTGCAAGCATGTTCTTCAAATTATTACGTCTACAGATTCACCTGCCTTACTTCAAGCATCTTTACAATTATTTTCTACCATTGCCGTTGTTTTGGGAAGTCACTTGAAGTCTCAAATTGAGCTAACTCTTACATTAATGTTAAAGTCTATTGTACCTGATTCTCCTAAAAATACAAATGATATGATTAATGATGCAGCTGTCCACAGAAGAAGCCCTGGGTTGAAAGAAATGTTGATAGAATGTTTATCTTTACTTTGGACTAGATCACCTACTTTCTTTACAAATCTTTTTATTGATTATGATTGTGACTTTGATAGATCAGATTTAGCCGTGAAAGTCATAGAACTTTTATGTACATTAGCATTGCCTGAATCAGCAATTATAACTACAGATAATGTTCCTCCCATTTGTTTGGAGGGGATATTATCATTTATTAGTGGCGTAAATGATAGAATGAAAGTAGCAAATCAGAATTCAAATAATGAAAGTGTATTAAAGTTAATTGAAGATAAGAATTATAAGACTTCATTTATTAAGTGCACTGAGATTCTAAATGAAAAGCCGAAGGAAGGTATTAAGTCTCTTGAAGCTGAAGGATTCATTTCGAATAAAGAAGACATAGACGCATTAGCAAAATTCTTTTTCACGAAATCTGGACGGTTAAACAAGAAGATACTTGGAGAGTATTTAGCAAAACCTTCAAATACTGAATTATTGAAAAAATTTATTGATTTATTTGACTTTGAAGAGCTTAGGGTAGATGAAGCCCTTAGAATATTACTAAAGGGATTTAGACTACCTGGTGAATCGCAGCAGATCGAACGTGTGGTTGAATTATTTGCCGAGAGATACGTTGCATGTCAAAAAGATTCTACTCTTGATGAGGAAGAAGTTGTAAGACCAGACAGAGATTCAGTATTTGTATTGTCATATTCGATTATATTGCTAAATACGGATCTTCACAACCCACAGGTAAGGAATCACATGTTATTGGATGATTATAGAAGGAACTTGAGAGGTGTTTATAATGGTAAAGATTTCCCAGAATGGTACTTGTCTAAGATTTATCAGTCTATCAAAGATAGGGAAATTATCATGCCTGAAGAGCACCATGGAACTGATAAGTGGTTTGATGATGTTTGGCATAATTTAGTATCTTCTCAATCGTATACCCCGGATCAAGTCGAATTTGATTTGAATCAAACGTTTCAATTTGATAAGGTTATTTTTGATATTACGGTAGATAAAGTCATTGATACATTGATAGCAGTATTTAAAGAGGCTTCTGATGACCACATAATAACTAGATTGATGGCGTCTATTGATAAATGTGCTAATATTTGCATCTATTATAATTCAACTTCAGCTATTGATAAATTGATAAAACTATTATCAGAGTTGACTTCATTGGCAAATGAAAAGAAATTGATAGCAGGCGAAGATGAGCATGAAGTGATACCTATCACTCAGATAAAAGTTGAAAATAAGGATGAAGTGGTAACCGTTAGTGAGATGGCGGTATGGTTTGGAAGAGATTTCAAAGCACAATTATCGACAGTGGTCTTATTTAGATTAATTAAAAAGACGGATTGTAAAGTTACGCAGTCATGGAGTCAAGTGATACGTATGATTTTGACATTGTTTGAAAATTGCTTAATTGATTCTAATTTATTTAGCGAATTTCAAAAGAGGATTAGATTGAGCCCATTACCGAAGGTTAAGCCTCGTTACATCGTGAATAGAACAAGTTTGAATAATTCGGGCCTTTTGTCGACGTTTTCATCATTTTTTAAGGGGTATTCAGATGAACCTCCCGAACCAACTGCACAAGAAATCGAGTCGACATTATCAACAATCGATTGTGTTAAATCTGTCAATTTCCCTAGCTTTTTTGATGGTATTTCCAGATCAAAAGATTTAAAAGCATTTATCGAACTTTTACTTTGTTCCTTCCCTAATTATGACGCATCAAAGAAACGCTTTTATGAGAGTGAAGTTCTTTTCTTGTCTGAAATAGTAGTTTGCTTTTGCTTGCTCTTGGATGATAGTTCCATTATATTAAAGGCCTTAGAAACCTTATCTGCTAGAGAGTTATCTAGAAAAGGTCAAATTAGAATCTTAACTTACAAATTATTGTTGTCAAGAAGATGTGAATCAGATGTTATTAGTACAATAAATGAGATTGTCGTTTGTGATAAAGACGATCTTGCAAAGTTTGGTGCACAATTTATACAACCGTTATTTTCCTTGGTTGATCATGATGCATGGTGTTGTAAGAAATTAATGAACTATGAAGATTACTGGAAGGTATTACGAATACTTGCCTCAATTCCATCTTACGCTAAAGAAATATTAGATTTTATGGCTACAATAGTTGAACAATCCTACAATGAGATTAATATTACCAATTTCATGCCGTTGTTAGGGTTATTAGATGAAATATCGTCTTTGGGTGCGATAGGATCTCAATGGGAGCAAGAGAAACAGGTTGCCAATGAAAATTCGTATTATGTGGAAATTATCGAACTTTCTAAGAAGTCTATTTCCTTGACGTCAGATCTAGGAAGAGTTCCAAAGGAAAGTGGGTTTGAAAATAATGAAAACTCACATTCTGTAATTCAGGCTATTGCCCATCAATGCTTCAACCCTTGTCGTGAAATTAGATCCTATGCTCTTAATGCTTTGCAAACTAGAATTTTGAAAATGGAATTGAATGAGTTCTTAACCCCATTCGGAATTTTTGAATTTGGATTGTTTCCGTTACTATCTGAATTAGCAAAACCGGAGGTTATCCAGACAGATGTGGACGGATTTTCTGCCACTCACGCTGAAACTTTGTCGTTGATAAGTAAAACATTCTTGCAATTTTTTAGTCAGTTTACCTCTGAGGAGACAGAAAAAACATGGTTTGCAATTTTAGATAATTTCAATATTTTCCATGAAATAAATACTAAAGATAATGATAAATTCAATGAAGCAGGTTTAGAGCTATTAAAAAATATGTTTTTGGTTTTACAGAGTAACGAAACTCTTAATCCAGGTTCAGATACATGGAAATTGTCATTGGAAAAGGTATCAATTACTTATCCTAGCTTTAAAGATGAGATTACCACTGGTACAGCTAAAAGTAATGATAAAATAGACACGCAACAGGAGATTTCGACTAATAGTACTGAAAAAACTGATGAAGCTGAAACACAAGAATTACCTACTTCTTCTGCTAAGGAAACCTCTGATTCTGATTAGATTACTTTCACAATTATATATATTAGTATCACACCTGCATATAATATAATACAAAATTAGAGAATTTCTGATTTCTTTGATTAAATTTTATGTCTAACAATAAAGGAAATGGTAAATACTCAAACTTATACACAAAGGGCAGAATCTCACACCTCACCAGTTGCCCAAAGATTATTCCAACTTATGGACTTGAAAAAAACTAATCTATGTGCTTCTATTGATGTGAAAACTACCGCTGAATTTTTAAACCTCATCGAGAAATTGGGTCCTTATATTTGTCTTGTCAAGACTCACATTGACATTATTGATGACTTTTCATATGAAGGAACAATTATACCATTGTTAGAACTTTCAAAGAAACATAATTTTATGATCTTTGAAGATAGAAAATTTGCTGATATTGGAAACACAGTGAAATCTCAATATTCCGGAGGTGTTTATAAGATTTCTAAATGGTCTGATATCACTAACGCTCATGGTATTACTGGTGAAGGAATTGTTAAAGGACTTAAAGAAGCGGCAGCTGAAACAACCTCAGAACCAAGAGGTTTATTAATGTTAGCAGAACTTTCTTGTAAGGGATCATTAGCATACGGAGAATACTCTGAAAAAACAATTGAAATTGCAAAGAGTGATAAAGAATTTGTAATTGGGTTCATTGCTCAAAGAGCTGTTGAAGCTGAAGGTTTTGATTGGATTGTTATGACTCCTGGTGTAGGTTTGGATGATAAAGGTGATGGTTTGGGCCAACAATATAGATCCGTTGATGAAGTTGTTTCTACTGGATCTGATATTATTATAGTCGGTAGAGGTTTATTTGGAAAGGGCAGAAACCCCGAAGAAGAGGGTAAGAGATACAGAGACGCAGGTTGGAACGCATATTTAAAGAAAACCAACCAAATTTGAATACCTTATTAGTTTATTGTAAAATAAATATGTTATATATAAATGGATTAATTAGGCCGTAAATAATTGTCTTCCAAGCTTTCTGAAAGTTTAGTTCTCATAATCTCAAATACCAATAACCCAACAGATGTGGCGGGTATCGTTGTTAGAGCATTTCTCACGAAGCCTTTATATCCTAGATCAAACCAAGTAAGTTTTGATTTTCTCTTCATCTTCATAATCTGTAAATATGTATCAATGTATGAATTATAGTATAATTTTATAAATGGTTTAGATGTCAATCTAGACGAATTATAGACATCTAATGCTTCTAATCTTGACAAGTGTATCTTTTGAATTTTTGTAAGTGGGTATTGCACAGCTAGTAATGAAAATGCAGCAGAAGCACCAGCTAGCAATACAAATGATGATTTTAAAATTTTAGTCAGTTTATTTTGTTCAAGTCGTATTAGTTTTTCATCAAACTTTACCTCATTTCCAGTTATATTTGAAAACTTTGCCCTGAGGGAGGATTTCATTTTTCTATATGCTGTTATCATTCGATATGTAAGGTTATATCCTTGTGTTTTTACAATTTCAAAGGTAGAGAAGTAAAAGGCAAATCCTAAACTTTCTTTGATTAATGAAAATCCATAACCGGCAAATACACCCACTAATCCTATTTCTTTTAACTTGTTGAGCCCATAAACCCATAAGTTTTGATGTTTTCCATTTAACATTTCTGCTGTTGACAGTCTAGTATATATTGCATCGACTGGTGCCGCAGCTAGTGACTGCGCAGCACCAGCTATAAACCCAGCTTTCCAAGTATCAATGTAAGTGTCTTTGTCTATCAGATCCAAAGCTGTTAAATATGTACCATATAGTATAACCCCTGTGGCAGAATTAGCTATTAACGGTGGTAGAACTTGGTCCGGAATGAATTTCCAACCTTCTTTTTTTATGACATTAACAAGCATCCCTATTGAAGAATGTGTACGAAAACTATATGGTTTCATTAAAATATTATCATGCTTGTTTGCCAATTCCCGTACATATGCCAAATAATCGAATCTTGAAGGTCGGAAGAGTTTTACTGGTGTTCTAATATATAATGCCTGCAATTGGTAGACAATTGCACGTATACCTGCTGTTGACACTGTAACCGTTTGGTTACTATTCTTGTTATGATGTGGATTGCTATTAGCTTGTAAAGTATGTTTATCGTCTATTTCATCTAATATATTCCTAGCAAATACTGTAGATTCATTTGGTTTGATTAGTGGCGAACCCTGTTCTTTCATCTTAAGTACTTAGTATGCACTTCATAAAAACAGATAATTAGTATTATTGCTATATACGAAATACTAAAAGTTGCAACTGAACTACAGAATTTATAGTATATATGAACAGATGAAAGTTAATCTATGTAAGAAAGAATATTCTTGATATATATCCTCAGTAAAATAATTTTTATGTACAGGACAAAATCAAGCATCTCTATAGAGGATGATTTCACTTTGTTTGAAGTATCTTCTAGCATCTTCATCAATTAATACCAAAGACAAATAAGTTCTCGTTGAAAATTTCTTATTGACATCTCTATATGTTGGAATTAAATCGAATCCTCCAAGAAATAATCGAATTGGAATAGTCTCACCTTTTACAGGCGCCCCATCCATGATTTCAAATCTTAGGACAGTTTCGCTATCAGTAACTTGATTCGGAGGGGCCCCAACAGTTTCTCTCCTAATGAGTGATAATTCCATGTGTTTGATTTTTAAACGTACCAATAAAAAGTATATTCTCCCAACTATAACATCTTTTAGCGAAAACCTAGATTTCAGGTATTCAAATTCAATATGTAAGCAATCTTCTATACCAACATCCATCTTGACAGTTGGGGCATCTGTATTTAAGACTGGTGGTACATTTATTTGATACACCCATAACTCTTTTTCTCGAGTGATATCAGAAGAGGATTTCCTAGAAACTACCACTTTTACATAGTACCTTAATCTTGCATTTTTTCCTCTATAACTTTCATACTGCTTCTCCACATTTTTAAATTCAAATGGATATGTCTCAGAATGATTCAATTGGGAAGGAGCGGCCAACTCAGTTGCCAATGACAAGAAGTCATCCGATATAACTCCATCAATATTAGTTTCAATCGAACCCAATAATTGAACTTTCACACCCAAGTGTTCAACTTTTCGGCCTTCCTTTGTTCTTATTATGACAGTTCCTTTAACCGACTCACCATCCTTATAAATGGGTAACTTTTCGATTCTCCCCTGTGCCGTTTTTACATCGATACTTTTTCTATTCTCTTCATTATCTAGCCTTATTTCAATATCTAGCGGTGCCTTAAAAAAAATTGACATCACTAATATACAAAATCACAAATCTTATCGATATTATTACTTAGGAGTATTTACTATAGAATAAGTGACACTTCAATTGTGGATAATTTATGAAATACAATATACAGGAAAGTTACGATAAGAACAAATATAATCATAAATTAGCTGTTTAAACACCATTGAGTTAGTATATAAAGAAGTAGAAAATCCTAAACTCTCAAGACTAGGATAAAATCAATCAGTGTGGTATATTTCTTGGTGTGTTAATTTTTACTGTCCATATTTGGGTATGGTCCTATCTCGTCTAGGGTGAATGTAACCTGTAAAAATGAGAATGCTGGTTTGCTCAATCCTTTGAAAAAGTATAACAAAACTAGGCAAGTGAATACGGTCACACAATATAGATCGTCTAATTATTCATTGAAATTGCAATTGCAATAGCTTAAACAACATCGAACTATGTCAAATTATATGGATGAAATTGCACCGGATGTCGTTTCTCCTCATGATGCAGGTAGTCGAGTGGATGTGCCACTTAAGTATTTAGACACTGCAATAGCGTTGTACGATTTCCCTGGCACTCAACCGTCCCATTTGCCTTTGAACATCGGTGATACAGTATACATTCTTTCAAAGTCAGAAACAGGTTGGTGGGATGGGGTTATAATCCATACAACTAGTGAGCTAATGAGAGGCTGGTTTCCACATAATTATATACGGTCTGTCAACTACGTCCAACCAGTGCTCAACAAACTAAAAAATAACAAGGAAATAGATTCAATCACAGCAGCAAACACAGCAGCAAATGTTCTTATCCCTTCATTTACAAGTCTTTTACAGAGAAGTCTTTTAGATTCAGAAAAAAATAGCCCTATCAACTCGACAAGGAAGAATTCAGGAGTAAGTTTTGCAAGTTCTGAAACAAGTGTCACCACTGATTTAAAGGCTATTCCGAATATACATAGTTCACAGAACCACTCCATTTCAAACAGTATCTTGTCAAAAGGAAGCATAGAGAGTAGATCTTTCATGGATTCAGAGGCGGCCGAGAGGGCTGCAGAGGAATATACAAAAACCAACAATAAACTGGTTATTTGGATTCCAAGATGTACAACTGATGGTGACATAATTTACTATTGCCCAGAGCTAAACATTTATTGTGATTCTGATATTGCCTACTCGACTTTTGATCCTTCTGTTGACATGACGAAGTTCGATTTACCAACTAGGGAAGTGTTGAATGAGGCTTCAGTGAATACAAATCTAAAGGATTCTACCGATTCCCTCTTTAATAGGACTGCGGCGTTTAATATTGGACTGAGAGCTTCAAATGCATTTTCAATGAACTCTCAAAGTAGTACAGGTACTTCTATAAATTATCATAATTTTTCTCAGCCATTATTTGCCATGAAAGATCTATTCTACCAGCATACAGCCGATTTAACTCGTTGGACTGAAACAAAGGATGAATTTAATTATCTATTAGATCTTTCTTTCAAGGCCCTTAAAGATCAAAATAAGCAGCTATTTAGCACACAGTTTTCAAGATTGAACAAGGTTGTAATGTACATCTTATATGCTTCTCGGTTAATTCAAAATGATTTTGCCAAAACGAAATATGAAAACTCGGTGGAAAGAAAAGTTAAACGAATTTCGACATCTTTTTCCCAGGTATATATCAATGGATTATTACATTTGAATGTAATGCATTATTCACTGAGTATTCCCGACGGCCAGCTATTCAGTTTTGATATTACAAAATTGAATAAATCTACAAGCTTAGCGAATAGCTCAGTTGCTACATCTGTCAGTTCTACTACTTCGACAGCAAAGGATAGCGAATTGAATTCTTTAAAGGCCGACACTCAGGAATTAACTTTGAATAATGAAAGTTTCTATTCATATATTAATCACATTGAATTTGAAGTTTATAACTTAAGAAGGAACGTAGAGTCGTTGATAAAGGCATTCATGAAATTGAGTAAGGGGAAAAAAGTTAAATATTCGGATTACGACAATTCGGACGCTTCTGAGGATGAAGGTGAAGAAAGATATGATGTAATGCCTCAAATATATCCTAGATTTTTAAGTGATGAACTTAATGGTGGGAATTGGTGCAATCCATTTTTCCCAAGTTCAAATCCGGTATTAAACATTAGTGGTGATGAGTTGAAGAATCATCATCGTTCTAAGCAAATCATAGATAACCAGACATATCAATCTATTTTGGGTATATCTGATAATATTTTAAAAGTTACAGATGAAATTTTCACCTTTATAAAACCTGATAATCAACACCAGTACTATAATAGCACTTTAAAAAATGAGCGGAATACTCAAATTTTAAGATTAATGTATAAGTATTTGCACCATACTAGTTCCATAATGGATTACTTAGAATCATTAGATTTTACTGTTTTTTGCTTGATCGAAATGTCAAAGACTGACCCTGACTCACACGTTGGTCACAACCCAAAGCCAAAGACAGATGATTTTAATTCGAGTTTAACATTTGCATATCCGGTTGTTCTAGAATTTTTTAAGCTTAAGCAAGAATTCCATGATTTTATATCTCACATTTTCATGTCAACACAAGCTTTGACTTTAGATGATCCAGAAGTATTCAAGGGGTTGAAGGAAACCGATCAAATATTTTTAAATAAGAACATTTTGAAAGTGCCTACTGAGAAAGCTGCAATTTTATTATCTGACATTTTAATGGAACAAATGAATGAAGTTAGAGGTAAAGCCATCTCTCTTAATACAGACACTCTTCTTTCGGAATATCTCTCTGACGGTGCCAGATTATGTGATACAATTCTGTCTGTAATTTTACAATTGGTAGATGAGAGAGATTTAATTTTGAATTATTCTACAAGAGTCATGCATGAGGATTTTAATGTCCAATTACTCATTGCTGAAAGAAATAATACGATTTTATCCGAAAAAAGTGACGAGGGTAATACTTATTATGCTAGTCAGAAAAATTCAAAGGATACACCTTGGTTTCTTGAAGGAGATGAGGAATTTGATCTATTATTTGATATTAAAGGTAACATTAAAGGTGGTACGAAAGAGGCTTTAATTTGTCATTTGACGCACCATGATATGTTCGACAGTACTTTCAACACTGCATTCTTACTTACGTTTGCTACAATGATGTCCCTAAGTGAGTTTATTAATTTTTTAATTAACAGATTCAACACCGAGGCACCCGAAGGCTTAAGCTATGACGAATATAATACTTGGATATCTAAGAAACAAGCACCAATTAGAATAAGAGTTATGAATATTATGAAATTGCTTTTGGAGAAACATTGGGCTTCTTCATACTATAATGAAAGTGTGATAAGAAAATGGTTAGCTTTTATCCAAACTGCTCCGGTACAATCATATTCCATTGGAAGAACTTTACAAGCTCATCTTAACAGCTTATTAAATGATGAACGAGTATGTATAGAGAGAGAACCATATATTTCCGATACAAGACCGCCTGCACCACTTTTTAAGGGAGGATTTAGTTTAAAGAAGATCAAGCTTTTGGACATTGATTACATAGAATTAGCCCGTCAATTGACGTTGAAAGAATTCAAACTTTATTCAAACATATCGAAATATGCATGCCTAGCCAAAGTTTGGGGTAAAAAATCAGGAGTAAGTGAAGATATTACCAGTATTACTGAATTCATTAGATTTTCTAATCAATTGACTAATTTTGTTGCGTATATGATTTTAAGAAAGCAAGATGTTAGGAAAAGGGTACAGTTAATAAGGTATTTTGTGCAAGTGGCCGAAAGATGTAGACAGTACAACAACTTTTCTTCTATGACAGCTGTTATTTCTGCTTTATATTCGTCCCCAATTCATAGATTAAAGAAGACTTGGAAGTATGTGAGTGCAGATACTTTATCGTATTTGCAAAGTATGAATAAATTGATGAACTCATCTAGAAATTTTAACGAATATCGTGATATGTTGAAATTCGTAGGTTCAGAACCTTGTATACCTTTCTTTGGTGTATTTTTAAGTGATTTGACTTTTGTTTACCATGGTAATCCTGATTATTTAATGAACCGTACAAGAATGATCAATTTTGCAAAGAGAGCAAAGACATGTGAAATTGTACAGGGAATTGATAGGTTTAAGGTTAGTGGATATAATTTACAGGAGGTACCAGAATTTCAAAAATTCCTTGAGGAATGGTTTGGAAAATGTCCAACTATTGATGAGCAATATCAATTATCATTAACTTTAGAGCCTAGAGAGCTTCCAACCCAACCAACTACATCAAGTTTGAGGACTCAAAAGTCCTCTATAAGCAATCGACAACATAAGTCATAGTTTAAGTCGAATATTTTAATTATGTCATTAGGTACGTTATTAATTATAGTATTATATATGTATCAATATATTTATAATGGCAAAAAAATCGTGTTTTTCATTTAAATGGAATAGTTTGTTAGTTCAATGTTATATGAATTATAGGGTACACTCTTTCTGAGATCTGTCACGAAATTGAGTAATTCTTCTTCAATTGTTCTAGTCTCTTGATGTATCATGTCTTCTAAGCAATCTAGTATGTTGTTTAAATTTTCATGTTTGTGTGTTAGTTTTCGATGTATTATTGTAGTATCAGATTTTGCTGATTCTCCAAGGAGAATTTTATCGTGGAAGCTTACTTGAATAGACGTTCTCTCCGTTTCATCAGATTCAATGCTGGATATATCGCTGGAATCACTTTGTTTGTACTTATTAACTAGTGTATTTTCATTTTCGTCATATATGTCATAGTCTTCAAATATCACATCTTTCTGCTGTAGATATGGCGACAGAATATTTGAGTTATCTACATCGACAGAGGAGCTTAGCAAGTCGTCTATTTGCTTTAGCAAATCACTAGAAATGGACATCAATTGGCATCGACTGAATCGTGAACTAAAATTTTCGATGCGACGGGGGCTTCACCTATTTAAACTACCACTCGTATTAGACCCTGAAGATTTAGAACGCGATTTTTTGATAATGTCCCTGATACGAGATATAACCAACTTCGCGTAATAATAGAGGAATCGCTCTCAGCCCTCTTGCTAGTCTCGAAATTAGAACCAGGTGTTAATGTGTTTATGAGTGTGTACCGGATGCAGTGGAGCAGAAACATTACCCCTTATTATTAGTCTAAAACTTTGGGCAAATTAAAAAGTCACAATTGTATATCTGTATAATGGTTAGAAACTCAAAATACTCCATACATTAGAAATTTGCTTGTTTCCAGTGTCCCATTGTGCACACTCTCAACGGATTGGCTCACGCATTCTTGAGGTTCTGTGCATATTTAGAAAATAGTTCATACAGACGATGAGACTGCAGTTTCAAGATTTTTTTCAATTAAGTTCTTTTGCTTGGATATCTTGTACTGACACAATGGTTGAGTGATGGTGGAAAAAAAAGTTGGCCTAAAATGTGTAAATATTTTCTCACCTAAAACTACCACTTTCTCCTATTTGACTATATTTCTCCCAAGATTTGCCTAGAATCATCTTTGATGGCACAAGTTTATGACCAAACAAAGACCAAGCAACGAAACTGGCCATCGTCTTGTGTCTATTTATTGTAGATCGTCCACAAGCTTGTCCTGTTTATAGTAGTACACATATTTTTCTACACATGAATTTTTCTCGTTCATCTCATAGCTAAAAGCCAATGCACCTTGACTAAAACAATTCAGCATACTCCAATAAGTAACTTCGGCCATTGGCCGTTGGAACACAGCTATAGAGTCTTATCAGTTGTGACCAAATTTCCATTCTTGGAATTTAATCAGAGACATGAATCATATCTCGGAGAGACGTGATGTTCCGCGGGGGCATTTCAGATAGCTTGACGTATAAAACGAAACGATTTCCTAGATTTGAATACATTATTTCATATAATATTTATAATTTATTATTTATTACAAAAGACATTCAAACAATTTATACAATATAATATGACTACAGAATCTCCTGAAAAGACCGTGTGTGTGTTCTGCGGATCCTCCTTTGGTAACAAGGAATCATATGCTGATAACGCTACTGACTTGGGAAAGAAGTTAGCAGAGAAGAACTGGGGTTTGGTGTATGGTGGTGGTTCTACAGGTATTATGGGTGCAGTTGCAAGAGGATGTGCCACTAACGGTGGATATGTACATGGAATTATTCCGGAAGCATTGATTGCAAAAGAAAGAACATCAGAAGAAGAGGTCAACGAAAAATTAAAGGAATCTATTGACAACCACGATGGATCTACTCCAATTCCCGACTCAAAGGAATACGGCAAGACCACATTGGTCAAGGATATGCATACTAGAAAGAGATTGATGGGAGAAGAGGCTGACGCCTTTGTTGCCTTGCCAGGTGGTTACGGAACCTTAGAAGAATTGATGGAGGTAGTTACGTGGTTTCAATTAAATATTCACAATAAGCCTATTGTTATATACAACATGGATGGTTTTTATGACAATTTTTTGAAGTTTATCAACGATTCCATTGCCAGTGAATTTGTTAGTGCCAAGAATGGTGAAATCATCCAAGTCGCCAATACTGTCGAGGAAGTCATCAGTATGATTGAAAGTTACAAGGTTCCTGAAGGTAGATTTAACTTGAACTGGAAATCAACTTAAGCTACATGCTAGTCAGTAGCACATCATATTTAATTTTTTGAAAATCCTTGATATACAGCCTTAGCTTTAAAATCACTAATATAATATTAAATAGAATAAAATTAAAACAAAATAATATAAACCTATATTTACATGAATTCGTCTAAGACATTAAAGAACTGAAAATTATCTCGTAGAGAGTTTAATGGGCCAGGTATTCTTCATCGACTCCATCATGAACATGGAAAAGGTCTTCGTGAATGTCTTCAGGAATTTCTACCTCACATAAAAGACCACTAGCGACGTCGTACATCATACCCCAAACCTCTATTTGTCCATTCTTTATGGCAGTTGTGGCAGATGGGTGTCTCTTTAAAGCAGTGACACTTGAAATGACGTTTAATTCAGCTAATTTTCTAGCTTTCATCTTTGGATCGTTATTGAACTCATTCAAATATGCTAAATTTTGGGCTCTAACATGTCTTACTGGATTCAACCAAAGATCCAATACACCCCCGATTCTCTTCGATGATAAGGAGGCCCAAATACCACCACAATCGGTGTGTCCACAAACAATAATTTTTTTCACTTTCAAAACGTCCACAGCAAATTGAATCACACCTTGACTTGAAATGTCATTGGAGTTGACTATGTTAGCAATATTTCTATGGGTAAATATTTCACCTGGTAAGGTAGCCAAGCATGATTCGCCGGCTCTGGAGTCTGAACATCCAATCCACAAAGTGTGAGGAGCTTGTCCCTTACCATTTAAGTCGAAAATCTCGTTAGAGTGGTTGTGCTTGATGGATTCGACAAAAAATTTGTTGTTTTCCAAATAGTCTTGCATTGAAGAGTTCTTGTCCAATGTGAAAGGAAAGGCATTTCTGTTCTTTGGTAATTTAGGCTTATTGGAGTCTGCTTCAAGGACCAAGTCAGACTCCTTATCGTGCTCGAGTTGGTATTGTAAAATATTTTCTCTTCCCATGCTAGTTGAACTTATGAACAAATTTCGTTTTGGTACTATATTTGATAAACGAACCAACCGCTTCATATACTCCGAAATTTAATGTGGCCATGAAAATTGGCTCTTTTCTATTATATATGAAGCTCACCTGCAATGTCATATACGTAATCGTCTATCGTGCAGGACAAGGATGAAATGGAAAAATGATGGGCGTAAGTCATCTTAAGGAATCTCAACAACTGTCGCAAATCTATTACTAAACACTACACAACGGGAAATATGTGGACGTTAAAGACACAAAAACAGGCAAATACAGGGAGGCTTTTAATTTGATTGGTTAGGCTACTGTGGAACAGTTTTTCTTAGCTGTGTACATCTCACAGGTATTTCCATTATCAAAGACTAACGATCTTGATATCGTATGAGAACCATCGACAAACCTCAAACCAATTTTTACCAAAACAATAGATGTGATGAATAATCGTACACGAATATAGATTACCCTGCTACATAGAAGGTCGCTATTTTGCTCGGATGAATCTACTGCGGTTAATCCATCTTTCAAGACAATGTGAATGTATACAGACACAATGTCTATGAGTAATTGAGTAACAGCGAGATATTGCATAATTTTTCAACGATGATTAATGATGTCATCATCGAACCTGCATATAAAACAAAAATGCGATTAAAGAAATAGTCCGGAGTTCAACGAGCGATAGCAGAGAAAAGTGTCCTACATGCAGCGAACGAGCTGTTTTGGATTAACTAAGCGAGTGTTTTTGTTCTTGAGTTTACATCATAGGCATATACACGCAGACATTGCGAGAACGATATAAGATTTCAACCATAGATTTGGATAAAAAATGTGGTACTAACTGATGTGAATATGCTTTTGATGTCTTTTAGAAGCAGCAGCTACTTGATCCTTAACTGGACTGTAGGCTTGGAATTTCTTTCATGGCCAGAATCGCCTGGTGTGTAGGATGCTCGGTTACCAGAAAAGAAAAGAATTCTGATATCGTCGTACCTTGCCTAGTTAATTTACTAATACACATTATCTAGTAGCTTTTTAGTGGCATTGCTATATATTTCGCAACGGTTCTGATAAAGACAGAACGGTTATTTTAGATCTAAAAGGAGCAATTATCTTTGGCATCCCTAAGCTGTAACACTAATATTGAATGACGCGTCATGACGAATGATTATGAAGAGGAAGACATAAAAAGTCTAATACCAAGTGAAACATTAACCAATGAACAACGCGAGTTTAATAGTCTATCTAAAGATTCAAAGCTTGTAAGACTTGATTCATTGATTAAGAGATCTCAAATATACTCACAGATCATCGCAGATAATATTCTTGAGAGCAGCTTAAACAAGAGAAAAAGGGAAGACGCTGCAGATAAACAAGAAAACCCACTAAAGAAAAAACAAACTAGAAATGGGAAGGGTAAGGCGAAAAAGGGAAATGCTCAGCATGATATAACTAAAATGCTTACAAAAACGGTTTCGGATTCTACTACATCAACAAAGAAAGCCATAGAGAGTGCTCAATCTCAATCGACCCATACCCAAAAACAACCTAAATTGGTCAGTGGATGCGTTATGAAAGATTACCAATTAGATGGTTTAGAGTGGCTCATTACCTTATATGAAAATGGCTTGAATGGAATTTTGGCGGATGAGATGGGTCTTGGTAAGACGCTAGAATGTATTGCATTTTTAAGTTTTCTTATTGAAAATAACATAGATGGCCCATTTTTGATTGTTGTGCCTTTGTCAACTCTATCTAATTGGTATAACGAAATTGCAAAATTTGCACCATCCCTTAAGGTTTTGAAATATAATGGATCAAAGACCGAGCGTCTGGAAATAAAGATATCAGACTCATATAACATTGTACTAACATCATATGAAATATCTATTCGAGACTATCATAAATTAAATTCTGTAAATTGGAAATTCTTAATCGTCGATGAAGGTCATCGATTAAAGAACAGTAATTGTCTTTTAATAAGGTTTTTAAAAAAATTAGAGGTGACTAATAGATTACTTATTACTGGAACTCCATTGCAGAATAATCTAGACGAACTTTGGTCATTGTTGAATTTCATTCTACCTGATATATTTCACGACTTGGAACTTTTTCAACAATGGTTTAATTTTGATGAAATTATGAATATTGTAAATGAAGATGATGAAGAGAACCAGGAAACTAAAAATACTATCAAAATTAATATTCAAGAAAATTTAATAAAAAATTTGCATACGATATTAAAACCATTTTTATTAAGAAGATTAAAGAGAGATGTTATAAAGGACTTACCCCCTAAGAAAGAATATTTAATCCATATTCCTCTATCAAAGATGCAACAAAAAATATACAATGACGCAATTAACAATAACCTATATCATTCTCTAGTAGAGATGTATATAAAGGAATATTTATGTTTTAATCATCAGGATATGTTTAAATTTCCTAGAGATAATATTATTATCGATAGATTTTTGAGTTCGAAATTTTCAGATACAGTTTTGAAGGACAGAAAAAAGAAGGGAAACTATAGAGAAGCATCTTCCGATGATGAGATTGAAGTAATTGAAGTAGATTTTATTGAAAAGAATAGGAAGAGGAAGAGATTATCAAAAGAAGATAAAAAACGTCACTTATTAAACGAGCTATTTGAAAAGTTCTCGAAAGAGATTAGAAACCTTTCATTGCAAAATCTTATTATCCAACTAAGAAATATTTGCAATTCTCCCTATATTTATTATGAACCATTTCCAAGAAAAAGTATTGATTCATCAGAGAACCTGGAATTTATGGAACTTTTATATCGAAATTCAGCGAAGTTGCAAGTCCTAGATGAAATTTGTTCTAGTTTGTTGTCAAGTCATAAGTTATTAATTTTTTCGCAGTTTACAAAAATGCTTGATCTCCTCCATGATTGGTTTATATACAAAGGAATAGATGTTTGTAGATTAGATGGATCAACATCACATGAAGATAGAGACCTTGAAATTAATGCTTTTAAGGAAGATTCACAGAAAAAGGTATTTTTGTTGTCGACAAGAGCGGGTGGTCTTGGCATAAATTTAACTTCATCTGACACAGTAATATTATTTGATAATGATTGGAATCCTCAAATTGATCTTCAGGCTATTGATAGGGTTCATAGAATTGGTCAATCGAAGCCAGTTAAGATATTTAGATTTTTGGTAAAAAATTCTATTGAAGAATTGTTGATAAGTAAGAGCTCTTCAAAAAGATTTCTTGAACGATTAGTTATTCAGATGGGACAGTTTAAATTTAACAAATTGCAAAAATTAATTGAGGAAAAAGATTTTGGTCTTAGAGATTTTATAGAAATTTCGAAAACGTTCAAGACCATAGATGAAAAATCTAGAAATTTGTCAGAACAGGAATATGTTTTTCAAGGAAAAGATAGCACGCCTGCAGTAGAGATCTTGAAGAAACAAGAATTACTGGAATTAATGGATCGAAGCGAAAAGTGTTATAATACAGATGATGATAAGTCGTTCGCTAATATCTCAATATTTGAAAGTGTTAATAATTTAGATAAGTAAAATCGAAACTATTCATAATTGGAAATCATTAAGCATCAAAATATAAAAATATAAAATAAATAATGTATCATCTATCTATTCATTGTTTTTAAACCCCATGACCTTTTCTCTCCATCTAAGAGCATTCCACACAGCACTATAACTCCAAGTTAAGTCGGTAGCACCTTGCATAAATCCATGATATTTATTGAACTGTTCTGACATATGTCCTTGGCTATCCACATGATCTTTGATGATTTCCAAAAATGAATCAGAATATTTTAACAATCCCACTATGACATCCAAGTATTTAGGAGATCCATAGGGAATGACATGATTTTCATGAATTTCTTTGGCGAATTGCTTGTAAAAATCTATGTTGAATTTGGTAACAATTAAATCTTGCTGTGTTGCGTTAACCTGATAAATTAATTTGTAAATGATTTCGGCAGCTGAAGCAGTAGAAATAAACCATGGGTTACCTTCTGAAGTATCATAACCATCATAAATATCTTCAGGATAACGCCCTATGGCAACACCAATAGCTCTATCAAAGCCTATCTTATTTCGGTTTATTGGATACCTGTACTTCATATCTGAAACTAAAGCCGTTAAAGTGTTAAGTAAATAAACATCATTCACATCAAATGGAATATCAGAATAATCACCAGATTCGAAATTATGTGAATGGAGACTTCCTAATAAAATAGCTGCATCAAGACCACTTCTTTTACCTTCTGAGAAAAGATCTGGTGTTTCAATAATATGATAAAGGACATTTGATTTATAACCAGAATCGTTCTCAATAAAAATCTTCAAGTCATCAAATGAAGATCGTAAAATTTCCAAGAATTCGTAATCATCATAGACCTTCGCAAATTCAATACCATCCTTTAAAGCTCTTAATTGAGTAATAGATGTGAAAAAGTGCATAGCATTAATTTCTTCCCATATATCAAAGCCTTCTTTACCCCAATTTTTAACGATGTATTCTAAGTCAGGCTTTAAAATTTCATCATAAATGAATTGTGGAGAACTCAAGAATTCATTAGTAATAGATCTTTTGTATTTTTCAACTAGCAGCAAATATTGCATAATAGCAATTGCTCTTAGACCAGGTCCGTCTCTTTGAGGTCTTCCCCAGTTTTCTTCAAAAGCCTTATTATTAGCAAGAAACTTTGGCTCACCTAATCCAGATCTATCGGCATCGTCGAATTTACCTGATTTATTATCCAATCTTTGGATATAATAGTTATTCTCGATGTATGCTTCAACAATAGATACAAGGCCAGAGTCCTCAAATGCTGTGTCATCTAATTGAAAAAGTAAAGATTTAATAGTTAATGCAGAATCTCTTGTCCATTGGAAAAAATAATTTGGCTTTACCTTTGAAGGAGATGCAATAACGGCACCTTTAGACACTTCCTTTTCATCTAAAACGTCACTTATTCCTCCAATGTTCTTTAAAATACTATTGAAGCAAATTGTACGTTGTTGACTCAACCATTCGTTAAAATCAGATCTGATTATTGATTCCTTTGGTTCGAATACTACTTGCTGTTTGTACAAGTTGTCTATTTGTATCGATACCGGCAAACTCAATGCTAGCTGCAAAGTTGCAAGCACAGAAAATATTTGAAATAACTTCATGCTGATTGTGGTTGTATAGATCTATGTTATAAGCAACTCACTTGATTTCTGAAACGAAAAAAACAAAATAGTTTCTAGTGTTGATGACCAACTAGGTATGGTTTAGTATAATATCAGAAAAATACCCTAGTTTAATAAGTAAGAATGGTATATCTAAAATACCTTTCTTTAAGTACTGATAAAACACTAAGACTTAAAACCCACTAAAATGTTTCATTGTGAGGAATCTTACCCTTTATATGTTTACAAATGCACCGATCAAAAAATCATGGTCATAAATCATCGCACGTCATTAGTAAATTTTTTTGCATTCGCAAATGCATCTTTCACCCCATGTTATTATGATACTGAAGAAAGTAGCAGCCATATTATTTACGTTTCATTTGTTATGTCGTATGACTCCGACTGGCAACGTAATACTGCATTTCGCTCAGAGACAAAGGAATGAAATATGGGAAGAGAAGTTGCATTTGGTGTCGAATCGCCAACGTTTTTTTTTAAATCGTGGGGTAGAAATTGTTTATTTTTTTCTTCGATTGTTTGCACAATGAAAATAATACATAAAAATTTCACTGATGGTCATTTTTTCTGATCTCGAGACTCAAATCAAGCGACAACTAGTGACAACCGTGACGCGACATGAAATACTTCAGGATCGTATACATGGTTGAATACTGTTGCATCTGTAATTACAATAAATTTGCTCCTATTTTGCGAAAGTAAAGATTCAAGGTAAACAGAGAGATCTCAAAATGGGGTGTTTGATCAGACGTCAAGTGCAAATTCAAGTGCAAATTCAGGTGCAAGAGTCAGTAAATGAAAATTCTAGCAGCGGCCTAGAACACTGTCCCTTGAAGTCCGTTGCTCGATAATATTTCTTCTAGTGCATGAAGCATCATGTGTTTGTTTTCTGTGCGAATAGTAAATCAACCACCGAGCAGTACCATGCAATGTGGCATATAGAAGATGACTTATTTGTACATATTTGCATTCCGTTGCAAAGACAACATATTTATCAACTCTGGATTATTCCTCGGTTCGAAAGCGTCAGTAATAAGAGGGTGCAATTGCTGGATCCCATTCCGGAACAATATTACAGCAAGACAAGCGTGATCAAATTTACGTATAAGTGATACTCCAATAGCCGGGATAGGCCGGAGATTAGCAGAAATGTATATAAAACTATAACTATGCAGAATTTTATTTCAGCGATGTAATAGCAGGTGCAAAAGAAAACTTCAGAAAACTAGATTAAGATACTTTCGTATTAATTAGACTGTATATAATTCTATAATTGTAGGAAAAAAATAAACATAATAAATGTAAATTCTTAAGCATGGATATTCATAGTTGCAACAATAAAACAAAAAAAAAAATAACCGAGAAAAGAAACAACATATAAGTCAGATTCTATGGCCGAGTAAATCAAGAGCTCTTCTTGAAATATTTGGAAAAGATTCCTTTCAATGATGTTTTATGTGGAACTCTAATGAGCCAGTACATTGCTAACATTGCAGAAATGTTGAAAATGATATACGCCCATATGAAGCCAAAGTCTCTCCATCTTTGATTCCAGGCAATACCAACTTTTGTCAAATAATCATCACCAATAGAGAATTGACAATATCCACAATCTGAAGTGTCATCTGGGTTTAAAATATAACCAGCATTATATTCCAAGAATTTAGCCATGAAATTACCGCAAGTTAAACCTTCTGGTGGTTGTAAATAATTCAATTCTTCAGGAGCACAAGTAACAACTCTACCCGATAAGAAAGTATCAGACATCATTTGGACCAAATAGGTCATAGGACTTAACTTGTACATAAATGTCCAGAATCCGACCATAGAAGAAACTGGTTGCACAACACCACAGAATGAAATCAAAAAGGCAAAAAACAAACCAATGATGGTTTGTGCCGAGGGAGCATCAGGAGAAAAGTAAACCACCCATAAACCTAATGAAGTATAGAAAATTTGGAACATGATGCAGAAAGTCAAGTAGAAGTAACCAGCTCTTTCAGGTGTATTCCAAGTTCTCATTGGGAAATAGTATGCAAAAAAGTACAACGTTGAAATAATTATTTGGTATGGAACCTCATTCAAAAATTGTGACAATAACAAAGTAGACCAGTGGAATGTGTTAGACTTCGATTCTCTAACTTCAAATAATTCTCTAGAAGGAAGAGCTCTTTCTTGAATTTGGTTTAAAACAGGTGAGATAAGAAGCAAACAAACGAATCCTGCGAAAACAGCTTCTTGCATTCCAGCAACAGTACTAGGAAGACTCCAGAATGAAAAGCCAACAAATATACCACTAATGACCATGAGGAACATTTTAGAGAAGAAATAAAGAGGATCTCTCCATAGTTGAAGGAAAGTTCTCCATAAAAGCCATTTTAACTGTTGTGAATATGGGACTGCAAAGGTTTGCAATAATGTTGGATCGGATGATTTTTCTTTCTTGCTTAATGTGTCTCTCAAATTTCTAATTTCTTTGGTGACGTTAATACACTTCTCAGAGTTATTCCAAATTTCAGCCCAATCCTTATCAGCACTAGCAGTAGCACCTGCTCCAATAGCCTCTAAAATATATTCTGCTGGGTTTTCCTGAGGGTCACATATTCTGGCACCATTACTTTCAAAATAACCTAATAACTCCCTTGAATGCTCACCAATATCACCGAAATAGACTGTTTTACCTCCCTTCTTTAATAATAATAATCTATCAAAGCACTCAAATAAAGTTGCAGAAGGTTGATGAATAGTACATAGAATAGATTGACCTGCTATTGCCAACTTTCTCAATAATTGCACAATTGCCCATGATGATTGGGAATCTAAACCAGAAGTTGGTTCATCAAGGAAAACTAATAATGATGGCTTTGCAACCAACTCAACACCAATCGATAATTTTTTTCTTTGTTCCACATTTAAACCAGAACCAACCAGACCAACTACTGCATCAGCGTAGTTTTCCATACCAAGAATTTCAATAATAGTTTCAACGTAATTCAATTTTTCTTCATCCGATACAGAGATTGGTCTTCTTAATCTGGCTGCAAACCTTAATGATTCTCTAACTGTTAATTCAACAACATGTAAATCTTGTTGTTGAACATAACCAGTAGATCTTTCGAAAGATCTATCTAAAGGTCTACCGTTCACTAATATATCACCAGAGATTACACCCATATCAACTCTTTGGGAAAGCACATTTAATAAAGTAGTCTTGCCTGCACCTGATTCACCCATAAGCGCTGTTAAGGTTCCAGGTTTAACAAAGCCTTGTACGTTATCTAATAATTTTCTAGCCTTGCCTTTTATTTCAATAGTATAATCAAGGTTCTGCCACATAAAGATATCCTTTTCTTCCGTTGTTTCTTCAAATGCATTCATAAGTTTGTTTTCTTTTTCTTTGATTCTCCTTTCGATTTCGAAATGTCCGCCAGAGTCACTAAGACCCACAGAGCTTTCAATATCAGCCTTCGCATCACTAGATATCACATCTTCTTCTGAGAGAACATCCTCTGGAATAGCAACGCCCTTTTTAAAAATTAACCTATCACCACCTGATTTATTAGAAGATCTTATTTCAGTGAAAAATGATGTCACAACAAGGTTGAAAGCTAAGAAACCGCATAAGATACCAAAATTTCTCCAAACATGAGAATAAACAAACTGGTAAGTTCCACTAATAAAATCATCACCATTTACAAAAGCATTACCAGCTATACTAGATATCATTGGACAAACCTGATTGGCAAGACTTACGTTTTCATACCCAACACCAGATGGAACCATGCTAGCTGTACAGTCAATCTCTTGGCCATGGAAATTCGATACCAACATTGCTTCAAAACTGTAAAAGATAGGATTAATATATGAAATCCACTTCCACCAATCATGCATATTAGGTCTCTGAATAGCATACGACGAGTATAAGAAGAGGGCTAACATGAATACACCAGATGTGGCATTAGCAACTGCAATAGTAGGTGAAAGAGCTGCAACCATCTGAAATGTTGTTCCCATTACCAAAGCAGATAAAGAATTAAACAAGAAGAAGATAAAGAACTTATCTGCATCCGCAGTAAATCCAGACAAAAAGTATACGATTATAGTAAAGGCAGTTAACGAGACTAATTGAAAGGGAATATTCGTCAAAAAATAAGATAAGGCATCAGCACCAGGATGGTAAAAAGTATATGATTTTTGTTTTTGTAGAATTGGGCGATTGCTGAAGGAATTGGAAATTTCTGCTAAACCCATTATTGTGAAGTACAAACAGCAGAAAAATATTGCACCTGAAAGTGAAAAGGTACCAGCTTTATCAAGAGGAGTTTGAAAGAATAGAGATCCTGAAATGAAAGCTTGAATAATGGCACAACATATTTGTGTCGTTGTATATGCTTTATCACCGAATATTCTGTCAAAACCTCTTTGTACACAGAGTTTTAGTTGTGTTTGTAAATTAACAGTATATTTAGAACCTTGTCTTTGACGTTTACCTTTCTCTTGAGCTTGCGAGTTTTCAAACTTCTCCAAAGTTTTGTGTTGATTCACACTATTTTCATAGAGGTTCATATTGTTAACCAACTTCTTATATTCTGGAGATTTAATCCAATATTCATAAAACTCTTTTGCTGTTTTTGGAGCCTTATGTTCATAACCTGGTCTAACAGCCCTTCCTTCAGGATCAGTAACAGAAGTTAAGAATTCACTAGATGCTTGTCTTGGTAGACATTCAAAACCCATATTAATGAAGTATTGTTTTGCTTCCATTATTGGACCAAAGAAAACCTGATATCCATCATAAAGAATGGTAACTTTATCGAAGGTGTCATAGATATTTTCACTAGCTTGATAAATTGTAACAAATGCTACAGACTGAAGTAAATTAGTACTGGTTCTTACAGCTTGAGCAAATTCCAATGCTGTAGAAGAATCTAAACCTCTTGTTGCATTATCCCAACAATATACAGTACCTCTAGCAGCCATAGCTTCTGCTATTGAAACTCTCTTTCTTTCACCACCCGATACACCTCTAACAAAGTCATTACCTACCTTGGTATTATATGTGTGAGTTAAACCAAATGTTGTAGCCAAAATATCTCTCATATTTTCAATGTAGTCTTTTCTTGTTTGACCTCCAACTCTTTTATCTGGAGTCTTACAACCAATTGCGAACTTTAATGTTTTATCAACTGTTAAGTGAGGGAAATGTACATCCAATTCAGGATTATAAATAACATCACCCTTATACTTCCTCATCATCAGCTTTTGGTCAACACCGTCATAATGAATTTCACCATCAACAGATACGAATGAACTAATTTCTCCACCAATGGTTTTCAAGAATGTCGAACAACCACTACCTGGTCTACCAAGAACTAAAACCATCTCACCAGGTTCAGCATAACCAGTAACTCCCTTAAGAATAGATCTAAGTCTTGGTTTTTCTCTCAAAATAAGGTGCTTTGCCGCAACAAAAGGGTCAATGAAAAAGTTCGCAACTGTAGGCTGGAGTGCAGATGCTGCATGTATACCCTTTGTAACAATATCCTTGAAGACAATACCAGAATTTCTTAAGTGAACACCTTCTTCGTCTGCACCTTTTACGAAATTTTCTAACACAAATCTTAAGGAGTAATCATTTTCTGAAACTTGCATTGGTGAATCTCTTGTAGTACGCTTTTGCATTTCTTTGGTGTATGTATAGAGTCTTGCAAGAACATTAGAATCGCTAGTCATAACTCTATGAAGTTCTTCCATTCTGTTTTGACTGGAAGCCTCAGGTCGATACTGCTGTGCGCTTCTTCCAGTGGATTGGGAGTCATAATCGTATTTTTCTTTCAAAATCTCTTGTCCTGAGCCAGTCATAGTTTATGTTCTACTGCAACTAAAAACATTCGTTTCTTGTGATCTTTTTATTCCTTTTATACTTCCCCAAGATTTGAAATCTGTAATTTTGCAACTTTACTAATGGAAATAGTTATGTTCGCGCATTACTAATTTCAAGTGCTTCAAAATTCCGGATTTCCTATTTTGATTTAAACAATATATGTTTCGAAAAATGTTAGTTCTATCCTACAATTAGTCAATCCACGATTATCTTGTGGAAAATCCTAAAAGCATGCCTTTTTTGCTTTAAAACACTCATTTTAGTCACGAAGTAATATCAGAAAGTTGTTAATTTGCAAAATTTTACTGTCAAGACGGCTTCCGGTTGGAAAATTGCTTTCCGACTTTAGTAAGAGAATTTCAGCTTCCTGTATATAAACCAACATTTAGAAATAAACTCTTCAGAATAAAATTGTTATTCTAAGATTTAGTAATGATGATAAGCAGGTCTAGTCTTGCCTATTTTTTAGGATTACTTTTGTTAATACACTGTGGATATTCATCATATGAATGGCATCAGTTACTCCAAGCGAACAATCAGCCATATAATGGTTTACCAAGGGATATAATTCTAGAAACGTTGATAGGAATGACGGTCGTGGTATTTGGGTCGATTTTATCAATTGAGAATCTGAGCTTTTACACAATCAATAATGTGCCTAAGAAACTCACGAGTACATACTTGAAGCCAATTGAGATGAAGTATAATATAAAGAACTTAGAGGTCTTTGGTGTTGATGATTACGAGGAATTAGACTCTAGATTGGACTTTATGGATATTCGTAAGAAAAGAGTAGAATACAGTGATTGGATCAGTCGGAATTAAATACCCGAGTTAGTAAAATGAGAAATTAGTAAGGATTGCTTCCTGTACAATATGCATATTTATATTTAATCCATTTTAAATTTAATGTATATTAGTTTTAGTCCATATGAACTAAATAATGAGTATAAACAAGTTGGCTACCTAATTGAGACCATATAGTTCTGTATGTGGGAATCAGTTGTTTTTCTTTTGTAATTTTTCTACCTTGACTTTATTTCTTTGTTCTCTATTAGCCTTTGCGACTGGACCAGCTTCGGTATCCAATACAGCGTCCCACCATCTAAAAGAAGAGGCATAACTTCCAATAAAGTGGTGGTGGTGTTCATCGTGGTGATCAGCACCGGCCCAGAAAGGTAAGAAGTGATGTAAAGACCATGGGAATTCAAAACCAGAATGAGCATCTACTGCTTGGAATAATCTTAAAGTGATCCAAATACAGATGGTAAATAAGTGCAAGTTTCCAGTTAAGAAACACCAGACAATTGGAATACCAACAGTACCAAAACCTAATAATACAACTTCGATAGGGTGTGCATATTCAGCAGCCAATCCAAATGGAGCAGCATATCTATGATGTTGTTTGTGAATATACTTGTAGAATACTCCATAATGTAAACCTCTATGGAACCAGTAATGCCATGCATCTTCAAGAACAAAGAATACTGCTATCTGAGTGCAAATATCTCTAATGGATGGAAATGGAACACTGAAGCTAATACCGATTTGTTGACATAATGGGTGAAAAAACCAGATTGGAAAAGCTTCAACCAAGAAATGGGAAGTTAATACAGACTTCAAACATTCCCATTGTTCTTTGGAGGATGGAATTTTAGTTTCTTGAATTTTGTACTTGTTGAAGTACGGAATTCTATCTATTATCATCCAAGGAACACATCTACCAAAATACATGAATTCGTGTAAACAGAAAAATAATAATCCTGTAGCAAATAAATCATTATTCATGTAATAGTAGTAAGCACCCCATACCTTTTCAATTATATTTAAGTCGTCAAGTTTTTGGAAATTTTGCAAGGCTTCACCAAAGGTGGTGACATTTGTAAAACTAGAGTAATCGTGGTAAACACTAAGAAAATGTTAGTATGTCCTTGGACCCAAATTTGATCAACATTTAATTACATACCTAGACATGTTGAATATCCTTATTGTTTAAGTGATAAAGATCAGATTATCAGGCTACGTGGATATCGGCTCATTTATAATATTTTTCGGAAATTCAAATGATGGAACGCGAAGACACAAACGAGTAGATATTTTCGAGATCTATACGATAGGAACGAAAATTCTATACGAGAAAACGACGAGGTAACAAGCTTTGTATCACGTGAATAAAATGTGATTAAGTATGAAATTCGGTGGCTTCTATTACGGAAAAGCCTTCTAGAAATCCGATCTGAAGTTATTCGGCCCGATGTTGTGTTGCTTTTTTCTGAAGTTGCTTTATCAGACTTCATTTACATATAGGAGGGGTATGTTGATTCATATACCTCTAATACAATAAGTTTTTGAGTAATATTTAAATATTACTAATATTTCTAGGATATGTTCTGTCTAGTATATATTTTTATAACAATTAGTTTCTGCCTTCACTGGAAAACAAATAGGCATGGCATTATGAATCGATAAAATATTAGTAAATTTAGTTTCTCGGTAAAAGTGAAACTTTTCCGACGAGAGCTAATGTAGGAAACTACTAATTTTGAGCTGTAATAATTTTGGAAACAATATTTAATATCACGGATTTAGACAACAGTAGAGCAAGGAAAGTGAGATTAGCTATGAAGTAGGGTTAATAATGCTGAAAAGATAATACTATAACAAAAATTGTATCATCTATATATCGAGATATGCGATGATGACTTCTCACCGATTAAAGAATATGCTCATAACCAAGAAAACCTGTCAATGTAATATATAAATTAGAAACTGTTTAACTAAATTTTTTTATGTAATTAATACAAAATATATACAGCAGCATTTTATACCAATTAAAAGTTAATGCTGTACATAAATGAATATACATATCTGGAAGGATTTGGTAATTCATCTGATAATAATACTAAAATAAGTAGAGGAAGAAAAACCAGTTCATTAAGTACATCAGTATCCAAGAATAATTCTGAAGAAGATTCATTTTCTTCTTCTGATATGGACAATAATATTGAATTTCCCGAAAAGTTTTCAAGACAATATGTTTCTGCCAATGATAGTAATCAAAATGTGGAACCATCCAGAAATTATATCTCTCTAGATGATGAAAATTATTTATCTAGAAGTCCAACCAGTTATTCCGTTAAAGATATATATGGGGAAATGAATGAGAAAGATATTAATTTAAGAAGAACAACTACAAAAAACACTATCTTGACGGCATTGTCCAATAGGGTATACGATACTATCAATAATAAATCTGACAAAGAGCAACATACGCATAATGAGGAAACAAATTCTTATTCAGAATTAAATGATACACCATTACCGTCAAAAAATTTTGGTGCAGAGTTTAGCCCATTAGATCCCGAATTAGTAGCTTGGGATGGAATTGATGATCCAAAGTATCCTAGAAACTGGCCAACGAAAACTAAGGTACTCCATACATTAATTGTATCACTTTATACATTAATTTCACCTATGTCTTCTTCGATCCTTTCTCCAGCCATGGATGATATTGCTGAAGCATTACATATGAATAGTTCGTTTTTAAAGTCATTCTCGGTTTCTATCATGGTGCTAGCTTGGGCTGTGGGTCCATTATTGATTGCTCCATTATCCGAAGATGATAGAGTTGGAAGACTACCTGTACTAAATATTTCGATTTGGATCAATTGTGCTTTCCTTTTAGGTTGTGGATTTGCTAGGACCACCGCTCAACTATGTATCTTTAGATTCTTAGGAGGTCTCGGAGGTTGTGCAGCACTTAATGTAGGTGCGGGTACACTTAGTGACTTATGGAGTGATACAGAAAGACAATTTGCAATGGCATTGTACTCTTTATGTCCAACTCTCGGTCCTGTAATTTCTCCTATTATTTCTAGTTGGGTTGTCCAATATACTTCCTGGAGATGGTGTTTCTGGGTATTATGTATCTTTAATGGAGCCATTGCTTTATTTGGAACGATTTTCTTCGTTGAAACATATTCTCCAAAACTTTTAAGAAATAAAGCAAAGCGTTTAAGAAAGGAAACTGGTAACGCAAGCTTACATACCATTTATGAAATAGCAGACGGTGAAACCCAAATGGGAAAAATTATTGTTACTACAACTCGTCCACTTAAATTATTATTCACTCATCCTATGGTTATAGGACTTGGTGCCTTTATGGCATTTACATATGGGTTCTTGTATTTGATGATTGTGACATTTCCATTAGTATGGAGGGGTCAATATGGGTTTTCTGTGGGAATTTCAGGTTTATTGTTCATACCTATGGGAGTTGCTTATCTTATTGGTACAGCTTTTTGGTCTCCAACCATAAATAAAATTTATATGAGAATGATTAAGAATAATAATGGTGTAGCTAAGCCAGAGTTTAGACTCCCTTGTTTATGTGCTTCTGGGATTGGTCTTCCCATTGGATTAATTTGGTATGGTTGGTCTGCTGAAAAGCAATTACATTGGATGATGCCTGCCATGGGCTCTGCTATATTTGCATTTTTCTTCATTGCAGTATTCTTAACAATCCAGAATTACTTAATTGATATGAACAACAGATTTGCTGCCAGCTCTATAGCGGCAGCTGCTGTTTTCAGATCACTTTTTGGATTTACATTCCCATTATTTGCTGAACCTATGTACGATGCATTAGGTTATGGATGGGGTAACACACTCTTTGGATTAATAGGTATCTTATTGGGAATTCCGTTTCCTATCTTCTGTCTTTTATACGGTGAAAGAATAAGAGAATGGGCAAATAGAAGAATGAATCGTGATCAAGCTAAGAGAGATGCTAAGAACTTAGGAAGGTTGAAAAAGCAAGAAAAAATTAGACAATCAAACTGAACTAAGCGTAAACTTTTAGCCAATTTCGCAGCCTCACGAATAGGGCGTCTCATAATGTAAACTTCTTTCCGCATTCTCCACATTAGCCGTATTACTCATATTTCAACATAAATTTAATACTCTAATTTAATCATTATTATACACATTAATGCATAAATATTGATATCAGTATACTTACTTCAGTTTTCTTGAATGATATTATTCTAATTCTAATATATAAGTAAAAGTTGCTACGGACAGCAGTAAATATTAAATATCGGCAGCATGTTAGAGAGTAGTTCAAACAAAGATAATGATGAAATTAGGAACGAGGGCCAACAGTCATCAAATTCTTCTCAACTTAGACATATTCTAACTGATGATTATGATAAATTCTCTATTGAAGATAGTAGAGATTTAGATGCTCGTCCATTACATGATTCTATGATCGCAAAGAGCTCAAGGAGGGTTAGTGAGCGGACATCATATGAAAGCCAATACTCGGTATCCAGCCAGTCTATGGATGATTACGAAATTGCTAGGAGACAATCTCGATATTCAGTGAAAGACATTTATGGGGATTTAAGTGAAGAAGATATTAATTTAAGGAGGTCAGTTACAAGAAGTACTATACTAACGTCGTTATCCAATAGGGCTTATAATATGATAGGAAACTTACATGATGGAGAGGAAAATAAGATTGACAACATCATATCCAGAAAGTCTTTGTATGAAGAGCTTCCTGATACGTCAGTACCATCAAAAAATTTTGGTGCAGAGTTTAGCTCATTGGATCCTGAATTAGTAACTTGGGAAGGTGTCGACGATCCAAAGTATCCTAGAAATTGGTCCCATAAAAAGAAGATATTTCAAACCCTTATTATATCTGGATATACATTAATTTCACCTATGTCTTCTTCGATCCTTTCTCCAGCCATGGATGATATTGCTGAAGCATTACATATTAATAGTTCGTTTTTAAAGTCATTCTCGGTTTCTATCATGGTGCTAGCTTGGGCTGTGGGTCCATTATTGATTGCTCCATTATCCGAAGATGATAGAGTTGGAAGACTACCTGTACTAAATATTTCGATTTGGATCAATTGTGCTTTCCTTTTAGGTTGTGGATTTGCTAGGACCACCGCTCAACTATGTATCTTTAGATTCTTAGGAGGTCTCGGAGGTTGTGCAGCACTTAATGTTGGTGCGGGTACTGTTAGTGACTTGTGGAGTGATTCGGAAAGACAATTTGCAATGGCATTATATTCAATCTGCCCAACTCTCGGTCCTATAATTTCTCCTATTATTTCTAGTTGGATTGTCCAGTATGCTTCCTGGAGATGGTGTTTCTGGGCATTATGTATCTTTAATGGAGCCATTGCTTTATTTGGAACGATTTTCTTCGTTGAAACATATTCTCCAAAACTTTTAAAGACCAAGGCCAAGCATCTAAGAAAGGAGACGGGTAATATAAACTTACATACCATTTATGAAATAGCAGATGGTGAAACCCAAATGGGAAAAATTATTGTTACTACAACTCGTCCAATTAAATTGTTATTCACTAATCCAATGGTTATAGGCCTCGGCTCTTTCATGGCATTTACATATGGGTTCTTGTACTTGATGATTGTAACCTTTCCATTAATTTGGCAGGATCAATATGGGTTTTCTATAGGAATTTCTGGATTGATGTTCCTTCCCATGGGTATTTCTTATGTTATTGCTACTATAGCTTGGACACCAATCATCACCAAAATTTATAGGAATATGGTTGAGAAAAACAACGGCGTGGCTAAACCTGAATTTAGACTCCCTTGTTTATGTGCTTCTGGGATTGGTCTCCCCATTGGATTAATTTGGTTCGGTTGGTCTGCCGAAAAGCAACTACACTGGATGATGCCTGCCATGGGCTCTGCTATATTTGCATTTTTCTTCATTGCTGTCTTCTTGACAATTCAGAACTATTTAATTGATATGAATAACAGGTTTGCTGCCAGCTCTATAGCGGCAGCTGCTGTTTTCAGATCACTTTTTGGATTTACATTCCCCCTTTTTGCCAGTAAAATGTATGAATCATTAGGATATGGATGGGGTAACACACTCTTTGGATTAATAGGTATCTTATTGGGAATTCCGTTTCCTATCTTCTGTCTTTTATATGGTGAAAGACTAAGAGAATGGGCAAATAGAAGAATGATTAGAGATCAAGCTAAGAGAGATGCTAAGAACTTAGAAAGATTGAGAAGGCTACAAGATGCCAAACCAACCGAATAGAAAAAGAAATAATAACACACCCTATAATATACATGTATATTACGTAGTAATCTTATTTTGCAGCTCTATGATGTATTTCTTTTGTCATATGTGTATGATGACGTTTCATTTATCCGACATCCTGCCGTTGAGACCAATGAGAGTCTATATACATTACCTGCTTATTAAGATATTTCCGGTCGATACATTATGTGCCGTCAGTGTTTATATGCAATATTTTAAATATACCACTTGCACTTCCCGTGTTTAGCTCTATTTACCTGTATGTTATTGAAACAACCCCCCTTTAGTTCCCTAAAACTGACATTTCCCGTTTGGTTCATTGCTGTGACCTGGTTCTTGTTTTTATGGCATAACCATCCTCTCAACACCTAATCTCCAGTTGTCAACGGTCTCAAATCATAGCCTAGTTTCATATTAGCATGAAGCTACGCAATAATGATGTATTCTTATCAATGTCCAGATGTAATCCCTTTCTTTCAGATCTAGTCCCACAAGCAGGGTGTAATCCTGCAGTAGGCTCGCCGGTTATTCGTTTCACCTACGATACGATCTAGAGAATCTCGGAGTTTCTTCCACATAGAGGCGAATCTCAGCATTGTGCACCCAATACTACAAAGGTAAATACAAGAGAGGTATCTGAAACTCAATATCTTATATTTGCTGTGAGCTTGTGTGGCCAAATGCTATTCTTACTATGTATTCTAAATATATCTATTAACTTGCCGGTATATTTACCTATTCACCACCCTTATCATTCATTTGTTATTTTTATTATAGGCTATAGTAATCGGTGCATTAGAACTCCGAGCTGCACCGGTCATGGCAATTGCTTTTTTTTCGCCTGGTCATCGCACTTTATCTATAACGGACTCATTACCGGGTGAATATTCCCGCCTCAGAGATGGCTGATCGTTTCTTTTAGTGCTACAAATTTTTAATCCGGGGTACCTGATATGCCTCGAGAAGAAAGTATAAATATGAATAATATCCTTAGCTCGCCCAGATCAAAAATAGGTCTAAGTTCACTAGATAAGTATTCTTTAAAAAAAACTATCTTAGAAAATAAAAAATGGATTTCTCCTACGACAACGTTGTCCCAAACTTTAGACTCGACGGTAGATTGGCTGTTATCACCGGTGGAAGCGGTGGTCTTGCCAGCGTTGTTTCCAGAGCATTACTTGCACAAGGTGCCAGTGTCGCCTTGGTAGACATGAACTTGGAAAGAACCAAGGCTGCTGCTAAAGACTTGGTGCAATGGGGTGAGGAAACATTGAAGGGAGCCCACGAATCGCCAGTTAATGAAGTGTCAGCCTGGTCTTGTAACATTGGAGATTTTGAATCTGTTGAAACCACTTTTGCCGCCATCAATGAACAACACGGTATAGTTGCTGATTTGTTGATTAACACTGCTGGTTACTGTGAAAATTTCCCAGCTGAAGAATACCCTCATCTTAATGCTGAAGGAATTATGAAGGTCAATGGTTTAGGTGCTTTCTACGTCTCACAAGTTTTCGCTAAGCCTTTAATATTAAACAAGAAGAGAGGTTCTATTATTTTGATTGGCTCAATGTCCGGAACCATTGTGAACGACCCACAACCACAATGTATGTACAACATGTCCAAGGCTGGTGTAATTCATTTAACCAGATCCTTAGCATGTGAATGGGCCAAATACAATATCAGAGTTAACACTTTAAGTCCAGGTTACATTTTAACTCCATTGACTAGAAATGTCATATCCGGACATGCTGAAATGAAGGACGAGTGGGAATCTAAGATCCCAATGAAGAGAATGGCCGAGCCAAAGGAGTTCGTTGGTTCCATCTTATACTTGGCAAGTGAATCAGCATCTTCATACACTACAGGTCACAATTTAGTTGTTGATGGTGGTTATGAATGTTGGTGAATGTTTGTAAGAACTTACAGAATTTTTGTATATTAATATTTTCAAGTTTCAAACTTGATTATCATAGGGTCTGAATTGAATATGTCTGCATAAATAATTATATAAAGTAATTAAAAATTTATTGATAATACTGTTATAAACAATTTTCTAAAATGTACCACTTATCCTACTTCTATATTCTTTGACTATTATATTCTTGCTCTCTAATTTGTTCTGCCAGTATAAACTTTGAATTCTGCCACATTTTCATGAGCGATTTTTTGAAAAGATTTAAATTGAAATCAATTATTGTTAACGATTTTTCAAGGTTTTCGTTGTCTTCATCATTTCTAATCAAAGCAACTAATGCTAATCCTCTTATCATTTGTTTCAAGTACAAAATTGATCCATTAGATAAATGACTAATGGATTTTAGTTCTTTCAGTTTAACGGATTTCAGCTCATCTTTATCCTCTTCTAAATAAAGGTCATCCAAATCTATAGTTATGTCAATAAACTCAGCACATACTTCATATGTTTGGATATCAACAGGTGACGAATCTGTGGCTACGTAAATTTTGGAGTTCACGTCGAATAAAAATACCTTGTCAATAGAAGAATGCTGAACTAAATTATCCAACATATTTTCTAATGACGGTAATTCTGGTATCAATTTCTGTACAATTCTAGAAAAGGCTTCATAGATAGAATGGTCAAAAATAGATGTCAAATAGAAAGATACTTGCACACCTTCTAAACCTAAAACTAGTAACTCATCACCGGTTCTTTGCATAATATCTCTTTGAGCATCGATTCTGTAATCTTCAGATAATCCATCAATCTTGTGAATTAAAACCTCGATATTTATATTTGGATTAACTTTATATGCGTATTCTATAATCATAGATAAATTCGTCAATGCATTTAAATACTCATCCTGAGAGTCAATAACATAAACCAATGCTCCTACACTTGAAAATAATCTCTCTGAATCATAATTAGGTTCGAAGTAATTAAGTTGTCCTGGTAACTCCATAACTGATAAATCTATCAACAGAGAAAATTGCTCCGTCGTAGGTTTAGAAGTACTCTCTAAGTACAATGTGTCAAGAGGTTGCATATTATGAAAAACAACTTTACAAATTGATGACTTTCCCCCCCTTCTAAGTCCCATTAATAATATAGTGGCATTTGTATCCTTAGGGTTGGGTAATATGGTAGCCTCCATTTTTATGTATTATTATTATCAGTTAGTGTAGTTTGTGTTAAGTGAATATCAAAAATTCAATATTATGATGAACTTCGAAGTTTCTTATCACCTAGAAAATATTACACAAAAGTGGCGTTTTCATCGAAAGATTTGAGGTGAAATTATAAAACTTATATAACCATGTAACTAAGGAGTAACACGCTTAGGATCTCTTGGAAATAAGGAAGCACGACGGATATTCTTTAAGTCTAAGAAGAACATAACAACTCTTTCTAAACCAATACCACCACCGGCATGAGGAGCACATCCGTAAGAGAAGGATTCAATATATTCTCTTATACCTGGAACGTCTGTGTTAACACCATGAGCATTTATTCTTTCCTTTAATAATTCTGGATCGTGGATACGTTGAGCACCAGACAAAATTTCCTCACCTCTCATGAAGAAATCGTAAGAGTTAGAGTATCTTGGATCTTCTGCATCAGGCATAGTGTAGAAAGGTCTGATGGCTAATGGGAATTTGTCCAAAATGTAGAAGTCGGTGTTATACTTTTCTCTGACAAGCTTACCTAAGAGTTTTTCATTTTCAGTAGATAAATCTTCAAAATCATCAATTTCTTTTCCAGCTTCTCTTAATAATTGGATACCTTCCTTGAAGTGAAGTTTGACCATCTTGCCATCATCTGGGAATTTAAATTCTTCTACTGGAAATTGCTTTCTTACAGCGTCGATTTCCTTTCCATATCTATTCTTTAATTCAGTGAAAATGAAGAAGAATAAACCTTGTAAACGTTCAAGAACTTCGTCATAATGTTCTTCAAATGCCATTTCTAAATCTAATCCAGTGAATTCGGTCATATGACGATGAGTGTTAGAATTTTCAGCTCTGAAAACAGTACCAACTTCATAAACCTTTTCGAAATCAGCAGCAATCAATTGTTGCTTATAGAATTGAGGAGATTGAGCTAAATAAGCAGTACCCTTGAAATAGGAAATTTCAAAAACATTACCACCACCTTCAGAAGGAGCTGCAATGATCTTTGGAGTATGAATTTCAGTAAATCCAATATTGTTCAAGTATTCTCTGAATAATTGACAAACACCGGATTGAATTTTGAAAATGGCTTGATTGGTTGGAGTTCTCAAATCAATAACTCTGGAATCCAATCTGGTATCTAAGTTAACAACAGGTAATCCTAATGCTTCAGCTTCGGCATCTGATCTAGAAGCATCTTCAATTAGCATAGGTAATTGTTCAGGAGTTTCACGAATAGTAAAAATCTTAGTGACTTGGATTTCAACATCTTGGACAGTAGCTGATTTGATAGGTTCTTCAACCTTTCTAACAATACCATGAACTAAAACAATAGACTCCAAATTAATAGAGCCAGCCCATTTGACAAGTTGTTTAGAAATGGCCCTTTCATCGGTTTCTTTATTAGTTTTAACCAATGCTTGAATCGAAGCAGTTTGTTGTCTCAAAGTTAAAAATGCTAATGTTGCACCTTGTTGTCTGGTCTTATGGATTCTAGCTCTAAATATAACTTCTTCTCCATCATTTTTGGTACTCAAATCCCTGATATTAATTCTCTTTTGGCCGGTCTTGAAAGAAGAGTTAATTAAAGGTAATTTGCCATAATTTTCTTTAGCAGGATCATTTGCTGCTTCAGCATCTCTCTTGGCCTTTTCTTCAGCTAATTGAGCTTCTCTTTCAGCCTTCTTACGGGCTTTTTCTTGTTCCTTCTCTAATTTCTTTAAAGCTTTCTTTGACAATGGCTTACCATCCTCACCTAATGGAATATCAGGCTTGGTTTCTTCAACTTTCAATTTTTCAATTCCTTCGACTGGAGCAGACATCTCTGTTATCTTTTTTAAAGTAGTATTTAACAGTACTAAAAAATCAGATTCTGACTCTTTGAAAAGTTTTAGTGAGCTTGATTACATAATAATTCTAATATCTGCATATTGTTATAAGAGAATCTGAAGTGTAGGATGTAACAGATTTCTATGGATCTACAGACGGTCTAATATATATAATATGATCTACTGTTGTTCGTCAATGCCTTCTTGAAGTTTCTTTGCTTCTTTTTCCTCTTTCAATTTCAATTTTAATTTCCTCACCTCCTCTCTTCTTGCCATACCTTCTTGTATTTTTCTTTCTCTTCTCTCTTCCTTTGTTTCCTCCTTTTCAGAAAATTCACCTTTGTAAAAAGAGCTAGTTTCTATTGCCTCTTTAAGTATGTTTAAACGTTTAAAGTTTTCAGAAAATCTATCGTGGGATAATTTCGATATTAACTGTAAATATTCTTCTGTAACAAATATTCTATGTTTTCCCTCTTTATCTTGAAAACCTATAGGCACATCTAACTTTATAGATATTCTAATAGCAACTACATTGTTACTTCCTATTCCTGATTCTCTAAACCCGCAGTTCATGGCGATAGAAAACAATGCATTGGCAGATTGAGAATCACGACACTTTACATGCAAGATTAAAGGTTCAAACTTATAGAGAATATACCTTGTATTGATGGTAAGGTTCTCTTTACCAATATCAAGCTTATAGTCGAAATCTTGATCTTTATGCCAATTGTCTAAGGTTTTTGGATCATGTGTAACAAAAAGCCAATGTCCCTGATTTCCTTTTGCTCCAATTTTTGTATCGTCTTCATTAACATCTTTCACACCTTCAAGAAATACAGACACCCTTCCGGAACATGAAGAAGTGGTGACCATATTATTGTGAGAATTTATTACGTTGATTATCGGTATGCAAAATACATCAATAGAACCTTTTGGAGATGCATCCGGAGTTCCTTGAGTGGTTTCACCTATTTCTTTTAAAATCGAAGCTTTCTTCTGATCAAACGGATCTTGCATTATAAATATTTACGTATGAATATGTTATTCTAAATTATATATGTATCATAAACGCTTCTCTATCATATACTTTCTCAAAAAATTTAGCTTGAGCATCGCACTGACCATAAAATTTATTTCAATGCTAATAATAATTTTTGTTCATCTTCATTGCTGAAATGAAACAACGTCTTAACTACTGGTAGAAGTTGGGCCCTTTGATCTTTATGTTCGAAGAATCCCAAAAGAACATTTTTTAAATAAGCAATATTAGTCTCATGACTTTGTTGAACATCAGAAGCACTATTACTTCCAACATGAACTGCTTCCGAGGAGCTATTCTCACTAGATATAGATAACCTCAGACCATCTTTAATTTGACGGTATTGGTTTGATAATATCTTATAATTTTTCGATAATCTTTCGAATTTGAGATTTGATTCCTCGTTTAATTTCTTTAAAACATTATTCATTCTTTCGTATTCGTTTAACTTCATTGATGAACTCTGTAGAGAATGACGCATTGTTTCAATAGTCTCTGAGAGCTCTTGAAGTGATTCTGATCCTGAATCTTCCAACTTCAGTTGTGGCTTCAACTTGTTATAATTCTCTTGAAGTTCTATATTTTTGGTTTCTAACTCCTTAATTTTAGAAAAAAATTTATTAGATGAAAATCTTAATTCATCTATTTCTCTCTGCTTCTTCTTTATTAAATTTTGAGAAGTAAATTCGGATTCAATTTTTTCTTCCTTTATCTTTTTTAGTTCCAATTTGAACTCCAATTCTTTCGAATTAATCAGGTCCTGCATATCCGATAATAAATCTTTCACAGTTGTATATTGACGTGACTTCTCCCTTAGAGAATTTTTAGTTTCTAATAATTCATCTTCTAAATTTTCTATTTTGAGAATGGATTCCTTGGATTTCATAACCACTTCTTCGTATTGTTGCTTAAATGATTCAATCTCACTCTTAGAATTAGATTTTTCATTAATAACAGTGTCGTAATTCTTCTTCAAGAAATCAAGCTCTGAAGCAATAGATTGATTTTCAGCCTGTAACTTAGAAAAATCTTTCGACAATGTATTGGAGTTCTCTATAGAGTGTTCGTATTTTGTGACTAGTTTGCTTTTATCATTCATCAATGACTTATTATTATTCATAAGATCTAAATTCGAATCTTTCAACTTGTTAATAGAGGAATTTAACTCTTCGTTGGATTTCTTGAAATTGTCTATTTTCTTTTGGGAATCACTTATTTGTTGGTCCTTGTGTTCAATAGAGGATTTCAAAGATGCTATCTCAAGCTTCAATGAAGTATCATTACTTTTAAACTTGTTAATTTCATTGATTCTATTGTTCAAGTTAGATTTTTCTTTTTGAAGGTTCTCCACCTCTTTCTGAAGAGAGTTTATATTTTGAGTATAAACTTGAGTTTTCTCAATTAATTCTTCCCTTTCTTCTTTCAAAACTTTGATCGATGAATTCCCTTGTTTTATAGATTCGTGTAACTGTTCAAGTCCCCCATCATATTCCTGTTTCTTAATTTCTTGATCTTTAATAACCTCCTCCAACTTGCTTTTAAGATTATTATGTTCCTCTGTAAGTGAATCAATTTTCAGCTCCAATTCTGATATTATTTTCTCTTTTTCAATAAGATTCTGTGATACACTTTCATTTGTTATCTTCAAGGAATCTTTCTCGGATTCTGCTAATTCTAAAAGATTTTGAACTTCTGTAAGTTCTTCTTTCGACGATGAAATATCGAGAGTCTTGGACTTAACACTTTTCATCTCTTCTCTTGATTGTACAAGGTCGTCGCCTAGTTCCCTCAACAGGTCTCTTAAATCTTCAACATCTGCTTGTTTAAGCTCCAATTCTGACTTAGTCGTTCTATAGTCTGCTAATAATTTTTCATTCTCATTTCTAATATTAGAAAACTCTTCAGATAAGGATAATACTTTCTTCTCCGATAATTTAAGCTTTTCTTGGAGATCAGTTTGACTTTCGGAGATCGGTTTATCCACATTCTCACCATTCTCGATTTTCGTATCATCAGGTTTCACTATTGCACTTCCATGACCTTTAGCTTTGTTTTTCTTCTTTTTTTTCTTATTCTTATTAGCATTTGAATTACAATGATTGTCAGTTATTGTTGTGTTTGTGTTGTCGGTATTATGATCTATAGTTTCAGCTTTTCTTGAATTAGATTCCTGTAATTTTGCAGATAATTCAGAGATTTCAGCTTCCAGATCTCCGATTTTGTGCTGAAGTTCTTCAATTCTAGCTTCGAAGGTAGATTCTTTTTCCTGTAATTGCTTTACTAATGCATTCGATTTCTCTAAATCATTTGTTTTCGATTTCAGATCAGCTTCAAACAGCTTAAGTTTATCTCTTAATTCTTGCAATTCATCTGATTTCTTTGAAATTTCATTTCTTAGATTTACAACTTCTTCATTAAGAAGCTTTACTTTTACTTCATTAGCCAAATCCTTTTTCTTGTATTCTTCTATAGTATCGTTATCTTGTGCCCTTAATTTCTCTACTTCGTTTGTTGCATCTTCTAATTTCTTCGAGACTTCTTCGTATTTCTGTTGTACTTCCAGATGTTGACCTGAAAGATGTTCTATTTTATACTCCAAAGAAACTACTGAAGTATTACCTATTGAATCTTCAGTGTCTATACTAAGCAGCTCTTTCTCATCTTTGGGAACTGGGCTATCCTCTTTGTTTTCTTGTTCAAGTTTCGTCATTTTTTCATTAGCCTCCCGTAACTTATTTTCTAACAGCTTTAATTTATTAGAAAGCTCGTTATTACTTTTGGTCAAATTAGTATTTTCTTTTGAATATCTCCTCATTTCACCATTAAGCATATTAGTTTTGTTAGTCAATCCCTTCAAATAATCTACTAAGAGGCCGGCATCTGAAATCTTCGATATTGGAGTATGTTCCTGCAAAACCTTTTCGAATACTGATATAAGCTCACTTTTGCGCTTCTCCATCTTATAAGCCTCTAACAAAACAGGATATTTCTCTTCATATTTGATGAACTTCTTCATTTTGGATCTTATTATCGGTGGTAAATCGTTTAGTTCAATTTCACTCACACCAGGGGAGCTTGTCTTGTTTTCATTTTCTATTGTAGTAATTTGATCATCACCTTCATCCTCCGGTTGTGTAAGATTTGCCGCATCCGGTGTTATCGTGCTTAATACCTTCTCCTCCTTCTTCAATTCTTGGGTGCCGTTGACACGTCGGATCTGATTATTACCATTTCCAACTTCGGCATTATTAATGTCGTTAAAGCTCTTAGCCACATCCTCAGAAAAGTTCTTGAGTTTACTGAACATTGTTAACTCTACTTCTCAATGATTATACTAATGTAGTCAAACGATAGTTCAAGACAAAATTCTTGGGTTCTTTACAGTCGATTAGCTTTGCATTTAATAATCGATCCAGTCAAGTCACCTGACCACTCTCAATATTTAATGATATAGGAAGATGATAAGGATCTTGGAAGTAGCTCTCTATTATGACACATTCAAAAGAGCTAACTAAGTCCTTGGATAAGGTTATTATACTTCTTGAGCAATTAGAATTTACTATAGAAGAAAGAAATAGCCTTGTCAATTCCCTAAATCTCACACCATCCACTAATGACAATTACGATCTAGTTAATCTTTTGACCAGAATAGTCAAGTTATTTGATTACATACAGAGTGGTATAGATGAAAACACGGAGGATAATGAAAATTTTGAAGATTTAATTACCCATTTTGGCGAGTCTGTGTCTAATTATACTGCTTCAATAGAAAAGTTGGAAGCTGATGCCGATATTGACATTAATGAGTATAAATTCGAAGTCAAAATAACACATGCGCCTAAAGAAATAAGCAAATCTGTTAGATTCAGAGATAATTTAGTTGAGTATGATGAAGATGTACCGGCAGAGCAAACTAATACTACATTTGCCCCCTATAGAGATGACGCATCAGTTGCTTCTTCATTTGATAATGTTACAAATCAACAGTTGTTTGCTGAGCATCAGCAGTTATTGCTTAACCAGGATGATAACTTAGATAATTTGCATAAATCTATACAAATACAGCATTCTATGGGTCTTAATATAAATAGAGAGTTGGATGATCATTTAATACTTTTGAATGATTTGGAACAAGGTGTAGATGACTCCCATCTAAGATTGAATACGGCAACCAATAGATTGAACAGCTTCAGAAAAAAAGTTAAGGAAAACGGTAATATGACTACAATCATAGTTCTTCTTGTAATATTAATTCTTTTATTGGTTGTTTTAAATTGACTGCTAGTAGAAATACATGATTTTTATCACTCTATAAGTAACTGAACTGTAAGTTTAATGCGTATCATAATACAGTATTTTAGATTTGAATTATATTCAGTCAAAAGTTGAAGTCTTCATTCTCATCTTCACCTTCACTAAAAAACCAAATAAATATAACAATGTCACCGTATACAATTAAACCACCTAATATACTCATAATCATAGCACCAAATTGGATAAGATTCGAATGGTACAATGTTAATGGGAGCGATATACCACTAACAATCAATGTTCCCGTCACGTACTTACAGAATTCCTCTAATGTCGATGGATTATTGTCATTATTGTTATTAAACGTAAGAAAATTATCCCTTGAGTCTTCAACTGATCTTGATATCATGTTTGGTAAGGGTGCCAACAAGAATATTAAAATAACCCACAACGGTTTATAATTGTTATATAAAGCACATGATAATAGTATCAATAAGAATCCTGAAGCTAAGAATGCTGATAGAAATATAATCTTATTTAAGGGATTCATAATTATTGGAGATATATCTACAATTATGTTCTTCTTATTACCGATATACAAGTAATCCTTAATCAGAATAGTTACACAAAATTAAATTCATAAATTTATACAATAAACAAAAACGTACAAAAATATCCGTCACTTATCATTATAAACTGGGTACTGGTCTCACTTATTTAGCTTAAACTAGTTTTCCTTTGAATCCCAAAACCAGCCTGTATTCTTGGAATCCCTTACTGTGGGACTTATTTTATTTGATACATCGATCCATTCGTTGGAACCTTCTGGCTTAATTTTATTGATAGTATTACTTACCGCTTTACCATCGTTATAAACTTCTGTATTTATCTTCTTAAATTCAACTTCTTTGGTATCAGGGTTTGTATGGTAGAAAATTTGGACAGACTTTGACATAACATCGTTCTTATTCTCATCAGACCTCTCTCTTTCTGAAGCTGCAAATTTATTCTTGAAGAGCTTCTCTCTTTTCAGCTCCCTTTCCTTCCTCACATTTTCGTACATCATATTCTTCCAATTCAAATAATCTTCAAATCTATGGAAAAATTTACCCTTCAGGCCCAAATCAATAACTCCATTTGAGTTTTCTCCAGGTGATGCAGAGTTTAAATCCTCCTTGGTCAAAATTGCGTTAGGATAATTCTCATTCTTGAAATTAAGAAACCTCTCTGGAACAGCACTATTTGGAAATAAACATCTCCAATGACCTTCCGAGTCCCACACAGAGGTACCATCATGCTTCATACAATCATTGTACGCTCTAGTTGATGGACTGCTACGACGGCTGAAATACCCAAATGGAGTTCTACCTTTTCTGAAAAAGCCGGTGTCAGAAAAGTCACTTGGTCTCCAAAAATCAATTTTTGAAAATGGATGAATACCAATAGTATCGACACTCATCTCATCGTCTATGCGATCAAATATGGATTTCCATGAATGATTGAATTCGTTAACTTGTCTGTCGACATCATCAGAACCAAATAACCAATTCAATGAATAATCCCTTGCAATATTGTTCATATCCTTCATAGATTCGTGTGTGTATCCGATAAATGACTTCGTGATATCAGACAAATTTGATTTTAAGTCTTCCACTTGATCATAGAAATTATCCAAGTCATCCTTGTGGGAGTTCTCAGATAATTCTTTATTTTCAGATAGTTTTGTATCGCTATTTATCCTGCTTCTAGATTTACACATTATAGCTAGTGTACTACAGATATATAATAGTAGAAAAATATTTGAGCTATATATTGCCACCATTAATCCTTATCGAATATAGGATGATTTTTACACGTGACTTTCTTCAAATGATTTTTTTTCAAGTCAAACATAACATATTAAAGAAATAAATCTGACAATAAAGTGTGAAATATGGTATTATGTATAAATAATTCTATCTAAAATGATGCTCCTTTGGATGATAAAATTTGGTTTAGATGTTTTAAAGATTCATTTAAAATAATAAATAGGCAACAAGCCCCCCTCAATGTCTTAGAAAATAGTCTCTATAAAAAAAAAATTCATCTCTTTAAAGTATTCATAAAACTCATTTACTCATAAGTTCATTCAAATTGTTGACAACGAAACAAAAAAATAAAAAACTCCCAAATGCCGATTAAAATTGTACATGAAATAAAACTGCAAGAAGGGGAAGAACGCCGATAATATTACCCCATTTATTCGACATTTCCTCTTTCTCCGCTGAGCTAATATTACTTGAATAATAAATTCTTGCTTAGTAAAAAAATTTTCACATCGCTTTACCAGTTTCTATTACCTATGTTATTGTAAGAGTTTAGATGCTGGCCATGGCCGTTTCCCATTTGCCTCATTGACTGAGTGTGGATATTTGAGTTGTTCTGGGAAACTTTTCTCCTGGAATTTGGCGGTAAGCCTCCATTGCGTTTAGGAGAATTGTTCATAGGTGTTGATCTTGTTTTTGGTGTAGAAATTCCTATATTTATTTTCTGACCGTAATCAAAGTTATTGGCAGTATAGTAATCGTTTCTCATACTAGAATGTAACATGTCAAGATGGTTATTTATCATTTGGTTTTGCTTGGATGCTTCGATTGGCAAAGATGGCAAAAATTCTAAATCTGATTGGAAATCGAAAGATTTGTGAATGTAAAATTTATTTTTTATAGCTTTCAATAACTGGAGTCTTGAAATTTCGTTTGTGGCTGTTGCATTATAAGGTTCTGACTCCATTTTTTGTTAAGTATGAAAAGGAATAGTTTGAAGTTCCAATATTACTTCTGAAAAATTTGTTACCAACATTTCAGAAGATGCAGGGCATCTCACTAAACCTTCGAAAAATGAAATTTTCGGATTAGATTACAGTGGGATGTTGGGTTGGAATAATGAGAGCTCCTGTATCCTTGGTTCATATAAGAACATATTCAAAAAAGTTCAGCTTCAAACGAAAGCCCCTGAAAAATTTGGTGAAACTGTCAATTCAACCTGAAACACCAGTCAGGACTAGATTTGCACCTTCACCAACAGGTTACTTGCATCTTGGCTCTTTAAGAACAGCCTTATACAATTACCTTTTAGCTAGAAATACAGGAGGACAGTTTCTATTGAGACTTGAGGATACAGATCAAAAAAGACTTGTAAATGATGCGGAAGAAAATATCTACGAAAGCTTAAAATGGTGTAACTTGACTATAGACGAAGGACCAGTGCAGGGTGGACCGTACGGCCCTTACAAACAAACAGAAAGAATCGATATATATAAGAAATATGCTGACATACTTATAGAGAAAGGGTATGCCTATTTTTGCGGGTGTTCCAAGGAAAGATTAAATGACCTCAGGGAATCTGCTATGAAATTGAAACCTCCAACTACAGTCACTTATGATCGTCACTGTTTGCATGAAAAAACCACTGACACAAATAATGTTATAAGGTTTAAATCACCTGATGTATACAAACCGTTCAATGACTTGTTACATGGAGAATTAAATATGCAACCACAATACAATTTAAGCGATCGTAGGTACGATGATTTTGTGATAATGAAATCAGATGGCTTACCTACTTATCATTTCGCAAATGTTGTTGATGATCATTTGATGAAAATTACACATGTTATTAGAGGAGAAGAATGGCTTCCTTCCACAGCAAAGCATATTGCATTATATAATGCTTTTGGTTGGGAACCACCTTCATATATTCATATCCCTTTACTTACATCTTTAGAAGACAAAAAGCTATCCAAAAGATCTGGTGATAAGGGTATTTTAAGCATGAAGGATCAAGGTATATTACCAGAAGCATTAGTAAACTTTGTGGCGCTTTTTGGTTGGTCACCACCTAGGTTGGAGCATGGCAAAAGCGCAAGTGAAGCAATGACGCTTGAGCAAATCATTCAAAGCTTTTCCTTAGATAATTTGACCAAGGGAAATGCTAAAGTTAATGATAATAAATTATATTTCTTTAACAAATATCACTTATCTCAAAAAATTAATGAACCATCTACACTTGATATTTTGGTTGAAGAAATCTTTTCAAATTTAAATTCAGCTATAGAAGGAGGTGTTGATAAAGACTACTTGAAAAGAGTTGTAAAAATTTTGGGACCTACCCTAAACAGTTTGGACGATATTCTACTTAAGCATTCATACATTTTCCATGTAGAACATGGTAAAAGTATATCTCCAAAGCAATCTCATATCCTAACCAGCTTAATTGGATTGCCTGTTTATGAATTTGAAGCGAATGTTGACAAAATTTTAAATACGAATCCTGAAATTACAAAAAGAGAAATATTCCAAGCTGTTAGACGAGCTTTGTCTGGAGGAGCATCTGGTTTGACAATACCAGTCTTAATAGATTTATTAGGGGAAGATGAGGTTAAATTAAGAATGAAAAAATGTATAGATTTATGTACTAATTAACCTTTTAAAATCCATGAAATCTGGCTCAGTCGATTCTTTATCAACTGGATCAATTAATGGACCTGTATATATACAATGAACAACCATATCTGGGTGATAATAGAGACCAGTTAATAGTTTTGGAGTTACTAAAAAATACTGAGAGTTGCTATTGTTGCAAGCCGTATGAACTAAGTATCTATGAGCCATTTTTTCATTCCTTGGATCCATACCCTGGTTTATTTCGTCGACTACTCTCAATGGTGCTTCAGTTTGACCTTGCAAGGACATTACGAAAAATATAGTTGATACTGCCCTTTCACCTCCTGATTGAGATTGATGATCTAATATCTTTAATTCTGATTCTTGTCTGAATTTCACCAAGATTTGCAATCTCCAATCTTTGAAGCGCTCATTTTTAGCTAACTCAATTTGGCCATCACTAGCAACTTTAGTAAATGTTTTATTAAATGATACTGATATTTCCTGGACCAAATTTGAAAGTTCAGGCTCCCAAACACTTCGTATAGATTCAATTCTTTCGTCAAGTCCATTTTTTGCTAGTTTGATTCTTGGAAGCTCCTTCTCAGAATACAGGATTTCTTCTAATTTCCTTTTCAAATTATCAATAGAACTTTGATCTGCTGTAGACATAACTGATCTTTCATCTTCAAGTAATTCAATCTTTTCCCTTATCTTTTGCTCAGTGAAATTTCCGGAATCCATGTAATGTTTAGCTATATCAGATAAAATCATTCTCTCTTCTTCCGTATAAGCTTCGCTTTGCTCCCTAATTTTTTTGGCAGCGTCACTCTTTTTGATTTCATCATATTTAGCCTTAGCTTTCTCGTATGTTTCTATAAGAACTTGTTTACGTTTGTTCAAACTTTCTAGTAATTGAGATATAGTAGTCACCCGGTTCTTTGATTGAAGAAATGTTAGTTCTCGTTGAGAAAGTTTAATTGCCGATGATGATAATTGTCTAATATTATATACAACATCCTTCATTATCTTACTGTTGAGAATATATTTTTCGTTTATCTTATTTTGAATTTGGGTTATTTTGTCACTATAATCCTTTCTAGCCTGTACTTCTAGTTTGTCAATTTGGTCAGATTTTGCCTTAATAGAAGCATCTAAAGTAGTAATTCTTGATTTCTGCTTTTGTAATTGTTCAAGCTTTTCTTTCGAAATACTCAAAATTGAAAGCTCTTCAGTGAGTTTACTTTTAACTTCATTTGACTTTTCTTGAAACTCTTTATAAACTTCTCTTTTCTCTGCCACACCCATCTTTAAATTCTCCACTTTTTTCATAATTTCATCTTTAGCTTGCTGTGTAAGACCTTCCCTACCAAAATAATGCGATATAGGGTTTATTGATTCAGTGGAATAGAAAAACTGCCTCGACCCATATTGTGAACGAAGTATATTGAACAAAGTATCTCCAGATATAAATTTCTTGAATAAAACCAGGCCATCTTTATTGGGTTGTGTTAAAAATTGTATTTGTTTGTCATTTAAACCTTTGGCACTAACTGGGATGGTGTCTATCTTTGAATTATCATATAACATACTTAGAACTTCTCTGGGACCTGTAATAAAATCTGATAAGTTTCCATCAAAACCCAATTTTGTAAGTGCCTCTCTGCTAACATTGACTCTAGGGTGAGAAATACGTTGGATAACTCTCATTGGGATATTGCACTGTTTGAGCAAAAAATTTGATATCCTTTCATACTCTTCCTGCGAAGTCAAAGTAACAGCAAATAAAGTATTATTATCAATTACTTTCTCCAAATATCTTGCGTATCTTTTATCTGTGGCATTACAAGAAACTACAGGTGACTCAGTATAGCTGAATCCATTATTTTCTCTTAATAGCTTATGACCATGATATGCATCATCCCTTAACTTGTTTCTGTATCGTGAGTTGGGCTCCAAAACAGTTAACTTATCAGTCGATACTAGACGTTGTTCTTCTACTTTAATTTCATCTGTCGCCTTTTTAATATGTGCAACTAGTGGTATTACTTTATCGTTTATAAGTTCTATCTCCGCTTGTAATTCGTTAACTACGTCATGTTTCAAATCCCTTAAAAGTTTTAACTTCTCCATTTCATCTTCATCTGGCTCAGAAATTCTATTTCTCGTCTTGATACTTTCTTCTCGACTCTCTTTCATAGTTTGCAATTCCTTAAATTTATCTATCGATCTTACTGATAACGCCTTCTTAGTCGCTTTAAGTGCATCTATTTTCTCATACGTTTCCAGAAGCTTGGTCCTATTATTTCTATGTTCAGTCTCCAAATTCTTATATTCTGCAAGTAATTCATTAAAAATAGTCTCATTCTTATATGATACATCCCGAGACTCAAGGAGCAGTAGTTCAAGGGGTTTTATTTTATTTAAAAACAGTTCCAATATCCTCTTTGCTGTATTTCTTTCTTCTTTGATGTGTCTTTGGCGAATTTTAAGATCTTGTAATTGAGCATATGGTATTAGCATCTCATGATTTCTTAATTCCTTGGTCTTTTTTTCATATTCTTCATATTTTTTAGCCTCTTCTTCTAACTTATCTCTTTCTTCCTTCAACTGGTTTAGCTTAGTTTCGATTTCGTTAATTTCTTCTTCAAGAATTTGATTTTGGCCGTCCATCTTAATCAAGTCTTCATGCATATGTAACAAATGTCCATCTCTAAGAGTTCTTTCAGTCTCTAGAAGAAGGTGCTCAGGTGATAACCCAGCAAATTCAGCCACTCTCTCTTGTGGTAAAAAGTGGCATAAATTATCTAACTGGATATTAAACTTTTTACAAATCTCTCTAACAGATCTTTCCGTGGTGTGTTCTCCATTTACACTCCAAGCTGTCTCTTTTGCCGTAAACTGCCTATTAATAATAACATTTGGCTGGTTATCAAAATTTTTCAATTGTATCTCAATCATCGCTTTATCCTGACCTGTCTTGATCATCGACTTTAAATTTTTTCTTTTAATAATATCTACTTTCCCCCCTAATCCTAGACATATAGCAGCTACTAAGGTACTTTTACCACTCCCATTGGGGCCGATTATCATATTTAGCGATGGCGACAAATTAAATTCAGCATATGAGTAAGTTGTGAAATTTTGTAGTTTAACTTTTATAATAAAACCTGGCTTGAATTTAGAGCTTGTATCTATTCTTCTTCTCTTGACCGAATTTGCTTCATCATCAGTGAATCGACTAAAGTCACTTAGTATACTTAGATCAGACATCACGATACTAATTTCTAGGTTTATTCTTTATCACGCGTTTTCAAACAGAGCGTCTAAAGTAGAATACATCCAAGAATAATTCCAACAAAAACTCGTTGATATACTAAGTATAATAACTTTTATCCCGTCTGAAGTGTTGTAATTTCTACCAATGAAGTAAAGCATTTGATCATTAAGACCAAGATAATCATTCCGGGTAATTCATTTTGATTATGTAATCATTGTTTATGTATAGACAACATGCGCTACAATTGATCTAACGTGTAAAGAAGTCTAAATATCTTTATTACAAGAGTCACAATCTGGAATGGTATGATATCTAGTAGAATTTCGATATTAAATTTAATAACACTATGTTTCTTGTTATACTAACATACATTTCTCTAGTCACAAAATACTAAAACTTACAGAGATGCATTCGCTCTCTTCGATAAAAAAGGTACAGGTAAGATTCCAAAAGAACATTTGGGAGACTTATTGAGAGCTGTTGGTCAAAATCCAACATTGGCTGAAATTTCTGAATTGCAAGGTTCTATAAAGTCCGACGAATTCGATTTTGATACTTATCAAGATATCATCAACAGACCAGATGGCTTCAAGCCATTAGGTTTGCCAGAAGACTATATCAAGGGATTCCAAGTTTTCGATAAAGAACAAACTGGCTACATTGGAGTAGGTGAATTAAGATACATCTTGACATCTATTGGTGAAAAATTAACTGACTCCGAAGTTGATGAATTATTGAAGGGAGTTAATGTTACCTCCGATGGTAATGTGGATTACGTTGAATTCGTCAAATCAATTTTAGATCAATAGACTATTTATATGTGATGTACCGAAATATGTTGGAGATATTTAAATTTTATTGATTTTGTGATACCAGCCAATGAATTATCTAATATTAAAAGATAATAATGAAAGAGGCAGCAATTTGACTTGATATATATAAACCAAAGAAGTAATATTGTAGGTCTTTTTATGCTACTGTGTTTGTATTTATTATCTTGGGCTAATGATATATCGATTTTGTGTAACTTATGTAAATGTCAAATAAATTTGAATATTATGAATCATAGATGAAGTTAGAAGACCTAGAAAATGGCTTCTAATGTATCAGTAGAAGGTGTTGAGATAGACTTAAAGGCTGGTGAAAGATTTCATTTATATCCTAAGGAGAGGTTGGAATCTATTGCTGGTGTAAGTGGTCTTATTGGTGTATTATCTGGATTTTATAGTGGTGTTAAAACATCTTCTTTACGTTACTTAACTGAAAACGGACATCGTTTACCAAGAACAGTAGGTGGATGGTACTTTTATCATAAGAAGAAGAACTATGTCATGATCGTAAATGGTCTTAAGGAAAGTATAAAGCAGGGTCTGAAATTCTCGCTTGCAATTACTGGTTTTTTTGGAATGGAATGGATAATGGATACCTATGTCAGAAGAGGCACTATTGACTTGTTTAACACCACATCTGCTGCGATGATTACTTCCGCTGTCTATGCAATGTATCACAAATTGAGTAGAATACAAGCTAAGAACTATATAATCAGAGGTGCAGGGTTAGGTATCAGTTTAGGCCTCGCTCAGGATATAATGGTGCATTCCAGAGGTGGAAGAATATGGTATTTCGAGAAGCTAGGTTTCTCAAATTCCAAGAAAAAATTTGAACAAAGTAATAATCATAACCAAAATATATAAATAATTCTGCATTTTGTCTATAGTGTATATAATCAGTCTTCTTCCTCATCTAAATCAGGAATAGGATAATTTAATAATACAGCAACACCTGTTAATTGATTTAACTGCTCTCCTGATTCATGCAAACTTGAAAATATAAGAACTTGTCCTCCCTGCTTCTTAACATCTTCAGTTAAAGATATGTAATGCTTTCTGATCGAAATATCATCACTTCTGAATAACGTATCTGTAATCATAAAGTATTTGACAGCACCTAGTTCGACAGCTTTTTCCGCTTCGTCAGGACCATACCATGCTCTATCGTCATCTTCATTAAGTACTCGTTGGAATTCATCGAAAATACTTGCTTCCTTTGCAAATTTAGTCGTACTTAAACGCTTTTGAATTACAGGACTTTTCAATGTTTCTTCCAAACCTTGCAAATAGCCGGTAGACGAATGCGCTATTATAAATTTAGTCTTATTTTGAAATATTACTTTATTGTCCTCCTTTACTGCTTGGGCCATTAGTCTTTTATATAATGCTTCGGCAGTGAATCCTGGTGATGCAAGAACTATTGCCTTTAACTTTTCCATATCAAAGTTTCTTAACATAGTGGACACAACCATATCGTAGAATTTATCCAAGGCCTTATCATGACTACTACCACCACTATCTCCTCTCCTCTTCTTGGGAATAGATTTTTCTATTTTGTTTCTCAATACGGTCATATTATCAGTGATCAAACATAAATGTGCGACACCTTCTTCCATAACAACGGCACCTACTTCGGCCTTATCTTCAATTGAGCAAGCTTTAATAACTAATCCATAAGAAATTTCATCCCATTCTGGTTTAAATAATATGATCTGTTTTTGTAGTTGAATTTCAGCAGTGTGGTAAGTCTGAAGTGGTACAAACTCATTGGCTTCCACGGTCTTCCCTCTAACTCTCATACACTCATCTGATGGTGTATATTCGATATCCTCTACTGAAATCTTAAGATTGACTAGTTTTCTCTCTGTTTTACCCTTGTCCTTTCCTCCTGAAGTAGTACCACCGCTAACCTTCTTCACATTTCTATGAGTAGATATTTTTATTTCGTCACCTTTTTGAATCAAATTGTATAATTGCCATAAGTCTTCCTTATCTTCAGGTACTAGAGTGGTCAGACCACTTCTATCCTTCTCGAATTGTTGCTTTGAAAGCCTCATCTGGTAGAGTAATATATAAAAGATAAAGAACGGTCAATATTGCTTTCGATGATATTGCACATTTATTCAGTAATTGATTATGTAATATAAAAAGATTAGAATCTAACTAACATGGGCATTGACGAAAGTAGTATTCCTACAGAATTCACCTTTAGCGTTAACCAATCTCTTGACTTCTTTACCTTCTTCAGTGTAGGTGACTTCAAAGTTTTCATTAGTAGAAAATTTTGGTTGAACGGTCTCCCAAATCTTCTTCTTTGGGTTCATTTGCTTTTCTGGAACACCATCATAGCCTTCGAAGAAAAGCTTGTCACCTGCATTAGATCCGGCTGGAGGGTTGATGAATTCAACCTTACCATCAGCAGAGGCACATAAAACCATACCACAAGACTTGATACCTCTCATGGTTACTGGTTTTAAGTTGGCAATAACTACAACGTATCTTTCTTGCATATCTTCGATAGCAACATGCTTTACTAAACCAGAACAAATAGTTCTTGGACCTTCTTCATCACCTATATCAATAGTAGAGACGTATAATGAGTCGGCATTTGGATGCTTGATGGCCCTTTGAATAAAACCAACTCTGAAGTCGACCATAGTAGGACTTGGTGAAACAGCAGTAGCTTGTTGTTTAGCGTTTTGTTCAGCCTTAGCCTTAGCCTTAGCGGCCTTCTTTGCCTTTTGTACTTCAGCTTTAGCCTTCTTTTCTTCTTCAGTCAATTCGACTTTCTTACCATCTTCGGCAGCTGGCTTCTCGGTCTTCTTTTCTTCCTTGGCGGCGGCAACAGCTGGCTTCTTCTTCTCCTTTACTTCTCTTGGGATTTCAATGTTGTAATTGATGGTCAATCTTTCAGCTTCTGGGACTTCGACTAAAGTGTTTTGAACCAAATCAGCCCATCTTAAAATGTGTCTGAATTTAGCAACATCTTCAACAGAGGTCCATTTAGAAGCAATAGATAAAATTTTTTCAAACAAAGTCAAATCAATCTTAGCAGGAGTGTTACCGGTAACAAAAGTCTTGTTTCTTAAAGAGTCGTTTAAGGTTACAAGGGTTTCTGGTTCATCAAGCCTCGAAGATAAAGTTTGAAATTGAGCCGATAAAGCTTTTTGTTCGTCGTTCAAGTCTTGGAACAAGGATTCATCAGCATTGGAAACTTCCTTCAAGGAAAATTTGTTAAATTTGGAAATAAAGTCAGCCATTTGGTGTTGATATGCTTTCTAACAGACTTTATCCTTTTGAAAAGTTTCAGAGAATTCATCAAAACCAAAAATTTTGTCTCACGTGACCCATTAGTGCTTGAATTCCTTCCTTCAATCGAATTGCAAATTGTCATCTCATGTCTTCTTTTGCGACGTATTGCTTCTGTGGATATTCATATGCCAGACTTTAATGCAAATGACGCTGTGTGGTTGTATACAAAATAATTATATGTAAAAAAGAATTTTTTTTTGCATTTATTCCATAACTCTGACTCTTTAGCAATTAATTGCTAATTACAAGAAAACAGAAAACAAATTAAAATTTAAATATTGATGATAAGTATAAACAAATTTGTAATATACCTATTAATAAAGCCTTATTAAAATATGATCATTCTTATTTTACTTTGTGAATAATTGTCTTGATTGTAGTGAGCTAAACACACATCATGACAGTAGCGTACAGTGACATTTTGTAGATTTGCGAAACTTGCGACCTACCCGTTATTTGCTAATGTCAACCTTATATTGATAAGGATAAACGCTCGACGAGATCAAAATGAGCGGTTGATTTTCCCACCCACTGTGGCTGCAGTCTGGGAATCCAAATAGACGAACAAAATCGGAGTTTGCAACTTCCATTGCGTCCTGTACAGAGCTAAGTGCTTGCGGGATCGGAGTAAATACGACAAAACCTCGAAATTCCCAATACCTTAGTAAGGCCATTCGATGAACTAAATCGAACTAAATAAATGACATAAGCAGGATGACGAAAGGAACCTCAGAAGGAATATCATCAAACGCTACTCCGGACCTAGCGAGTGGTAGTACTGATGTCACAAAACCGGTATGTTTAGAAATTAAATCATCGACATTGAAGGCTCGTACTAACTATAATAGAAGCGCAAAAAGACTAATAGGGCATGCAACCATTGCCACAAAGCACACATGACATGCGACAGTGGTAGGCCCTGTAAACGGTGTATTCAGAGGGGCTTGAGTAAAAGCTGTGAAGATGCACCCAGAAAGAGAAAGAAGTACCTAGTAGATGTTCCGAACAGTAAGCTATCTAATGGAGCATCTTTGGTGCCACCCATAGAGAACAATCTAGATAGCAAACATATTCCATTCCAAACAGACATGTTTCAGGATCCAAGAAATAATAATATTCCAGTTCCCAATGATAATCTTTTAAATGGCGATACTTATGCCAGTTTGAATTATGATTTACCTCAGCAGCAGAATTCTTTAAGTCATGCGATGTCTAATCCAAGCGAGACAGCGTCAACACCAAATCCAGTTTCCAATAATCTAGGCCATCAAATTGAAGGCTCGCAGCATTCGTTACAACAGGCAATACATCAACAATCACGTATGATGAATTCGTTACAACAACCCATCCAGGCACCTCTTCTGCATCCACTACAACACGAGTTTCAATCACAAAACCTAACCGCCAGCTATCAACCACTTCTGCAACCAATGAGAGCATCCTTCAATACAACTAGGAGTACTAACTTCTTATCATCGGCTGCAGATATGGAGTACTCAACACTATCGAATATTTTACAAGAAAACTTTGCACATCCTTCAACTTCGACTGAAGGAACACCAAACTCTATGTCAATATCCCCATCATTATCATTCCAAAATTCGAATGGGCAATTGAACAAAAAACCCGTAACAAATCATTTGCCAGCATATTTCACGGATATTTCACATACCCCCTCGCCAACTAATTCTATAAGCAGAGGTGTAACAAGTAATGTATTGGAGAACTCATTAAGTTTAAAATGCGACGAATCAATAAATCAATACTTTTTGGGTCCTACAGGCAATGACCATGTTCTGATGTTCCCTGAAGTCATTACGGGTATCAAATCAATGAAAGCATTCTATCCTGAAATATACAAGGAACGTCGTTCGAGACTGGCTTTATCATTTGCAATAGGTATTATATCAGATGATAGAAATTATGCGTCGCAAGAACAATTCAAGGAACCAGAAGAAGTATATGTTAAGGTTAAACATCCTTATTCATATACTCCAGGGTTTCATTCCTTGATTGCATACTTACGAAAGAGATTTCCTAAGGAAATGTTAGTAAAAATGGCAGAGTCAATGGCTGCGTACAGACCATCATTTATTGCATGTACAAATTCTCTAAAAGAAGGTGATCTTATATTTATGGAGCAATGCTTTCAAAGAACATTACTAACATATGACAATTTAATTAGAGTAAGCGGTACCCCAACTATTGTGTGGAGAAGAACTGGTGAAATTGCTTATGTGGGAAGTGAATTTTGTATTCTTACTGGCTGGGAAAAAGAAGAACTACTTCAACAGAAGAAATTTATAGTTGAATTACTAGATGATAAATCTGTTGTTGAATACTTCGAGTTATTTCTGAAGATAGCCTTCGGCGATTTCTTAGGTGCTACAATGACAGAATGTACTTTATTGACACCTAACCAAAATGTTAAAATACGAACAGGTTGTATTTGGACATTAAAACGAGATGTATTTGGGATTCCAATGATGATAATAGGTAATTTTTTGCCTATCGTGTAATTGTGTGTAAATAGATCCTGCATCTTAATAATGAGACTACCTAATCTCATAGATTTCTAATTAGGTTAATCGAATAAAATCATTTATAAGTTGTTATTTCTTATAGTATATTAATTCATGTCTTTAGATACGAAGTCTGAGCTTACTTTGAAGTTGATTCTTACAATTGTTGTAATATGTCTTGGATCATTTCAGTTTGGTTATCATATGTCGGAGTTAAATTCTCCTGAATCGATCCTTTCTTGTCACACTTCTGTTCCAGGGAAGTTTCGATACGAAAATACTTGGTTTGGTAAGCATGGGTTTGATCAATGCATTCCATTAGATGCAAAGCAAATTGGATTGATTACATCTATATTCAGCATAGGTGGTTTAGTAGGTTCGCTCTATGTTGGTAACATTTCTGAGAAATGGGGTAGAAAGAAAACATTGCTCTTACACTGTAGCTTCTATACTGTTGGCTCTATATTGAATGGGATCAGTAATAGCTACTACACCTTATTATTTGGAAGATTTATTGCTGGAATTGGAGCTGGGATGGCAATTGTTATAACTTCTTTATATATCAATGAGATCTCTCCACCAGACTACAAAGGATTCTTAGGATCTATGAATCAAGTATCTATTAATTGCGGAATTCTTACAACTCAATTGTTAGCATTGAAATGGTGTACAGATAATAGTTGGAGATTACTTCTATTCACGGGTGCACTTTTGGCTATAATTACGTTTGTCTTAGTTGTTGTATATGTTGACGAATCACCAATGTGGTTACTCAATAATGGCAAACCAGGTAAAGCATTTCAAGTTCTTCATCAATTAAGAGGTGGCGAATATATAAATGCTAGAAATGAAGTAAATAGCTGGAAACAAGTTAATTCAGAGTCTGACCATTTATTGAATGAAGATGGTGAAGGATCGACTGTCAGCTCTTCTGTCAATTTAGAAACATACCTTAGATCTTCAGAATATAATAATTCCAAACTTGTTGCTACGGGTATTCTTGTCTTGCAACAGTTCTGTGGAATTAATTCTATTATATTTTACGGTGTTTCTGTATTGACCTCACTTTTTCCAACCTATGCTATTGGCATAAATTGTTTGATTTCAGTGGTGAATGCAGTGGTTACTTTTGTCTCAGCTCCACTAGTTGATAAACTTGGTAGAAAACCATTACTTTTAACCTCTGTATCTGTTATGGGGTTGGCTAGCACTTTTATGGGAATTGGAATTATCACCAGTAGTCCTATTTTATGTATCGTTGGCACGTTTACATATATTGCGTTTTTTGCCATCGGATTAGGACCAATACCGTTTTTGCTTGTTGGCGAAGTCACTCAACCGGAAGCAAAGGCATCTGCACAGAGTTGGGGAACTACAATGAACTGGTTAGCTACATTTGTTGTAGGATTTTTATTTCCCCTTTTGAAGAACTCTTGGATTGGAAGTGGTGTGTATTTTATTTTCACCTTCATGTGCTTATTTTCTTACGGGTTTATCAAAACTTTTATACCAGAGACAAAAGGAACTAATTCTTATGAACAAGTTTGGGGTAATCCAAGATTAGATTAGATTCACAAAAATAATAGAAGAGTTAATGATACTCTTAAGTCAAATCTTCGATTGAGTTAGGTTTATATTTTATAGATTACATAAACGCATTGGCAGGCCAAAGTTTAATATATTTCAATTTTCAGTGTGAATATTATAAGCATTGTTTCCAATAAAGATTAATGGTCATAGTGTACATATATCTATTCAGATGATGTAAATATATATCACGTGATAAACATACGTTGACCATTAGGGCAAAACCCCAGTAGCTCATTGGAAGCTGCATCGCTTATTTGTGTAACATATTTGTACAGTGCGGAAAATGTCTCTGGCGCTCCTCGATGAAAAATTATACTTCATAAAAGATTTTTAATACAATTCTTTTAATATCTAGAGGTTTAATCTATCATTAACAATGCCAACCAGATTAACTAAGACCAGAAAACACAGAGGTAACGTTTCCGGTATGTACTAAGTGTTATGAAGTTAAAGAGATGTTTACTGTATTTATAGAAAGGTTTCGAATGTAATTAATGGAATGGAACTTGAACATGATTTGAATAAGAGTGACTAGAGTATAAGGAAATGAAATTAAGTAATCATTTGCATGTTGATGTAGTTCTTTCAAATTATATGAAGCAGTGCATTATTATGGAATAGTATAGAATATTGAATAGTGTCCAGGAAAATTAGATCGGTAACCATCATCTCAAAATTATCAATGGGATGTTTTACTAACTATATTTTAGCCGGTAAGGGTAGAGTCGGTAAGCACAGAAAGCATCCTGGTGGTCGTGGTAAGGCCGGTGGTCAACATCACCACAGAACCAACTTGGATAAGTACCATCCAGGTTACTTCGGTAAGGTTGGTATGAGATACTTCCACAAGCAACAAAACCACTTCTGGAGACCAGAAATCAATTTAGACAAATTATGGACTTTAGTTGACTCTGAAAAGAAGGAAGAATACTTAAAGTCTGCTTCCTCTTCTGCTGCCCCAGTTATTGACACTTTAGCTCACGGTTACGGTAAGGTTTTAGGTAAGGGTAGATTACCAGAAGCTCCAGTCATCGTCAAGGCTAGATTCGTCTCCAAGTTAGCTGAAGAAAAGATCAGAGCTGTTGGTGGTGTTGTTGAATTAGTTGCTTAAATGAATTAGTTATTAATTTGTTTTATATTTTCAATCAAATAAATAATTTCACGTGTTTATAAATGGCTTAATTGAAATTTGTACTTTAGTTTTAAGATGCTTTGTAGTAATTGCGTAGGTCTTCAAAGTGTATTTTTGATGATACTGCATATGAGTATCGTTCTGTTTATTTATCCATTGGAAGTACTCTAAGATGAATTTTTTAACAAGGAACTGCAGGTCTGTTCTTTGTCGTTCTACACTTGCTTATAGACCGTATTATACATTTCGAAAGGTATCATACTCCAGCATGAATAGTGATTCTAAAGACTTGTGGATGCCACAGAATCATGTTCCTGAGAACATTAAGAAACTTTTGATGCCATCATCATCTGGAAAAATTAATTATATTCTTGCATTCATTCAAATAGTTAGATTACTTAAAACCCAAAAAAGAACTGGATGGGTAGACAGAGGTGTCCCTGTGGACAGAGTTGAAAGTATTAGTGATCATATGTACAGAATGTCCATCATCTCAATGTTAATCCCAAATCAAAATATCAACAAAGACAAATGTGTAAAAATTTCCATTATCCATGATATTGCTGAAGCATTAGTTGGAGACATAACACCATTTGGAGGTGTCACTAAGAAGGAGAAAAACAGACGTGAATATGAAACGATTAAGTATTTATCATCATTGATAAAGCCTTATAACGAATTATTTTCTACCGAAATTGTCGAGTTGTGGTTGGATTACGAAGAAATTAGAAATATTGAAGCCAGATACGTAAAAGATATCGATAAGTATGAGATGATACAACAGGCATGGGATTATGAGCAGGAGTATGGTCTTAAATATGACTTAGCCGAATTTTATGGTTCAAGATCTAGTATTGTATCAGCCGAAATTGGTGAACTTTGTGACGAAGTTATTAGACAAAGAAATTCATATATTCACTCATTAAAGAATTCTAACTGATAGAAGATATTATATATTCTTAATAGATTTTAGCATTTATCTCGTTGATTTTGTGTAACTAATTTTGTATTAGTGAGCTTCTTCACAGTTTACGTGAACTAAATTAGTTTGTTTCCTAAAGTATGCCAGAACAGATCGAAGGATCAAAAGAAAGCTCCAAGACCAAGCCAAAGCTTGAATTTGGTCTCACTGGGCGTAAAATTGTATTGGATAAGGATGGAAAACCGTATGTATATCTATTAAACAATTTCCAAAATCATTACTAATTCTCAGATGCCGTACTTGTAACACCTTACTTGACTTTCAATTTGCAACAACTGGTACGAAACCGAATAAAGCTGAAGTTAAAAAGGAACCGCCTCAAACTTCAGAAAAGAGTTACTTGAAGGAAATACCTCCAGATGTTGAACAAATTGGAAAATCATCATGGTCCCTTTTACATTCAATCGCCGCCACTTACCCCGAATCTCCGTCAGACAAGAAGCAAGCTGACTTGAAACAATTTTTAAAGCTTTTTGGAAATTTCTATCCATGTTGGTACTGTGGAGAAGACTTCTCGAAGTATATAGAGACCAATGAGCCAAAGGTAGATTCGCAAGATTCATTTGGTAATTGGTTATGTGATGCTCACAACGAAGTCAATGTTAAGTTGGGAAAACCAAAGTTTAATTGCAATTTATGGAAACAGAGATGGAGAGATGGATGGGACGAAAAACAGAACTAAATATTTTATTGCAAATAGAACTTGTATATAGTAAAAAGAGTATTAGAATTATTGTTTAATAGTCTTTATCCAGTCTATTAAATCCTGTTTATAGAAATTATTCACATCAGGGACATATTTATCACCTGGCAATTGGTTTTTCAAAAGTAGCAAGGTAGGAATAAATCCTACTGAATACGTAAGCATGAGTTCTCTTCCACCCACTGTATCAGCAGAAATATTTGCTAGACTGATTGGAAAATCCAAGGGATATTGCAGCTTATCAGAAAGAATATCAAACAAAGATTGAGTGACCTTATTAATTTTTTTATCCGAGTAAGTGAAATTAAGCAATAATGGTTGTTTAAATAGAATTAAATCATGGAGCTCGTTAGCATTCGTGACATACGTTGGAAATAGCCTGTTGTTTGTTGTTATCTCATGAGGAGAAGGTGGGTAAACGATAGGATTGCTCCAATTCTTGAAGAATCTAGCAAAGCTGAAACTACAAGTCTGCATTCTAGCATGACCAGCGAGCCCTTTTCTTCCAATACCACCGATTTTATATCCCAACATTCGTACAAGATTTAAATATAACTCAAGTGTAAATATTTATTGAGTCGCAAATATAACATTGCTATTCGCATGGGAGAAATACAAATTTCAGCTCACCACAACAGACGACGTTAAACTTCTCATTTTGAAGGGACTGTTATACTAGTTAGACATCATCTCCATTGTGGCCATACACACTTATGAGTGTATCCATTGATGAATACAGAAAAGGTCCATTAAAAAGCTTTCGAACAAAAATAGGAACTAAATAAAGAGAAATACGTTACTGTATATCCAGCTACTCAGAATATGGTGTTGTTGTGGGATCATTTGTAAGCGTGGGGTTTAAAGTGGCCCGTTTTTCACCATTTATCAGTGAGGAAATTTCTTATTCCATGATTAGGTAAAACTTAATAATCTGGAATAATCTCGATAATAAATTTCGGGAACCGGCTCTTTCTTAATAATACAATTTCAGTCATTTAAAATATAATTACAGCGTTATTCTTTCATTCAGTGTAATTGATCTGCAACTGAACAAAGCATTAAGTTAATATTCAAGTAATAGCTATATTAAAAATACCAACGATTTGAATCAATCACAGATTAAATAATAATAGGTCTTTAATAAATTAATCAATAGACTCATAATGGTACAGAATATTCAACAACCTGCTCCTGTTAAAGAGAGCATAGATTTCGAACATATGACACTTTTGTCACCAGCTGTGACACCAGCTACTTCAGCAAAAATCGGTTATGCTCCACCTGCCGTATCGGAACTGACAAGAAAAGCTTTACCTGATTTACCTACGGTCAAATGCATAGCTCGTGCCAGAATACCTACTACACAAGGTCCAGAGATCTTCTTACATTTATATGAAAATAACGTCGATAACAAAGAGCATTTGGCGATAGTATTCGGTGAGAATATCAGATCAAAGTCTTTATTTAAGAAAAGAGAAAATGAAACTCAACAAGATAGAATGACCAGAGGTGCATATGTCGGAAAATTATTCCCAGGACGTTACGAGGCAGATACAGATGGTGTAAGTACTTTAAGATTTACTGAGGAAGGTGATTTAATTAGAGATCCTGCAACTACATATTCGGACCCTTGTTTAGCCAGAATTCACTCAGAATGTTACACCGGTGAGACAGCATGGTCTGCTCGTTGTGATTGTGGAGAACAATTTGATGAGGCTGGAAGAATGATGGGGGAAATAGGACATGGTTGCATTGTTTATTTAAGACAAGAAGGAAGAGGAATAGGATTGGGTGAAAAGTTAAAAGCATATAATTTACAAGATTTAGGTGCCGATACTGTGCAAGCGAACTTGATGTTGATGCATCCTGCTGATGGAAGATCGTTTTCCTTGGCTACTGCTATATTGATAGATTTGGGCTTGCACGATATCAGGTTGTTAACAAACAATCCAGATAAGATTGTGGCTGTTGAAGGTAAGGATAGACAAGTTAAAGTTTTGGAAAGAGTTCCAATGGTCCCATTGGCGTGGAAGTCTAGCGATGGAATTAAATCTAAGGAAATCGAAGGCTATTTGAGTACTAAGATAGAAAGAATGGGGCACTTGTTAGAGAAACCTATAAAGATTTAGTTTTAGACTTATCATGATGTCATAAGTTAATAATATGTAAAAATACATATATATATAATGGTACTATATTTAATTGAACCTATTCTAGCATGAATTCGTTTTCTAAATTCACCTTTCGCACTATTCCTCGACTTTTAATAACCGTGATACCAGGATATATTTCAATTCTGATACAAGTAAATGGCAAAAAGAGAAGATCCTCTTAATGGAAACCCTCCGAAGGAGTTTTCAGACTTTAACGATAAGATGCCTACAGATCAGAAGAGAAGAAGAGTTACCAGAGCATGCGATAATTGTAGACAGAAAAAGGTGAAATGTGATGGAAAACAGCCATGCATTCATTGTACAGTATATTCATATAATTGCACCTACGATCAACCTAATATAAGGAATAAGAAGAATTTAGGTATACCTAAACTGTCTAATAGCCTTGAAGAGGTATTGGCCAATAGCATTCATCTGCAGCTGGAAGTAAACTATAAGATTGTAAAGTTATTGTTTCCAAAAATTGATATACATAATAACTTTGACTTTGATAAATTTCAAAAGATAACTGAATATGTAGCATCGAAGGGAGGTTTAAATGTAAATGAAGTTCAAGACTTATACCATAGTGATTCGCAAATACCTATGTCATTAAACCATGCAGATACAGCTTCAAGCGTTGGTACCGTTGATGATGGAAGTACAATTGAAATCAGGTTAAGACTTCCTTCTAAAGAAGTTGCTTTACAATTGATATATGTGACATGGTCAAAGGCGTGTGTGCTTTTCAGGTTTTACCATAGACCTTCTTTGTTGGAGGAGGTAGATTTATTATATTCATTGGATCCCAGCCAATATGGGGATCGCCAGCAAAAATTTTTACCATTTTTATATTCAATATTTGCTTGTGGTTCTCTATTCTCTAAAAATAAGTCAATTGAAATTAATGAAACATTAGAAGATGAAGGCTTCAAATATTTTCTAGAAGCAAGAAAGTTAATAGATATAACGAATGTTGGGGATATAAATTCTATTCAAACTATTGTGATGATGATAATGTATTTACAATGCTCAGCTAGACTTTCTACTTGTTATTCTTATATTGGAATTGCTATGAGAAGTGCATTAAAAGAAGGATTGCACCGGGATTTACATATTTTCCAAAATTCAAAAAGAAAGTTGGATCCGATTGAAATGGATACAAGAAAGAGACTTTTTTATACCATTTATAAAATGGATATTTATATTAATTCTCTTTTAGGATTACCTGGATCAATAGTTGAGGATGAATTTGACCAAGAATTCCCGGAGGAACTAGATGATGAAAATATCACTAGATATGCTTGTTTATACGATAAACAGGAAGGTCGACTTTCATCGTCTGGATGTGCTAATCATCATTCAAAACTATTAATAATTTTATCACATATAGTCAAGCAGCTTTATCCTGTAAAGGTTGCTAAACAGAAAGAGCCTATGAATCCTGGGGATTTACACACTAAAGTGACATATTTAGAACTAGAGCTTAAAGCCTGGCTAGTTCAGCTTCCTGTTGATTTAAAGCCTACTGACCCAAATGACTGTAACTCGGGGTCAAGCATACCAGAAAAGTTCAAGTTAGCTAATTATTATCTTCATTTATCTTTCCTAAATTGTCAAATTATGCTTTATAGACCCTTCATACATTTTGTTAGTAATGGGTCTGATGTTAAAATTTCAGATCCGCGTCCATTAATAAGAGGTAGGAACTGTATTAAGGTTGCCCGGATGGTTGTCAAATTAGCTAACAAGATGATTGATCAAAATTTGCTTGTTGGTACATATTGGTTTTCCATGTACACAATATTTTTCTCGATTGCTTGTTTAGTTTATTACTATCATTTTGCCAATTATAATAACTCTGAACAATCTGGATTTAATTATGCAGGCATCCTCTTTGATGACGATTTAAGTATTGATTTAATTAAGAAAGACATTGAAATAGGAAAAAAAGTTTTAGATTGTTTAAAAAATACGTCTAATTCTTCATTGAGAATTTATAACATTTTGAATAATTTGTTTAAACAGTTAAATGAAAGAACTGCTAAGAACTCCAAAGCATCTATTCAAACATCTACGGATATGATTAGTGGACTAGAAGTGGAATCGGCCCAATCGATATTTCAAAATTTTGATAGTATTAATAATTTTGGACAAACAGCTCCTAAGCAATCCTTTGAACAAACAGCTCCTAAGCAGACTTTTGAACATAATTCTTTCTTTGACAATGATTTTACAAAGTTCAATACTAATCTCAAAAATGAAAATCCCTCTAGTTTTAACGGCGGTGATACTGGAGGAGTTTCAAATGATAAATTTATTGATTTTCCGACAGCTGGGGAGACAGAAAAGGATATACAACAACAATATCTCCCTGGTGTCTTTGATCAATTGGAGACTCAAATGTATGGTAGATTACTTCCTCCTTATATGCTAAAAAGTAATGCTGAAATTAATGAAGGCAGGGCTAATGTACCTGACCTAGGCAATTTTAAGAATCCTAACTTCAACTCATTGGATTTGGGAGAATTTGATATGGCAGATTTTTTAGGTAAAAATAATTTGGACTATCTAGATCCATTTAATGCTCAGAATAAATAATAGTATCTCTATTTTATAATTAATTTATGTATTAATGAAGGTATTTCAGTGTATTCATTCTGTAAATATGATATTTAGTTATTAAGTTATGTTCATATTCTCTTTCAACATATTATAACCATTTTGCAACTACAAAAGAAAAAAAAATGTCTCTTTAATCATAAAAATAAAAAATGCTACAGAAATGCCCAATTTTTTTCATAAAAATAAAAAAACTTCTTAACCAAATCGAAAATTATCTGAATTAAGCTGATATTAGCTTATTCTTTGATATTTACTGATTATCTCTAAATATATGAAAATTCAGCTCTAACTATATACAGGATCAGCAGATATCACTATAATATAAGTTAAATTTTTCGATGATCTGAGATAATATAGGCGTTTTTACTACAGAAGAATTAGAAAGATGAGTGTTAGTGATAGAAGAAGGCTATTAGGGCCTGCTAATGCCATTATACCGAATGCATACATTAAATTAGAACCTCATTCTGACGAGACTAAATCCAACTTGAATAGTAACGATGAAATTAGGAAATTTTTTCTTAAGAAGGGATTAATAGACAACGCTAATGGATCTGCATACCTAGAGATAGGTAATACGATAATTGAAGTATCAGTATTTGGACCAAGGCCAATAAGAGGCTCCTTTGTTGATAGAGGCTCATTCTCAGTGGAATGTAAATTTTTGCCATATATTCAACAACCAAATGAAATAGCTTTCAACGGAATTCAAAGCAACTCTAACAATAATATTAATGGTAAGACGGGATTGACTAATATAGAACAGAAAATTTCTTCATACATTGAAACATCCTTGTTATCTGCGATAATATTAGAGAAATATCCAAAATCTACAATCGACTTATTTATTACTATCGTCTCAACTGACAATAATGTTGCATTATTAAATTTATTAAATTGGATACTAAATTGTTCTTCCTTAGCGTTGGTTGATTCAGGCATTGAAATAAGGGATATAGTCACAAGTGGTCAAGTTAGATATAATACAGCAAAGAAACAATTAGAGTTGGATTCAGTAGAAACTAATGAAAGTAAAGAAGTTATCGATTGTATTGTGAGTTTTATGAATTTACGTAATGATGAAATAGTAGGCTTATGGATTGAAGGAGATCAGAAGACCTTAGATGAAAAAACTTTGGATAAACTTATAAAGTCATGTAATGAAATGTCAAAGGATATCAGGCATAATATAAATTCATATCTATTAAACAGTACCAACTAATTTTATATACAAATAATAAAACTCTATGATCATTCTGATTTTTTTGTATCATCAATGTAGTCTACATGAGATAAGGTATCTAATACTTTCTTGATATTGATTAATTTGCTGCTCAATTTTTTAATTGTTAAACCATCATCAAGGAAGATTTTAGAATTAATCTTGCACTCAGTCGATAATGACACAACATTACTTAAAATGGAATAAGTTTTGATTATATTGTCAGACTTATTTATGACTTCATTAATTGAATCATCAATGGAGTCAATAGAAATAATTCTATCAAATATATTCTCTTTTAATGAAAGTGCGAGGTCAACTTCGTCAATACCTATCTCAATGGAATGGGCTTTAATTTCAAATGGTTGAGAAATATACGCAACATCATGCTTCCCATTTAAGTGGTATCTAAATTCGTAAATTCCTTCCTCCCAAAACAATTTATTACCATCAAATGTAATGCTATCTTCCTCGGGGTTGCACCAAGCCCAACGTCCTGATGATGAAATCAATGTTTTATAACGAGAATAAGATGTCTGGACAACTTTATACAATCCAATCCAATCCTTGGAACTTGAACTATCAGGAGAATAATATTCAATTTCAATAGGGGTTCCAATTTTAATGTCCTGCGTCTTCACAATAATCTTGTAATCTGAATTTTCAAATGTTAAGTTCTGAGACAATTCAATCACATTTTGTTTCGAAAGTTTAGAGTTAGATTTTCTCAACTCCTTCATAAATACATCTAACGATTCAGTTAAAGAATTACGTCTTCTGCTTTCACCTTCACTCAATCTTCTTTGAATTGCATTCGGTAATAAATGCTTCTTAAGTGTCTTGGTAACTCCAGAATCTTTTAAGACTTCTTGTTTACCATAGATTTTAATCATGTGCAACTTCTCAATGAAGTTGATTCTTAAAAAGTTATTCAAAACCCATAAGAAGCAACAAGTAAGATTTTCCATAGATGGGTTGATAATAGTGACTCCCATAACTCCACAGACGCCAAAAAATTGTTCAGGGTTATTCAAATAGCGATAAACGCCTGCTTTTGTCAATTTTGTAGTTGGTTTAGCAATAAAAAAATCTCCATAAAACCATCCAAAATATCCAATGGAGTCAATTATCGATGCATTAATCCAGACTTGAGTGATAATTAAAACAACTCCCAAAAAGCATCTTAGACTAAACCATTCAAAAGAGTAAAATTCATGATCATTAATTAAAATATGAAATAAATTTAATCCAAAAAACGATGAATATGTTAAGTTTATCATAAAATTATAGATTAATGCCCAATTATTTAAAGATTTCTCGACCGGGATATCATTCAGTATGTACCATTTGGTAAAAGTTTGGTAATAGCTTTGCAAGATTAATAACACATCAATACTAAGAGATTCAAATAATTTAATAACCACAGTAAGAACGAAAAGTAGACTACCGACCTTTTCTGTACTAATAGATAATGATGCAAAATAAGGTATGATGATACCATATGTAAGTACAATTATCAAGTTTCCTAAGTCCGATGCCCTTAAAAAATTGAAATTATACAAACCCACTAATGGCTTTATATTGTCAAAATTCTTCAAATCCTTGAGTTTCAAGACCTTTTGAATATCTATTTCATTACTTGATGGTCCATAAATCTTATCAATGTGCGGATTTTCAATGTAGTGCAAAAATATCATCTGCAAAAAATGTCCAAGCAAAGCCACTATTAAGACAGTATAGGACTTTGAGATTAATGCAAAACCGTAATAGCCTATATAACCAACAGAGTACATAGGATGAGGAACCATTTCAAAGACACCATCAAAAATCAACTCTTCATTATTGAATTGACGGAAGAAAAAGTCACCCCAATACCATGCATAGTCCTTGATTGTATTATGTGCGTTAACCTTGACCCAGAGATTAAATAAGATTAACACAGCACCTACGATTAATCTAGTACTTACAAGCCAAGCACTTTGATTACTAATGAATTCGTAGTCATTATCAATGGAACATGCAATTACTAAACATATGAAGGTGGTGAAATCCAGCATTAATATTAAATCAACAGCCTTTCTGAAAATTAACCAGGTATTAAATTCAAGTGGGTAGCTAGCTGCATCGTAACTACTGCCCATCTGTGACTTTATTTCTGCTTTAATAGATTTAGCAATAAAACTGCCGTTAGACTCTTTAAAGGCATTAGAGCTTTTAGCAAGGTCCACTAATCTTTCTTTTTTAGATTGTTGGTGTAACATATAACCAATTCCAAAATTGTAAGAAAATCTCCAGAAAAAGTAGAGGCCGATAAATATAGCAATTCTTAAAGAGTTATCTTGAACTAACCAAAATACAAGACCATTTGACGCCAATGCAGTCAAAATAACCATTTCAAAGTTAGATTTTCTAATAGTTGGATCAAATAACGTCTTTACCATGTCATGAGTTTCAGGGACTATAAATGCTTCACCATTAAAGGTAACTCCTTTGGCACCACTTATTGTATTTTTGGTTTTCATATTTGCCAGGTTGGTTTTGGTATAGCTCATAATCAGAATATACAACAGATCTTTCAGGTTATTTTATTCAATGCAAGTAATTGTAAGGGGGAAATTAATATAGTAATTGATTACGAGATCTTCCTGTAGCCATATGACAAAATGTATTAATCTTATTTTTATTTTTAGGCTTTAAATCTAAGAGTACACCTATGAAATATAATGTACAACTTATTAGAGAAGTCACTGCATACTTTAAATACTGTCTAATCGTTGGTTGTATGTAGCTGCCAAAATCTATGTTGGGAAAGAAATCACATGCATTTTTAAGATAGATTCGCATGTGATATTTTACAGACTTATATCAGAGAAAGTTTTCGAAATTGACTCAATACATGAATATATTAAAAATCTATAATCTGTGAAAGTAAATACTTCAATAATTAAATAAGTAAATAAAGTAACATGTCATCTTGATAATAATCAGATTGCAAAGGTAAATAAATATGCGAAAGGAAGTGAGTTATCTCATGCTGTCTTAGAATTATTTAAAACAAGTAAAGTAATTCGTACATCAGCCTTGGGAAAGGATTCAGAAACGACGGTGGGATAATGGAGCACTATTGGAACCACTTTGGTAGTTACCTCTACCACCTCTGAAGCCACCGCGACCTCTACCACCTCTGAAGCCACCACGGCCACCACCTCTACCATATCTAATATGGGAACCGAAACTTCTTCTGTCAAATTTCATTAATTCTGGTGGAATAGTTTGCTTAGCTTCTCTCATAATCTTACATAAGTCACCTCCTAACTTAGAATTAGTTTCAGTGAAGAAAGAAACAGCAGTACCAGTGGTACCAGCTCTTCCTGTTCTACCAATTCTGTGAACATAATCTTCAATATTACCTGGCATATCCAAGTTAATGACATAAGTAATACCTTTAACATCTAAAATAAAGTTAGTATCCTGTCGGTAAAAAAATAACAAATTAGAGGGATTAACATAGAGTACGACTGAGGTATACTCAAATAGGATTCATAAAATAGGCTACAAAGAAATACATGAAAAAAGAACGGAAAGGAGGTTATCGTATTTATTGAAAGATTATCTAGAAAGCAGTATACACTCATAGTATCTTCATCAAATCCAAAAACAAGTTGCTTATTTGATCAAGAATAATTAAAGATAAACTCTAAGCAAAAAAATGAACCTCAGACATCCAGTGCCATACATTATAGATTCATATTTTCACATTACTCATCGAGTTCATTAAAATTCTAGTGAGTAGTAATTCTAGCCTACCGCTTTCTCTCTCAACGTAGATCATCCTTTTTTAGAGAATGTATCAAACATTCTATTCCTTTTTTCCTCAAGTATCCTCATAATTTATGTGACTGAAAAAAATATGTTACCAACGACATCTTGTATTCACAATCTGTAGTCGGCGCCCACTTTCTTTAAAAAACAGTCATTTTCCTATCATTATCATTATTATTTTCCTATATCCCATGCTTAACCCATTGCTTGTTAGTAAAAAAAAAACGATTAAAAATACATACCAATACCTCTAGCAGCAACATCTGTTGCAACCATAATTGGTGAATTACCAGAACGGAATTCATTCAAAACCCAATCTCTCTCATTTTGTTGTTTATCACCATGAATGGCTAAAGCTGGCCATCCATCAGCCCTTAAGTAATTAGTGATTTCGTCACAAGTTCTTTTAGTAGAAGCAAAAATTAAACACTTAGCAGTTTTATCAGTAGTTGCGGTTTCTAAATGCTTAATTAATCTATCACGCTTCTCGAATTCAGTGACAACTTCAACTAATTGAGTAATAGTGTGAGAAGCAGCCAATTCAGTAGAACCAACGGTAACTTGAATAGGATCATGTAAGTAATCTCTGGTTAAAGTTTGAACTTCCTTTGGCCAAGTAGCAGACCACATTAAAGTTTGACGGTCTGGTCTAATTTGGTCAACAATCTTTCTAATTTGAGGTTCAAAACCCATATCCAACATTCTATCAGCTTCATCTAAGACTAAGTAGGTAACTCTTCTTAAGTTAGTTTTGTTAGTTTCCAACATATCAATTAATCTACCTGGAGTAGCAATACAAATTTCAACACCTCTAGCCAAGTCTCTGATTTGTTGACCCTTTGGAGCACCACCATAAACACAAGTATTTCTAATTCTTGAAGATGCACCGAACTTAGAACATTCTTGTTGAATTTGAACAGCCAATTCTCTTGTTGGAGCCAAAACCAAAACAATAGGACCATCACCTGGGCTCAATAAAGGTTGAGCGTTGATGTGGACAATAGCAGGTAAACAGTAAGATAAAGTCTTACCAGAACCAGTAGCGGCAATACCAATCATATCTCTACCGCTTAAAGCCATAGGCCAACCTTGACATTGAATAGCAGTTGGCTTTGGGAAACCTTGATCTTTAACTTCTTTCAAAACATAGTCTGGAAATCCAGCTTCATCGAAACTAGTAATTGGCTTTGGAATATCTTGGCCGATACATCTCATATCATTTTCTTTTCTAAAAGCATTGACGTCTTGTTCAGAACGAGCTTGCACATCAGGATGTTCATTGTAGAAATTCTTTTCAAACTTAGGTAACGAATCTAAATCCCATTCTGGAGTAGTTAATTCAACTCTTTCATCGTAACGGCCGCCACCACGGCCACCGAAACCACCGTTTCTGCCACCGAAGCCGCCTCTTCCACCACCTCTTCCACCGAAGTCTCTGTTACCGCCGTAAGAGTTATAGCTTTGGTTATCACCGTATGAATTATTGTAAGACATTGTTAATTCTATATTTTTATCGAAAATAATTAAAAAGATTTGCAAGATGAGATATATATATAGTTTGGAAAGATGATAAAAAGAAAAAAAAAAAAATAGACTTCCCAATTAGGATATAAATGTGAGATGCTCATAGTATGATTATGCTACAAGATTGTTAATTCGAATAAAATTATTATATATATATATATGCTATGAAAGAACAAATAGAATTTTAGTATACATGAAGTATTGTGAATCTAGGACGGAATACATAATCACTTACTGAAATATTGATGAAAGGCTTTATACCTTGATTGGATGAAAATGTAGTTAATATTTCACAGGATATAAATTGTATTCATAACTCAAGATTCAGTTGTACTGTAACCACCAGCTTCTATCTTTTCACTAAATTTTTCTTCTATAACCGTACATAATTCAGATAAGTTATCTAAACCTTGGTGAAGAGCTTCTACGGCCGATATGTTACCGTATGTTTGGATTCTAATGTTTAATTTATTTTCTGAAGGGTGTGGAATACTGTAACCACAGAATTCAACCTCTGGGTTCTTCATTATAATATAACGTAAAGCATTTCCCAAAGTGTGGTCTTCATCAACTATTTGGAAAGATGCTGCAGTTCCATCTTCGGATGAGCCAGGTAACAACTTAATTTTTTCTAAATCAAACTCCAATTCCTTTTCAGTTTGCACATCGAGCATTTGCACATCAGCTTCTTCGGTAGACATAGTAGTATTCTTAGGTAAAGGTAGTATTTTCTTGTAAGTGAAAAAATTAACGTTACTAATAATCAACAGAAATTCTTTTCAGATGTGACACAAAATGATGTGCGTACAAATTAGACTTCATATAACATTTGTTTACAATTCCAAGGAAGTACAAATACCATTCACGAAACCAGAATTATACTTAGTGAGATAACTACTATTCAATAATTAGATATTGATAAACCATTATAGACATAGAATTCCCAAATTTTATCTGAAGTAAGGCCATATATTTCTATGAATGCTAATGAACTGAATGTGGATGATTTGTCACAGCAAATATCAGAATCATACTTGCACCTTTCACAAGATGACCCACCAAGTGATACGACTAGCTCAATAGAATACACTAGTGGTGAAGAAAACTACTATAATACTTCAAAACTAATGCGGTTGGCTAAGGCTATAGATGGTGAATTCAAAGAAAATGTAAACTCCAAAGCAGATATCCAACAAGATAAGAGGCTGACGGAGGTGAAAGAATCTAATATTGATGGTAACAAATACCATATGACGGACTCTCCTAGGATATCGTCGCATTCAACTCCAATTTTACCAAAGAATTATGGGCTAAAGTTTGAGAAATTTCCAGACCTATCTCAAATAGACGAGTCAATCGAAAAGGATGAGAATCTTGGTCTAGATAATATACTTCCTAATAACCAAGAACTTCCACAGCTGTCCTCTGGTAGTGATAATGCATATGAGCCCGTTTTTTCTTTGCTTAACAAAGATGTAGATGAATTAAACGACATAAAGAAGATAATAGATTTCGTCATTAGACAAAAAACACAAAAGACTGATAAGAAGCAAAGGAGCCCAAAGAAGTTATTCACAACACCTATAAGAAATAATTTCGATAATGGTTTAGACTCAAGTGCAGATGACAATTACGATGACGATGATTTAAGCTTAAAAGATGGTAGAAGAACTGTCATGGAGATGCAACGAGATAGGGAAAATATATCACCGATAACCACTCCACCACAATCACAGGAATTATTTGAAACTCTGATCAATAAAACTCAATTGACCGAATTTGATGGCGTTGAACAAGACACTAGTTATATCCCTAAATGGGCCAAAATGAGTAGGAATATATCACCTGAAATTCATATGGCACCATTGGGTGAACCAGAAGAACATTTAAATTCAAGAATAAGTACATTGAAAAAAGAGATGGATGATCTTAAAAGCCAGACAGTAACTTTACAAAAAGAAAATTTAGATTTGCGGGGGAGTATTGACGACATTAAAACTAGATCGTTGCATAAGCAGCCCCAATTTAATGAATCAGAAATTGAATCTAGAATGAACCAATTCCTCCTGGAGATAAAAATTTTAGAATCAAATAATCAGCAAATGAAAGCTTCATTGGATAAATTTCAGATTCATAACGAAGAACTTAAAAACGAAGTTAATTACTTATCTGAGAGATTAAATGAACTTAACCGTGAAGGGGTAATTGAAACTCCCCCCAAAATCGAAGAAGATTTGTTACAAGGAAATGATAAATTTGATAACTGTGATAATATCAATACTTTCCAAAATAATAGCAATATCAACTTCAGTAATAATACCGTCATTGCAGAAGAATCAGTAGGTGGAATATCCACTAAGACAGAGTTTACTTATCTATATGGTATAATTAATGAAAAAGATTCTGAAATCAAAGACCTAAAGCTGAATATTAACTCATTGTTGATTAAACTAGGTGATGAACAGATACAATTAACAGAGAAAACTGTCGATTCTAAATTTAAAGATTATTACCGTAAGTTGCAATTAATGAAAATTGATTCTTTATCAAAGACAGATGTTTCTAATTTATTGAAAAATTTACTTCTTTCATTGTTGATTAGTGATTACGATAACTTACCTGGTAATGCCGTTAAATATGGGAAGTTTTTACGGATCGCAATACAATTCTTAGATACGCTACACGACAGAATTTATGACAGCGAAGATAAAATCAAACCTTCTTATTATCTAAAGGATGGATCACTGGGCAACATAGAAAATTTAAGTATTTGTTTGGATGGAATGTTGAATGAAATCAATTTATAAAGACAAGAAGTTGTATGTATGTAACAATAGTATAGGCGAATTTATCTTATCTCCACAACCACGTGACCAAGTTTGTGTCATGAAATACGGTATTAACTTTGCTAGTTTACAAATATTATGTATCTATTCAAGGTTGCTTATGGCATTTTAAATAAAATATACGAAGTATTTATCCAAAGTTTAGTATTACTACTTGCTGAAATAGAATACTTTTTTTGAGCTTTTAATAGTTTGGGATATTCAAATTAAGGAAGTTCATGAAAAGTCAGTAAGTGTGACGGTGAAATTAGCTTTATATTTATAGAGTTCAGTTACAGATTACACAATTTTTATAATATTTACACCGTATAAAGATATTTGAGTTTGATTTTTGGTTGGAAATCAAAAATGGGAAAATCTGCAATATCTTCTAGATTGCTGAATAATTCAAGTACACCTAATGGAGATAGAAACAATAAAACACATTCAACCAGGACTTCGAGAAAGTCTTCAAATTCAAATAATATACAGAGTATGAATATCCTACCCAGAAAATTTGAGGCCTCCGAAACTTTAGGTTTGCATGACGATAAAAACAGAGAGGGACAAGTTGCTATAGAACCTGGGGTGTATAACAATCTGTCTACAGGTAAAAAGGAGTTATCACCAATAAATTTTATGTTCAACACTGCGAGACAGGACCTGATAGGTACATTACTCAATAATTATTCGACAACAAATACAGGGCTGTTGAATCAATCAAATTCTTTAGTGGCTAATAAGAATGGCAATCAAATTCAAGCTCCTCAGCAAAAATCACAACTGATTGATTCTAATTTCGCAAGCTACTATTTAAATAGTAAAGAGCCACCATTGACAACTAATATGGTAAGCGATATTGCTAGACAAAAGGGAGACAGCATCTTTCTTCCTCCTCCAATCAATTCACAAACTCGGCCAGGTAGTAACGAGTATGAAATTAATGCTTCAAGTCTCGCGGGATCAAACAATAGTATTGCATTTCCCTCAAGATCAAATAGCATATTTAGTTCGTTAATTCAAATACCCGGGTCTACAGGAAATTCGGTCAGTGGGGCGTCTACTGGATACTATAACAAGCGCAATTCGAATTCCGCTGGCGGAATCAATACTTATCCAAAAACCAGACAGTTATCAATAATTCCCTCTTTATCTGGACAGGAACAGATATCTCTAGAAGATTTAGAGAGCTTGTTAAATAAAGAAAGTTTGGGAAACTTACTTGCATGGCAACAGCAGCAAAATCAGTACATACAACAGGGACTGCAGCAGGCACTGCAGCCTGTTGGTGATCCCAAGAACTTACTGATTAAACCAAAAGTAGAATCTGTGGACTTTTCATCGTGGGATAATATTGCATTGCCGGGGTCAATTAGTGGGTTTTCTGGTAGTCTTGGTGATATATTGGCGGGGATATCAAATGGAAGTATCGATATTAGTAATATGAATTCTGAGCAAAGGAGGGACTCTATTCTCAAGTTTATTAACGACCAACAGGGTACTAAAGACACAAGAACTATGAGCTATAGCTCCACTAACACAAAGCTCAGAGAAGATATATTTGATAAACCAAAGCAAGTTTATTTTGAAGATCAAAAGAATGGGAAGGATGGGTTGATTATTCCTGGTAATAGAGATAGGTTGTCCATACCGTCATCAACATCATCCAAGGCCTCAGTTAAGTACACTGACGAACCTCAGTCGCCCAAGACTTCACCAACTAATTTTCATTCAAGATTAAATGATCATCAAGATATGGATCCCATTGCCCAAACTTCTAATATACCTAATATACAACTACAGAATCCACAATTACAACCAAACCAGATGCAGAGTAACCAAGTTCATCCTCAACAGGTTCAAGCAAAATTGTTTAACAACCAGAATGCACAATTTCAATATACTGATTACCCAACACAGTCACAAGGTAACGTTCCCAATTTATTACCTACAAATGAAGTGGCTAGAAATATGCAACAGTATGCCCAACCGGTAATACAAGGGTACCCACAAACACAACAGTTCTTGCCTAATAACTACATTCCCGAATCCCATCCAGCTATTGAAACAAAGCCGTTGGTAACTGCCCAGAATTATGTTAAATCAGATGATGGAAGACCTTTATTGGGTGCAACAAAGATAGATCAGTTGATGCTAGTGATACAAGCGCGTGATAAGGGTATAACAAACAAAATTCCACAGGCTCCTGATGGAAGTATATTGGCTTCACCTAATAAGGGTGGGAAGGGTATATTACCGCAACCAGTTGAGTTGGTTGGTGGAGTTGATAAGCCTACGAAGCTGAAGGAGGAAGAGGGTAATAGCGACGGAGAAGAAAGCGATCTGGAGAGGAAGAGAAGGCGCAAAACAAAAAATCAACAATGTCCATTTTGCTTTAAATGTTTTACGCAGACAACACATTTAGAAGTTCATGTGAGATCTCATATTGGGTATAAGCCATATGAATGTTCTTACTGTCATAAAAGATTTACTCAAGGAGGAAATTTACGTACCCATCTAAGATTACATACCGGCGAAAAACCGTTTGTATGTGACCTCTGTAATCGGTCGTTCAGCCGAAAGGGTAATTTAGCGGCACATAAATTGACTCACGAGAATCTAAAGCCTTACAAATGTAAATTAGATGATTGCGATAAATGTTTCACCCAGTTGGGAAATTTGAAATCTCATCAAAATAGATTTCATTTGGCAACTTTAAATGAATTAATGAGAAAGTTAGCCGAGCTTAGTGGTGCTGAATTGGATAATCTTCCTGAACAAGAAAAGGAGCTACTTATCTATTTTAAAGAGTTGTACAAGAACTCTAACAAGGGAATTCGTGGTAGAGGTAAAAGAATTGAAAACATGTCGCAGAAGGCAGCTTTAAATCAGCAGTAAACTGCACCTTTTTTTTCGAAATATTATATCATATCGGCAACATATATGTTAAAGTGGTAATAAAAACCACACGGTTAACCGAAAGAAAAAAAAAACAATAATAATCTCTAATAATCTCTTGATGTATATTTAAATTTATCAATAGAACGATAGTAGCGCGCCGGGCATTTTCTGATTATAATCAAATCTGATCTTTTCTTCTGAAGAATTTGTATTGAATGATCTAATGAATTTTTTATCTAAAACTTTCAGCAGCTTGACTGGTTCATCTATCCCTTATGTCATAGGGGATAAATTGATTGATTCGACTAACGGATTTGATGATGTTAGATCTATTTGGACAGTATACAAAGGACTAAACACAAAACAGGATAACGCCCAAGTAACAATATTTGAATTTAACTTACAAGATCCGAATAATATTCTGAGAGGATATGGAGAATTGGCAAGAAATTGTTTTAAGAAGCTGAAATTAATTAAGCATCCGGGAATAATTTCTATCATCGATTTCATTGAGAATGATAATTATTTGTATATTATTACTGAGCCTGTCGTTACCTTACTATCATACTTACGACAAAACGAGGAAAATATTACTACCGATATAAAACTTTTTGGTATCTACGGTTTAGCTCAAACCTTGCAATTCATTAATAAAAGTTGTAACTACTTGCATGGAAATTTGAACATTTGGAATTCTATTTTTGTTAGTAGTGGAGGTGATTGGAAACTATTTGGGTTTGACCTATTAACTAATCTTAAATCAGATCCAGACCAACCATTCTACAGGTATAATTCGTTTATTGATGGCTTTGAAGTATCATTACCACCGGATGTTTTGAGCGGTGGTGTAGATTCTGTTAGAAGCTTTCCTGATAAATTTGATTCATATAAATTTGCTGTTATCATATATTTAATTTTTAAGAATGATAGATTTGATAAGGCGTCGACGAATTTTGAACAAAAGCAGTTGTTATCTACTGGAAATATATTACCCTCTAGATTGGTTCCTGCTTATAAAAGATTATTGAGCCCCAAACCAAACTTAAGACTGTCTATCGATACGTTTTTGTTAGAAACTGAAACGTTCTTTAACAACAATCCATTGATATCATTTAGTAAACAGTTGCAAGATATCAAGTTTAAGAATGACTCTGAGAAACTCGAATTCTTTAAAAATGATTTAGCAACTCTTACCAATGACGATTCTGACATTAAATTTCCACCTGGTTTGTTAGATAACAATGTTTTACCAGAGCTTCTTATTCAATTTAATAACATTTCAAACAGTAAGCCTACTGTAAACTCAACACTTGAAGACCATCAAAGAAAACAAGAAACAATTTCAGTTCTATTAAATTATATTCTCAGATTTGGGTCAACTTTACCTCAACAAAGCTTTGATAAATTAATAAAACCGGTTATAATACAAACATTTCCTATGGCTGATAGATCAATTAGATTATCTTTGTTGACCTATTTAAGTGATTATTCACAATATTTGAAAGAGGCAGATATCCAACTGAAAATTTTTTATAATTTGATTAGTGGATTTCAGGATACGAACTTTATGATAAGAGAGACTACTTTGAAGTCGATCACAACAATCATTGACAAGGTATCTGTGAAACAAGTTAACCAAGATTTATTAAAAATTCTCGCCAAGTCCCAAATGGACCCAAAACCTTCCATCAGGGTGAATACATTAATATTAATTATTAAAATTTCTAGTAAGATTTATAATACTTCGAGAAACAATGTTTTAATTACCGCTTTATCAAAATCTTTGAGGGATTCTTTTACACCTTGTAAAATGGCTGCATTATCTGGATTTGAATCATTAATAAAGAATTTTACCCTTGACGAAATATGCGGGAAAATATTAGGTCATCTAGCTATATCTCTTATGGATCCTAAATCTTCTAAGGTTAGAAAAGAAGCAAGAAGGATATTTAACTTATATTTAGAGTCTGTTGAGGAGCATGCTTTGACCTTACCAGAAGTAGAAGAGAATGATGAAGAGGAAGAAAGAGAATTTATCAAGAAAATGGCTGCAAACAATACTCTGGTTTCTGAAAATAATAAGACAAATTCACTTGACTCGCTTTCCTTTGGATGGAACGTTGTAAATAAATTAGTTACGTCTTCTGGAGTTAGTGGCAAGTTAAATAATGAATTCAGTACCTCTACTCCTGATTTAACCCGTGTTACGACTCCAACTTCGGACCCATTAGCAATTAAAAACAACCAACCTCTTTCGACTGACGGTTGGAATGACGACTTAGTGGATGATAGCGATGAATGGAACTTTGGAAGTGAAGTTGAATTAGTAGAAGAGACTAGTGCACAAGCAAAACCTACAATATCAAAGCTGCTGATTTCGACTAATCAAAAAAACGCCAATCCTTCTTCAAGAACAAAGAAGAGCTCATTGCATCTTGGCTCAAAGCAGCTGGCCAAAAAAGCTACTTCTAAGTTGAATTTTGTTATAGAGGATGATGGAAATGATGGCTGGGATGAATCAGGTGATTGGTAAAATACTTTTCTTTTCCATGTATAATTATTTAAACCGTAATCTGTATGTATCTCTAATATAAATCGGTTTTATCAAAATGTCGCGTAATGTGGTACGTATATCAGATAACTTTCTGAACATAATATTGGTAACCATGCCTTCGAAAATAATATACTTATATCCCCAGAAAGAACGTAATGGTGATATCAATCTGTGTATTAACCATGTAGTCAAGGATATCTATAATCAATGCTTCAATCAAAATACCCACCCAAATGAAACTCCAGAAGAAAATCAGAAATTGGTTGAATACTTCAATAGCACCATGCCAAATAAACTATACTTGATTATAAAAGAAAATACTTTTTCCAATGAAGATGCTTTGATGAAGTATATAAACTATACAAATGTGGAGAATTTGGGAGACTTGATTAACCGTATACAAGCAATGAGCCCTCAAACTGGACCGATTATTATTGAGAAACTTCTGTTTATTGTTAAGAATACGAGGATGGAATACCAAGAGGTAAATCGTCTTATTATAAAACTATTCAGACTTCTCCATGAATCTTCAGGGGCACATTACGTGATAGAACCATATGAGAATTATTTTATGAGTAATAATTGTGATTCTGTCATTGAGGTTCGATAGTCATTTTTGCAATCCATCCAGTCTCAAAATATAAGGATGGCATAATACATGAATGGTTCATTAATAAAATGCAATAAGCTACTATATCAAAGGTAAATCTAAACATGATATACGAAAAAGAATGTGAGAAATAAAATACTCAGATATCATTCTCGCCATAATATTACGGATTCTAATGATCTTATTTCATATAATTAGCATTGGTGTCAATTGTAGTCTGAAGAAAAAATACATCTTTTCATTCTTATTTCCTCCTTGACAGCTACTAATCCCGAAACTGACTTGAATTGTCTTCCAGCCGTTATTAGTTTTGGTGTAACAACCCAGCGTGGAGTATAGAAGAGATCTATCGATCTACTAAAATGGCTGGAAGTAAAATACAGTCACTATATCCTACACATATTTTAAAGTCAACTTTCTCTTGAGGATGAAAAGTTGAAATTGAAAATGCTTCAATAGTTGCATTGCCTACGCTTTCGATGATAGTGTCGATAGGCAATATTATACTCGGTAACATTGACTCACATGGGTTTATATTACAATATCGAATGGGATAATTTCATATTACATTTTCATCAAATTTCTAGTGAACAAGAACTAACCTGCAATTTTTAAACACTCTGTATAAGAACTTGTGCCAATCCAACCACAAAGCTGCTTTCTTAACTCTTTAAGCTCCCATGGCCAATAAGATGGATCTATAGGGCCATTATATCTGAAGATTGAAATGCTTTTTTCCCAAAGGAAAATACATCTATGTTTTTTTGGCAAAGTTGCAGCTAATGCAATATTCTCACTAGCGCTTATATCTAATGCTTTATTATGTTTTGAGAGTTGGATAATCGAATAATTATCCCTATATTAATAAATAATTAGATCGTGTTTTGCATCACGAGATCGAAATTGCAAAATGATCCACAAATTTATAGCACAGTAGTATCGGTATGAATTATCAAAAGAAACAGAAAGTTGTAGGGAGCGATTGGAAGGTTTTATCAGCAAAATGTTTCAACTCGCAGTCTCAATGGAACGACTCGGGTAATCAAATATCGGTATTGACAACCTACTGGGATATATGCTTGCACAATACACAGGAACATTAATTGTTACCTTGTTGATCTCACAACCAGCCAGCGCTCGCTTTGGCCATTTCGAGGTCACAAAAACTTCAAGTCGTGATACCCGTCCCAAGTTGCTCCGCGATACGATACACATTATATAGTGTGATCTATGCCTTTCCACGCTATAAATTTACTCATATTGTGTAGCCAATACCACATTCTAAGTTGTGGTCTGCATCGTCATTCTTTACACTCTTCTTCACTGGTCAGTTAGCAACGGATATTTGCAGAAGACTTGGCTCATGTGAAGCTTATAGGGGAAATACGACCTGTATGTAGCTATAGTCGTACTTTACGTGTAACTCAAGCGGGGTTGGGAATGGAGTGCATTATTGACAATAGGATCGAGATATAGCTGAGCAAGCCGAATCATTTGCCCTAAATACAACATTACCTCAAGCAATAAAGTTTTCCTTTTCTCTTGTGTTATATAAGTTAGCTTTGCAAGTAGGTTTCTCGAGGTATTGCTGATAGTGCGTTAGGACAAAGATGGAGACTAGATTGTCACCTAGTGAATCGTGCACTACTATATATAACGACTACAACTACAATGAGAATTTAGTTCAAAACTACATCGCCGAGAGACTTGAACTTCTTCAAGATGACTATATCAAACTAATCAACCCTTCAACACAGCAGACTCACGTCATCAAATTCACTGACGTCCAGAAACTCTTACTGCAGTATATGGATGTGGAGGTGAGCGAGCTCAAGGTATCACACTTATTCATCTACATCCATACCAACTTGCAGAGCTGGTTCGACAAGAAGGTGGGAATCAATCAGATGAAGTTGATGCATTTGGGCAAGCAATACACGTATGTGAGCGTGCAGCTTCTTCTGGAGTTGAATTTGAATCTAAATCCATGTATCCATTTATTTCTCAACCCTCATATGCCATGCGTGAATATCCCCATAGAATCTATCTTAGTGGGATCAGCATCGGTGACGTATTTTGAAACCGTGGTTAAGGGTATCAAGCTGTTCAAGTTGGGCCTGAGTACCAGTCTGGGTCTGGGTCTGGGTCTGACACTAAGTCGGAGCCTCACTGCCGAACAGAAACCAAAGCTGAGGAAATCATCTGTTTCGTCAAATCCGTTCTTTTCAAAAGTTTCCCAAAAGTTTAGGTCTAGACTGAGATCAGTCTGATCGCCCCAAGAATGGTCTATTGTATAGTAGCTCTACCTTTGCATTTCTTGGTGATAATGAATATTTAATGTTGTATTATTTTCCCTCCGTAGTAATATACAGATGACGCTTCAAGAGAGTAGAGTATTTTGTAGTAGTTGTTTGACTTACGAGATTTTGCGTACTACATTGAATCGCTTCATGCCCAATATTTCAAACTCGCTCCAGAGATTAAAGCTCACTACAAAATCTTGTCTTCAAAATATTATGACATTTATAGATATTAAATGTACAAAAGAAGTGATTACTCACTTCTGATTTTGTTAACTAACCCTTCCTTTCTGAAAGGATAAGCTAAAAAAACACATATACAATAGAAAACCCAACTATTTCGACTAAATAAACAATACCAAAATAAACTAAGAGACATCGACATATCTGTATATATTTCAGATCATGCCAATATTTCTATTAAACCCATTTCTATTGATTTAGTAACCGAAAGTAGCTAATTGCTTAGCAGCATCGGATTCAGCAGTAGCAGCCTTAGCAGCGTTGACTTTCTTGGTTAAAGCCTTCTTCTTGTTGTAGTATTCGGCAGATTGTAACTTTCTCTTTTCTTCCAACTTATCAACAACAGATTCGTATTTCCAACCGACAGCAGAGGATAACTTACCAACAGTAGTGTATTTTCTACCTTGTTTTAATCTTAAGACTCTTAAAGCTTGAGGAACAACAACTCTCTTCTTCTTGTCATATGGTTGTGGAACACCTTCGAAGACCTTAAGTCTTTCTAAAGCGGCCTTACCTCTGGCGGTCTTGTGAGGAATCATACCTCTGATGGCCTTGTATAAGATTCTGGATGGTGCTCTAAAGTGGAATGGACCGTGAGTCTTGTTGTATCTGGTGGCCTTTCTTAAGTAGTCGTGATATTTCAATTTGTTTCTGAAGAATTCACCAGAGATGTTCAAAGCTTCAGCTCTGACAACAACAATCTTTTGACCATTTAATAATTGCTTAGCAACAATAGAAGCTAAACGACCTAATAAATGACCTTTACCATCAATAACAACAACTGGTTCAAAAGTAGACATCTTTATTTGTAAATGAAACCTGGTTAAGAATCTCTAGTAAAAGAATCTTTATGGGAGAATTTTTCTTTTTTTTTTTCACCACTATGAGGAAGGTGAAAGTTTTCCAGACTGCGTAGCTGCGACTGACGAACATCGTGAGAACGACGGAGTTGATGACATTACACAAAATTGCGACCTGGCACAAAAGCCAATTTTAAAGAATGCCCATGGAATTTCCTACCAGATAATTGCGAACATATTGATCACATGATAAAGTGTATGGTGTCATCTGATTTATGAAACTAAGTGGGCTGTAGCCCTAGAGTGAATTTGCAACATCAAAAGAATATAGATACTAGCATCAACTCCTACACCTTTATCTTTTATCTTTATAAATACTTCTTCAGCAACCTTTAAATATCCACTTTTCGGATAATATAAGTTTTTTTTATGCTAAATATTTTATATATCTATCTATATGTCATAGAACTTAAATGGAAAACTCCTTAGATTCGATCAATTTGTTGATAACGGCAATAATAGCTTGGATAGAAGCTTCAGAGACATCTGTGTTGATACCAGTACCCCAAGCAAAGACCTTTTCGTTTTGAGTGTTGACAAAGCTCAATTGGATGTAAGTAGCTGCTCTGTCTTGAGTTCCAGAACCTAAATTGTGCTCGTTGTAGTTAATAACTTCAAACAAACGACCAAACTTATTGGAAATGGCGTCAATAAATGCAGAAATAGGACCATTTCCTGTACCGCTGATTTCAACTTCTTCACCATTAATGAGTAAAATAGCAGATATTTGTCTGTCTTCAGATTTGGTTTCTCTTAATTTGGAGATACTGTAATCCTTTAATTGGATTGGAGATGATTCATTTGAAATATATTCGGTCTTGAATAATTCAATAATTTCTTCGGTCAGTAATTCTCTTCCTAAAGCGTCGGCCTTAGTTTGAACAATCGAAGAAAATGCAACTTGTAATTGTCTTGGTAAATCTAAACCTAAGGATCTTAAAACAACCCAAGCAGCACCACCTTTACCAGATTGAGAGTTAACTCTAATGACAGCTTCGTAATTTCTACCAATGTCCTTTGGATCTAATGGTAAGTATGGGATTTTCCACTTTAAGTCACCTTGAGTATATCTAGATTCAGCCTTGGAGAATCCTTTCTTAATAGCATCTTGGTGGGAACCAGAGAAGGCACATACAACTAAAGAACCACCATATGGAGCCCTTGGGTGAACAGAAATTTTGTTACATCTTTCATTAACTTCAATAATTGAATCCAAATCTGAGAAATCCAATTGTGGGTGGACACCTTGAGTATACATGTTTAATGCAACAGTGACTAAGTCGACATTTCCAGTTCTTTCACCGTTACCGAATAAACAACCTTCTACCCTATCGGCACCGGCCATAATACCTAATTCGGCGGCTGCAACACCACAACCTCTGTCATTATGAGGGTGTACAGAAATACATACCTTCTCCCTTTCACTGATATTTCTGCAGAAGTATTCAATTTGATCGGCATAAATATTTGGAGAGGCAACTTCAACAGTTGCTGGTAAGTTAAAAATGAGCGGGTTTTCAGCTGTTGGTTCCCAAGCATTCATAACAGCTTCACAGATTTCTACGGCAAATTCAGTAGGGGTATCAGAGAAACATTCAGGGGAAAATTCAAAGCTCCATTCAGTTTCTTGCATTTCTGGATCGTCTTTTGTAAGAGATCTAACTAATTTAGTTGTTTCAACTGCCTTCTCGATTGCATCTTGTTGAGACATGTTAAAAACAACATCACGGAATACATCAGAAGTGGCTAAATAAGTGTGAATAGTAGCTTTCTTTGCACCCTTAACAGATTCGACAGTTCTTCTAACCAATTCTTCTCTTGATTGAGTCAAAACTTGGATACTAACATCTTCTGGGGCGGTCTCCACGGCATATCTAGTAAAATCAAAATCAGTTTGAGAAGCTGATGGAAAAGAGACTTCGATTTCCTTGAATCCAATTTCGACCAACTTGTTAAAATATTCTTTCTTCTCCTCTACTGACATTGGATCAGGTAAAGATTGGTTACCATCTCTTAAATCTGTACTTAACCATCTTGGAGCCTTAGTGATGCTCTTGTTTGGCCAAGTTCTATCTGGTAAAGCAACACCTTTAAATGCAGAATACTTTATAGAAGGGTCCTTAAGCATACCCTTACTATTGTGGACAGCGGCTGTGCTTGCTTTTTGGAAAAGCGTAAGTGTTTGTTTAAACATTGTGTGATACTGGAAAATCAGAAACTTCTTAATATATTGATAAAACAAATCTGATTACTAGCGCTGTTTGCCTTTAAAATAAATATCTACTATGTGAACAACAAACGTTTCTTACAGGAAGAAAGCAAAAAAAAGTACGAGTAATGATAGTATGATTGTTATTTCAGTAAATCTGGAGATGACGAATAGTGAACTGACGAAATAAGCTCCGGTACCGCTGTAAAAAATTTCCGTTTGTGCAACACGTGAAATACCACCCCACGCCACTTAGAATACCAATCAGTACATGTAACAGAATAGAAGACAGATAATTTACGTAGTTGACAATTTCCGTAGAAGAATATTGAAACACCTAGTACCGTTATAATTGCTCTGTATTAATGACCTACAATTCAATTCGAGCTGCTGCGAAATCTGAATTTTAGATTGATAAATAAATGTATATTACATTCTATAGATCAATTTTAGTATACAAAGCCAGGCGTATATATGTCCATATATCACTTCAGGTTCATGTTTCGAAACTTTTCTGAATTTTCGTTCTAGTAGTGTAATTCTTTTCAATCACATAAACTTAATGTCTTTTGCAGTCAAATAAGATAACTTAGCTACTGTAAGAGTATGATACTTAAAATAGTAATCATTTGTCTGTAAAGCTGTAAAGTATAAATGTATGTGAATTTGAGTTATTTTCAACTTTCTTTACTTTTCGATAAAAAATCATTAAATGTAACTTTTTTTAAAAAAATGTTCAATTTGAAAAGATTTTTTTAACATCATGTGCATACTTGATTACAACAAATAAAATATATAGTTATATACATACTTATGAGTTTAAAAGACTATTATCTATGATATGTTTTGTAAGTTATAGTATTAGACGGACCCCAGATGTTTTTCGCATCTGCCATCTACTCACGTGACTATTGAACCAAAATTTTTCACCTGAGATGCCCTTCCTACATGATAAGTTTTTATCTACTTAATATTTAATCTTTCTTAATTGTTTTTTATAAAATTGAATATATAATGGCTAAGACATCAAGTAAATCTTCAAAGGTCACAAAGAAGGTATCTAAGAGTAAGAAGCAAGAATCAAGTTCTTCAGAATCTGAATCTTCATCCAACTCCTCTTCTTCATCCAGCTCTTCAGAATCCGAATCTGAATCTGAATCTGAAGAAGAAGTAAAGGACAAGAAGGCAAAGAAGAGTAAGAAGAGCGAGAAGAGTGAGAAGAGTGAGAAGAGTAAGAAGAGTAAGAAGAGTGAATCTTCTGACTCAAGCTCTGATTCCGACTCCAGCTCAAGCTCAGACTCAGACTCAGACTCAGATTCCGACTCAGGCTCAGAAAGTGAAAAGGAAGAAAAGAAGGAAGAATCTGATTCTGATTCCGACTCCTCAGACTCAGAAGACGAAAAGAAGAAAAGCGATTCATCTGATTCTAGTAGTTCCGATTCATCTGATTCTGAAGAAGAAAAGGAAGACAAGAAGAAAACTAAGTCATCTGATTCAGACTCAGACTCTTCTTCAGACTCTTCTTCATCCGACTCAGATTCCGATTCAGACTCAGACTCCGAAGAAGCTGAAGCTGAATCTAAAAAGCGTAAGACTGAATCTTCTGAAACCGAAGAACCAGAAGAACCACAAACCAAGAAAGCTAAGGTTGAAGAAGAACCAGCTACCTTGTTTGTTGGTAGATTATCATGGAGTATTGATGACGAATGGTTAAGAAGAGAATTTGAACCTCTTGGTGGTGTTATTAGTGCTAGAGTTATTATGGAAAGATCCACTGGTAAATCTAGAGGTTATGGTTATGTTGATTTCAGCTCTAAGTCTGCTGCTGAAAAGGCCTTACAAGAATACCAAGGTAGAGAAATGGATGGTAGACCAATTAACTTAGATATGTCTACTGGTAAACCTCATACATCAAACCCAAGAGCTGATAGAGCTAAACAATTCGGAGATGTCCCATCTGCTCCATCCGATACTTTGTTCGTTGGTAACTTATCCTTCAATGCTGACAGAGACAATTTATTCAACATCTTTGGTGAATATGGTACTGTTATTTCTTGTAGAGTTCCAACTCACCCAGATACACAACAACCAAAGGGTTTCGGTTATGTTCAATTTTCTTCCATTGATGAAGCTAAGAGTGCATTAGAAACTTTGAATGGTGAATACATCGAAGGTCGTCCATGTAGATTAGATTACTCCACTCCAAGAGACAACAGTGCTCCAAGAGGTGATCGTGGTGGATTTGGTGGTCGTGGTGGCCGTGGTGGATTTGGTGATCGTGGCGGATTTGGTGGTCGTGGTGGCCGTGGTGGATTTGGTGATCGTGGTGGATTTGGTGGTCGTGAAAGATCTGCTGCCCCAAGATCTGCTCCAAGCAATGCTGAATTCAAGGGTACTAAGAAGACCTTTGATTAAATGGTACATACCTGGTAATATGAGCAAATCATCATACTTGTATACTATAATTACAATTTATATGCTAAATTTTTCTTTCCATCTTTCCTGATACTCTAATTTTCATATTATGTATTGTATCAAATAACATATCATCGCTTTAAGTGTATTAGTAGAAATTTATTACGGTAATGCGAAGCCAAAGTCTCAGCTCCGTTATATGAAATGATGAACATATCGCACGTCGCGCTCATTGCATCTTGTCGTATAATTCATCGAGTATGATTTCTTAAACTTGTTTTGTTGCATTAACTCTATAATAAAAAGCCTTTGAGAACAAATGATCAATAGCAGAATACTGCATACAGTGCCACGTCAAAAACCAGACGTTACTCTCGTCAAGCGGGACAATAATAACTTACACTTCCTAAAGGGTTTCACAAGTAAAATAGTATAAGTATAGCTAGCGGACGCCTTTTTGTATTAAGAATAAGAAGCAATATATGCCAATTAAACTACTCGGTTTAGTATAATAGTATTTGAAAAAATTAGTATTGAAATCCATGTTTAAGATTTATGAGACGAGCAGTAACGAAACTAATAAACAATAAATCCAATATATTTTCGCCAGGAGTAGGGCAGGATGGTGCAAATTACAAAATGGACTTCAGTTCTGTGAAGGATTTCTACATTGTGTTGGATAAACCTCATCAAGCTTGGAAGCCGGGGGATGAAGTTTCCGGCCAGATAATCTTCATTTCCAAGAAGAATCTAGCAAACATATTCATAACACTTTCATTGATTGGATGTGTAAAAGTTAATGCGATACATCATTCTAAGTTACGACCAGTAAAACATAATCTATTTAATCACACGATTACCATCTACGGAGAAGACCAGCACGAACTGGGCCAAGGTAATGATGATTTTGAAAATGGATTATATAAAGGTGAGCATAGATTTCCGTTTATAGTGAAGCTTCCTGTAAAGAAAGTTTTCACGAGTATTGATTTTGGAAAGGGTTCAATAAAATATTTACTTAAAGCATCAATAGGGAATTTAGATTCTTCAAATGCCAACAGTCCACACAACCAAACAACTCCATCACCAGAATCCCCTGGGAGTGTAGCGACTGGTAATAATCTTATTAATAAGACTAAAAGCTTGAAGAAACGCCAAAATGCTACATACACATCAGAAAAAATCATCAACTTGGTAAAACCAATAGATGTGGCGAAGTTACAACCACCAAAACCGAAAAGATTAATTATTAAAGATCCCAAACGAAATAAAATGCTCTCAAGAACACATTCATCGACATCGACTATAAATACATTCAGCACTATTGGTAGTTTTTCTTCAAATAATTCAGATTCATACACACCACCAGATACTATGTCGAGTTCTAATACACCAACTTCTCATCCAACAACACCTGCTGATATCCTGAAGCCTGAGACAATAAAAGTAGCATTAGAGGTTCCAGATAAGGGTTATTTAAGAGGCGAATTAATACCAATAAAATTGACAATAAACCACTTGAAAAAGATCCAAGATTTAAACGGAATCATCATTACCCTTGTGAGAGTTTGTAGATTGGACAATGGCATGGATGGGTTATTTGAATCTTTTAGAAAAGATTTACAACAAGTAGTAATTCCCTTATATGTTGATCCTGTTACCTACCAATCAGAGATAAATACGAGTATCAGAGTTCCTGCGGATGCATTTCCAACAATTTCGGACTGTCCTTTAGTATCATTCCAGTATTTTGTTGAAGTGTTAATAAATTTATCGGGTAAATCTCTCGTATTAGAAAACAAGAACTTTCCAAGTCTGAATAACCTGCCAGATTCTTTGAATGTGGACTTCAAGATCCCTGGAGACTTTAAGTTCAATTTTAATTCCTCAAATAATTATCAGGCAGAAAGATCTGGATTCATTAATACTGATAAATTCAAACGAATGAGAAAATTTGTACAAATGACAAATGAAGTTATTATCGGAACATTCAGGCTGGAACCTGAAATGACAAAGACATTGAATAGCGAGGATAATAACATGTCGAACAATTCGATTTCTAATTCAAGCTCACCTGTGGTATTTAACCAAGCAGATTCGTCCTTATCGGAGCCACCCGCAGCAAACCCATATACCCCTCTGGTGTCGAATGTTTCGGACTCTAATAATGAAGCTACTCCTCCATATTTGATGAATTCTCCAACTGAAGGAGATGAGAACTCCATCCCTGATTATGATGAGATACGAAATAGCTATCAAGATCAAAATATACTACCTAGTTCACTGACACAAAATACTTCAGAAAAAGATCAAATTAGAGCATATGAAAGTACATTACTTCCATCAGAACCTCAGTTGAATGAGATTGACGAAGAACATACTTCTGATCTATCAATTCCTTCTAGAAGCGATGAACTTGAAAATATTTCAGAGCACGATGAATCAAGAATTGGTGTTCCTGATGAAATAGTTGGGCCAGAATCTTTGCAATATCAATTTTTTAGTGAACACAATTCAATGGCCACTTTGACCCAAGACGAGCAGGATTTGAGAAGTTTAAGTACTACGCATGAAGAAGGTAACTTGGATCAGCATAATGATCAATATAGTGAAATAGATTATGTTCCAAATTATGATTCCTTCAAAGATGACAGACCAATCGTACCGAGTGACATCAGTCAAGACTCGACCCCTAATGGTGGCAACACTACAAACCAAAAATAAGTTGTCATAGCGATACTGGAACATTTATAATTCGTTTCACATTTGTATTAATAAATAACACATTAGAACTAATTAACTCTTTATTAAAATTTTTGAAATAATAAATTAGCAACAATATAAATACAGCATTTAATACATCAAGATAAATACGTAAAATAAACGACTAGTTAGAATTTTGTGCAAGATATAATTGTTTTTGTAATGAAGTCACCGTATCCTTTAATTGATCTCTTTCTTGTTTCAAGACAAAAACATCTGCCTCTAAATCTTTAACCTTCATACTAAAATGAGCACTTGTGAGACCATCATCGTCATCATCATCATCGTAATTGTTATCGTTATGCTCACTGCCTTTATTCTTAGCGATGTTATCGCCATGCACGGGAGACGATTCACCCGTAGTTAAGAAAGAATTTCGGGAACTGATTCTTCTGTTAGCTTTCTTGAAGAGTCTGAGCTCATTATTTTCATTAACCAATTTTTCAATAGTGATCTTCTGAGCATTTAATTCATCTTGGTTTAATTTTAAAGCTTTACTGGTATTGTTTACAGACTGTAATGCATCACGATAATTGTTCTCGAAAGTCTTTAAGCTGGATATCTTTAAACTAAGCTCTTTATTTAGACTTTCAACCTCCTTAGAAGCATTCATCTCATTTTGCTTACTGACTCTTAGTAAATCATCAATCTGTTTCTGGAGTTTAGCAACATTATCATCATTTTCTTTGGAAAAAGAAGCGGCTTCTTTATCTCTAGCTTCTACCTCTTCGTTTGTAGAAGTCCACAATTTTACCAAATTCTCTAAATGAGAAGAAATTACTTTTCTAGATTTCTTTCCATTGTTAGAACCTACTGTGGAAGTATTAATATAGTCATTATCTTCAATAGGTAATTCTCTTTCTTCCTCATCAGAGAACTCGTCGTCCGAGTTTATAGCTTTATAATTATTAAATTCTAATTCCAACTTTTCATATTTAGATTTCCAGTCATTGTTTTCTTTACTCAAAACTTCTTGATCTTTAACTTGTTGAGACAACTTAGATATTTTTCCTTCTTGTGATTTAATGATTTTCTCAAAATTGGATAAATCAGCTATTTGATTATTCATAAATGGTTGAAATTTACCAATTTTATGATTAAGAGAAGAATTTTCCTGCTCTAAATAGAGTAACCTATTATTTAACTCTAAGACTTCAATCTTATATTTCGACAAATTACTGATGGGCGTAGTATTTTCTCCAGTTTCCAACTCACTAGTTTCTGAATCTTCTGAATCATCATTTATTCGTAAGGTATCAGGATCAACAGTATTTCTAAGCTCACGTATTAAAGTATTCTGTTCATTTAACTGCATGGCCATAAGACCTTTTTCTTTCTCATTCTCTTCCTTTAACAGAGTATTTTCTTGACGCAATTTATTAATTACCTCAGTAGCATTTTGCATTTGCGCTTTAGTGGATGCTTTTAAGAAATTAAGCTCATTACTTAACTCAGTAACAAACTGTTTGGCTTTTGAGTCTTCTTCTTTTCCATTAGAGGAAAGGTCAACCGGTACAGTCTTTTCTTTTACAACGTCAGAGTCGATAAGCTCTGCCTCGTCATTAGAGACAGGAATTCCTTCTACTTCATCTAAAGGTTGTTCAGATAACTTTGGAGCGTTTTGACGAATACCATTCACATGATCCTTTGTAGTATCGTAGTTATCTTCCAATAAAGAGGCCGATGGAACATCAACTTCTACAAATTTATCCTGGGAGGAAAACCTATCTTGGGAAGAATTTTTTTCTTGGAAAGCTAACTTATCTTGGGAACCAAATTTATCTTGGGAAGAAAATCTATTATCATACTTTCTTTCTGGTGATCCATTTGGCGTTCTGAATTCTTCAATACCAGAGGACAAATTCCTGTTATGGCGCAAATTATCGTCAGCTATGTTATTATTCTTTGGAACTGTAGATGCAGATGCAGCCAATTTTCTAGCAGCAACTTTAGATAAATTCAATGGTGAATCATCTAAAAATGGGCGAATAGCATTCAAATCCAATTCGAATACCATTGTACCTATCTCCTCGGCATATTCTTCATAGGTTTCGAAATCATTAGGATCATTAGATACATAATCATTTTTATCACCTCCCATAATAACTATTCTGTTGAACTTAGGTAAAAATGTCATGGAATGACCACATCTAGGACCAGGCCCATTTATTAATCCGTTGTCAGAAAGCTTTGACCAAACATTTGTCTTCAAATCCAAGACATAAAGTGCATTGTATATAATCCCACTAAAGTCATTACCACCATATACGAATAATTTATCATTAGCAATACAGCTTGAATGTTCATTAACAGGCAATGGAACATTACCCGTAGTAGGCAATTGTGTCCATTTATTAGTTATAGCATCGAAAGCCCAAACATCATTTGAAACTTTTTCATTATTATATACACCACCAAAAATATATATGGTGGTCTTATCGATTGCCATCGAATGATTCGTCAAGGGAGGTGGTTTGAAATTATTGACAGGCTCGACAACTTCCCATCTTGCTTTAGGGCTTTTAAAAGTATTCAATTCAAAGTAGTACATATCACTGTAGACGTCATTCTCGAGTTGACCTCCAAATAAATAGAGTCTGGATGTAGTATTATTCAAAGAAATAGCCCCTATAGAATGACCATACCTTCCGTTAGGTTTGTTTAAGATGTGGCTTGGGATGGTATACTTGTTATTGTTGATATTAAACAAGTAGAAATTGTTATCAGGGAGTCCATTGAAGTCAGTATCGACCGTATCACCCCCATAAACTATGAATGCATTACCACACAATACCGCCGAGTGTCCTACTCTCGCTGGTGGATTATTAAGATTGACAACTTCTACACTGAGTGCTCTGTAGCCATCAATGGTTCCATTGGCCTTCTCGTTAGGCACTATCTTCCATGTGTCACCAAAAACTGAACCTTCTTTTAAGCCTCCCATGATAAATATTTCATTTCTTTCACTGGAGATAGATGCCGCCGCGTGTCTGTAACGTGGAAATGGCGAGTCCAACAACTTGTGTCTTCTCCAAGGGCTGACACCTTCAACTGGAACAGAAGAAACACCCACTGTATTTCCCGCCGGCTGGAAGCGTCCTGCACTGCTGTATTGGCCTGAATTGTGCTTTATATTTAAATCTTTGGTATTCTGGGGTTTGGAGCTAGTCGTGCTAGCTCTGCTATACATATCTGTACTAGTCATCGAAACGTTTGCTTCGTCTTCCTTCTTCTTATTTTTACCAAACTTGAATCGAGGTGCCATCTATTCAATGTTTATCATTAATAACTGAGGGAAATTATACTTATATACCTTTTACTGTCACTTGATAGCTGGTTAAAATCAACTTCGTTACACAAAATCTTTTTCTATTTGAAGACGCTAGCATAATTACTGGATTAGGAAGTGAGCTTATGGTAATTCATGATTCATGAACTGCTTAGTCTAGATGCAAATAACCCCACTCACACTTACAAGAGCTGCTTCATATGGTTATTAACCGTAATAAGTAATTAGTGCACTGTAACTGTAACTGTGATAATTGGGGTTATTTACTGTCTATTGGAAGTCGGCATCTATGTGTGCTGCTCTTGAAAAGGTTTTGACAGTAGACAAGTTTAGCGACGTTACATGCAATTCAAGCTCTCATCGTGTAGGCATTCTTATAAATATTGAGACTGTGTGCCTTTCCATCAAGGAGTAGATTCACAGGACTGTTCCTTCATAGTAGGTAACGATAATTTCGCAGAAAATGAGACGTAGACTTAAGTATTGAACTCTCATAACAAATTGATAAGCATCGACGCCATACAAAAGCTAGAATGGTATCGCTAGATAATGATCCTGTAAAAATGCTTCATGAGTTGTTGAACTCACCTGACAAGTTGGATGAACTTCCTGAATTGTTGGCGTATACCAATGTGTATAAACTTCAGTTAGATGGGGAAATCCAAGAGGATATACAGAAGTATAAACCCGTTGATCTTGGCGATGATATCAACGATTTGATCGGCAGCATCAGGGAGACTAGAAAAAGAACGTTAAAGATGCAGGGGACTATTGATAGCGTATCGTCCTCGATCCAGAATCTAGATAACTGCAAGAAAAACTTAGTTTTATCTATGACCATTCTTAAGAGACTCCAGATGCTTCTTAATGCCAACGATGCACTTAATGCCGTGTTGTCAACCCACAATTATGAAGAAATATTGAATTTGTTTAGTGTGGTACGTGACTTATTGAATTTTTTTAAACCATACAAATCGATTGACGATATTAATAAACTCAGCTTATACGTAAGCCAGACACAGAACAAATTAATCGATGATATTTTCATTGACTTTGAAGATGTACTTGTATATAAGAAAACGGAAAGGAGAGATCAATTAGTATATGGCTGTCAAATATTGGAGACCATCGATAAGATTTATCTGATAAAATTGCAAAACTGGTTCTACAACTTACAATTGAGGGAAATTAAATCTATTTTCAACAGCTTTGAGGAAGCAGGCTCCTTGGAAAATTTGAATAGGAGATTTATCTATTTTAAAAACATACTTTCTCAGACACTGTCATCATATCTAGATTTATTTCCACCAGAGTGGCATGTTGATTTGGAACTATGCAAGAACTTCTGTAACGCTACCAAGGAGGACTTATCAGGATTAGTAAAAAAATCAATCAGTTCAGAAATCTTACTCGAATGTTTGATGAAAACATTGGATTTCGAGAAAATGTTGAATGAGAAATATAAAACCAACATCTTTAGTCATTGCATTCTGAGTGTTTTTGAATCTCATTTACTGGTTTGGGTTTCAGAGCAGGAGAGAGTATTACAATCAAAGTTTATGGAATATTTATCTATGCCTAAGATACCCGAAGAATTCACGTCTACCGATGATCCTGATGATTTTTTAACTATTTTGAAAGTAAACAATTTGCCAAATATTTGTAATTCCTCAATTGAACTCTTCAAATTATTTCATAAGATTTTAACTCAAATTTTGAAATTGAGTAATGGAGAAGTACTAGTTGATTTGTCTTATTTGTTCATAAAATACTTGAATGAATATAATAATAAGATTTTAACACCAATCTTTCCTACTAACGAAGAGCATTACAACGGTATTATATCCATTAAATATTTAACCATGCTTCTCAATACTGGTGACTACATAATAAATAACATAACAGATTTACAGGGAAAATTTGCCAACTTGATCAAACCTGAACTTAAAGATATAATTAACTTTGATAGTGTAATAGATTCCTATTATCAACTTGTTAACAACTCAGTTATCAACCTTTTAGGTAAAAATTCTTTTGATATGAAGTTTGCTTGGAGACAATTTGCAAATGCAAATTGGTCAAATATGGAATCAACGAAAGAGAATTCAGCATATGTTGAAGATCTTTTGAATGCATTAACGAAAAACATAAAATTAATAATGCCTTTAATTATAAGGGATAGTTATACAAAATCATTTTGTAATAAGTTGGTAGAACTTCTTATTACTACATTCTTAAATAATCTCAAGTTCATCAAGCCATTGTCTTTGATAAATATAGAACAATTAAATTTGGATATTAATGAATTAAAGAAAAATATTCTAACTTTCCCACTATATTCAAACCCAAATTATCTGTCTACAAGTACACCTCAAGATGTTCCTGGTTTATTCGTCAAATTTGTTAATAACCAATTTCAGAAATTAGAAATTGTTTTGAAAGTCATATCAACGCCAACATTACCTGTTGATAATATAATAGAGTGCTATTTCGAATTAATAGGAGATAAATCTATAAGGAATTTTACAAAGATCTTAAATTTGATGAATATAGAGAAGACCCAATACAAAAAGTATACAGAAAGTTTTAAATTACAACTCACCCTTGATAACGAACTAATTGACGAATCACCGATATTAGCTATAATGGATGATGAGAATACATTAGAACAGCAAGTGATAGGTACAGAAACTATCTCAAAGAAGCATGCATCAGAAATAAAATCTCCTAAGCTTCCACAATTGAAAATTAATAATCTTGAGAAAAACTTTAGAGAATTTGCATTGAATGGGGAGAATCATGTTAATAAGTTCAATGAAAATTTCAAAAATTTTGGAAAGTTTTTCAGAAAGGATAATAATGATTAAATAGAGTAAATTAATTATTAAATGGCTAATTTAGATTTTTAGATCTTTAATTAATTGTATTATGCGCATATATCAAAACGTGAAAAAAACCTCTAAATAGAACTTTCATATCTACGATGACTAAGATAGTTAAAATATGTGGGCTTAGGACACAAGAAGCTGCCATAAAGGCGGTAGAATCAGGAGCGGACCTTTTGGGTGTTATATTGGTTCCCAATAGAGCTAGAACTATTGACCATGATGTTGCCAAAGAAATATCAAAGTATGTAAGGGAAAAAAGAAGCTCTCCTAAATATCAAACAGTCCAAGAAATATTCAAGTATTTGGAGTCAAGGGAGTTTACTTCTGCAAATGAGTACTTTTTGGAAGTGTCTAAGTTAATAATGGAAAATGGTCCATTTTTGGTTGGTGTTTTCAGAAATCAACCGGTTGAACAAGTTTTTCAAATAGCATCAGACTTAGATATAGATTTTATACAGCTTCATGGTAGTGAAAACAAATTTGAATATTTGGAACGTAACTCTTCTAAGAAATTTGGTATTTTACCTAGATATGTTGTTCCTAAAGATGTTGCGTTAATGCAAGACTCATTTGAGTTATTAAAGAATAAAAATGGATTTACATTACCATTATTAGATTCAGAGTATGGAGGAGAAGGAAAAATGATTGATTGGAGTATTTTAGATGATTTAAATTTTGGTAAATTTATATTGGCGGGAGGGTTAAATCCTGCAAATTTAAAAAGTACAGAAAACTTGCAGAACTTAACTGGATATGATGTCAGTGGTGGTGTTGAATCGGAGGACGGCAATAAGGATTTACTAAAAATTGAGCAGTTTCTTGCTATTGGTAAATCTATATAATAGGCATAATAAATCGAACTATATAGTTAAGGTATAAATTAATCAGCTTGATCCCAATTACCAGGTCTTTGTTGCTTTGGAACTTGAGGACCCCCAGCTCTCTTAGCCATGATGATCTGATCAATTGACAAAATTGTGTTTGTAGCTTCAACAGCTAAATTGATAGCTGCTTTCTTTGTTGATAATAAATCAAAAATTCCACTCTTAGAAACATCCACTAAACCATCTTCAGAATCATTATCAATATCAACACCAAGATTTAAGCCATCATCATTAGAATGAGCTGCATATAAATTACTTAATATTTGACTTGAATCTAAACCAGATGTTTCTGAGAGAACTCTTGGGACGACTTCGAATGCCTTCGCAAAGTTCTTTATAGCTAATTGCATCAAACCTGGTGTCTTTTCACCATAGTTTGTTATCAATTTAATTAATTCGATTTCAATTGCACCCGCGCCTGGTAATAATCTATTATCTTGTAACAATCCCTTTATAGAGTTAACACCATCATCGATAGATCTTTCGATATCATCTAAGTTATTTTGAGTAGCACCTCTTATAATAATAGTTGAAGTTCTTGATACTGATTCATCTTGTCTAAATACAGTAACTCTGTCGCCACCAATTTCTTTGGTTTCAATAATATCTACCAGACCCATTTCTTCAGGCATTGGTGCGCCTAATCTAGGCAAAGGAGTAGCTCCACACACCTGGCAAATTCTTCTTAAGTCAAATTTAGATGGAACTCTTAAAACCAAAATCTTATATTTGTTGAAATAATGTAAAGCTAACTCACCAACATTAGAACCGGCAACAACAACTTGTACACCAGATTCGTAAATTTCTTTACACATTTGGTCGAGTTGTTGTTCTTCTCCCTTTGTGAAATCCAACATTTCTTGGGCATTATGTAATAAAACAGTTCCTTTAGTTTCAGTAGATGAAATATCTATTGGACAAGTAAATACCACAACTTTAGATTTAGATTTTATATTCTTTATGTGTCCTTCTGGTTCTCTTGGGAATACCATACCCTTAATGACTTCTGAATTTGCTAAAGAGGATCCCATGATTTTAACTACTCTAATAGAGTCAATATTAAAAGACTTTGGGTACTTTGGGTTAATAACATTATTAACAGCCTTAACAATTAAATTGGATATTAAATCTTCAAAGCCATATTGCTTAGCAGAAACAACTGGCTTAATGACCTTCAAGAGTTCTTCAGTCTCAGTAATTTCACCAACTTTATCAATAACTAAGTTTTCTAACGCGTTCATAACAAACTTATTAGCTAAGTTATAACCTTGCATAATCTCTGGGACATTTAATCCCAAGTTGATTAACTTTTCGGCAATATTTAAAAGTTCACCGGCCAAAATTATAACTAAATTAGTATTGTCTCCCATTTCGAATTCTTGTTGTTGGGATGCCATAATTAAAATCTTAACAGCAGGATGAACAATTTCTAATTCATTCAACATCGTTGCAGCATCGTTAGTGATGAAGATTTTTCCTAAACGATTGACAATAATTTTATTACGACCACTTGGCCCCATCGATGTCAATAAGATTGACGAAATTTCTCTTACTGCTTCGATATTTCTTATGATGGCTCCATCAGCACTAGAGTGTGATTGATAACCCTGTTTAAATAACCCTGCATTTGGAGCTTGAGGTAATTTAAGAGACATATTCAATTTAGCTTAAATAATAAAAGTATAATGAATTACCTCTATGTTTTCTGTTAGTTGATTAAACATTGGAATCAATCACGTTGAAATTTTTTTAGAACTATATACAGGAATACAATGGCAATTGTCGAATGCTTATCATAGCAAGTTGTATAGGGAAAGAGAAGCTTTAATTCGTTGACTATTACAAATGCTAACGTCAAATAATACGTATGTAAATTACATTAGTATTTAACCGTAAAATACTATGCATATGTATATTCTCATTATATCTAAAGTCATTATATCATATATTGCAAAACTATGCGATAAATTAAACCAAGTCTTCTTCTTTCACCTCATCTATGCCGTCAATATCTATAAATTTCTTGAGAGCTTCTAGATTATCCGATTTTCCATTGAGAAAATCCTTCAACTTGTCGTTGTAAAATTTCAAAACCTTTTCATACTTGTTGATTTTGATTTTGCTCTTCTTTTCCTTTTCTTCGTATTCTGTAATTTTGGTTTGTAATTGTCTCTGTATCTGCTTCTTTCTTTGTCTACATTTCGATGCTGCCACTCTATTACGCTCCAACAATCTTTCCTTTTTCCAGGCAGCCGTACCTGGCATCGGTCCATCAAGAGTAGATATCACCTCGTTATTATATATGATCTGGTACTGGGGGGCTTGATGAGGAGCTGCTACTGAGGTTAATATAGGCTTATCACTGACCAGCAGCTGCTCGATATGTCCCGATAAAGGCTCTTGACTAAGAGTCAGAATTGGCTGTTGCTGTTGTTGCTGATTAACCGAGTTAATTGTTGTTGCCTGCCCAGTTAAACTATTTTGGTGTGTAGATGGTGTATTTATGTTGTCATGAAGAGGGTTTGGTGATGCAAATTCCGGTGTAGTTATTTCATTTTCAAAGAAGGCTTCATGATTAACAATCTGACCAATCTGACCATTGGAAATTGATATTCTTCTCCTTCTGAACGCACCATCATTGGAGTCATATGGTAACATCATTGTAGAATCAAAAATAGGTGGATTTGTAATGGGATATGAACTAATGTCAAATGGGTTGTGGAATGAACCCCATTGGGAAAACTTGTCTTCATTTGAGGTCATACCCATATTCTGACCATTATTCTTATTAAAAGTAGAATTTAAACCACTCAGCTCTTCCTTTTTAGGGAAATTTTCAGGTTCAATGCTGATACCTTGTACCCCTATCTGGTGTTGAAAATTCTGATTCATACTTGGTTGCACTCTATTTCTTGATTGTGGCAATCCAATAGATGTATTTCCACTTACCAGCTCATGTGTGCTGTTAGTAACAAGCAGGTTTAAGCCAGTAGTGGGCCCTCTACTTGTGATTTGCGCCTGAGAATTTTTAGTTAGATTGGGCTCATCTTTGATGAAGTTATTAACATCATATGAAACTGGCATTTCTAATACACCCACTCCATTTTCATTTGCATGATATATCCCACTATTTGTATAGTTCATATCTGCTATCCTTCAACTAAATTGGATGTTAATGAAAATCGTCTTCCTTAAAGATGTGTTTCATCGCACGTGAAAATTATCTCGTTACAAAACCACAATGATTGTGACTAGTAAATCAAATTGAAATGGTATCAATTCTTAGATGATATCTACAGATGTCAATAGCATCTCTTCTAAGTTACAGAGCTTACCTCACTTTAACCAGATACAGAGTTTTGATGATAACGAGAGCTTGGGTGCTATGCTTCTTAATTCCTTACCGGATTACGAAAAGGATGATAAGCACAAGCTAGATATCGTGATCGAGAACCAGAGAGGAATGAAACTCTTTGGAATTCCTTTGTTTTCTAACAATTCTCTTATTCCTCTTCTAGATCCTTCAAATTACCAATTGCTTAATGGTACCAATATTAAATTGAGCTACGAGAACCTAGTGAACTACCCGCTACCGGATTTAAATTGGGAATGGTCGTGGCTCAAGTGGTACATATTAATGTATGACGATGTTGACGATGAAGGGTGGATATACTCTAAGTTGCTCTTTAGTAACCACCATTGGAAGGGTAAATACTTTCCTGGAAATTTTGTTAGAAGAAGAGTTTGGATTAGAATGAGACATAAAGCTGAATAATCAACAATACACCGCAATGTGTAAAAGGTCCCGAATAGCGTAGCATCTCTTAATCATTTCAATTAATAGGGGAGAATTAACTATACTTTTTGTTAGCGTTTCGAGGCAAGTTGTGCAACGGATATTCGTATCTAATATTTTCTATGGAAATAGATCCTCTATTAAATTGTCCCAATATATAAACTCTTATATATACTGAGTTTCATATCAAATAAAAAATAAATATGATATATCTGCTTCTTATGTTGGCAACTAATTCTCAGAATCTTTCTTTTACTGCTTTTTTTTTTTTTGCAGTCAAGACTACGACAATGGAATATTCTATTGATTTGCCTCTAGCCATAGCAATAATAAAGTACAAGCATAAGAAAAAGTTAAATCAATCATACAGAAGTAAGTTGAACCATTAAAATAAAGTAAAATAATATATGTATACTTACAACATTAGATATTATAAAATATATTATCCTTCCTAAATTCGAAACGCATAGAAGAAGAATCGAAAATATAAAACCCAAGAAACCAAAGCCTACTGGGAAATCTATTATACCAATTTTAAAGTCATTCAATATATCATATGAAAATGTCAATGTGGAAGAATTTATTAGAGAAACAAGAAATACTAGAATTGACTTAAAAGATAGATATGAGGTAGAACAATTGTTATTTATATTGAAATACCTAATTCAATGGGATAATCTGACAAAAAATTTATTCTTAATACAGTATTTAGCAGGGGAACTTATTCATAATGATTTTTCAAAGTATGAACCTGTTGCATCTCCTGAAATTCATAGATTCTGGCATACGTTGTTTAGGAATCTTGATGAATGTATTTTATTGTCCATTTGTCATGAAGAGAGAATTACAACTACAGTGAAATATAAGTTCATACATGTGGAATCTATTTACAATTGTATATTTCTCAACCACCAGAAGCTTAAACAAAGGTTCAGTTACAATGATTTATTGAGTGAATTCAGCTTGAATATTGCAAAGATTGTCTTCTTCAAACTAGGGAAATGGGTTCTGAATGATAAGCGATATTTGATAAAAATATTAAGCAAGATAAAATATAATGAAACAATCAAGTTTGAGTTGATAAATTTATTAATCAACAGTTATAACTTCAATCCCATGAGCTCTCATATCAAAAAGATTACCCATTGTTTCAAAGAAAAGATAAAGAACCCAAATCTTTTAAACCATTTAGTCATTTGTTATTTAAAATTAATCAAAAGTATGCTTATAGCGGTTGATCTAAGGGAGGACAAGTATTTTCAATTGAAAAGAAAATTACTTGCATTGCTAATTATCAACAATGATGCAGAATCAATAAAATTTTACCAAATTAATTTTTAGGCTTAATTAATTTGAATGCCTTTTTACTAAATATATATGTTAATCCACTGGTTAACGTAGTACAGGCAACTAAGATTTCAAATCCTGATAAAACTAAATTAAAGTTACTGATATATTCTGCAGTTGATAAGAGGTTCTCAATACCTGGTTTTAAGACTAGACTTCCAATATATATCATCTGAAATGCAGTGTTAAATTTGGATAATTTGTTAGGATGAAGTGAAACTGTGGGTATGGAAATATTAATATATCTTTTAAATGTCTTTGGATGTGGCAACGTAGTGTACCTATAGTACAACGACACGAGACTCAAGAGTACATCTCTTCCGATTATTAAAATTGCCAAATATGTAGGAATTGAATGAACATAAGCCATCGAAACTGTACAAATCGTCATTAAAAACTTATCTGCAATTGGATCTATTATTGAGCCCAAAATGGATTTTTGATTAAATCTTCTAGCGATAAACCCATCAATAAAATCAGTAATACACGAATATAAAAAGATGGAAATAGCCATTACTGAATTATGCTTCACAATAAAATAACCTATAAATGGAGCAGTTATTATTCTTGTTACAGTTAAAAAATTAGGAACGGTGTAAATATTATCTTTGAAAACGGGATTAATTTCAGATTTTGGTGCTTTATCCTTCGAACTTAACTCTCTACTAGTACCATTAATAGTTAATTCACTGTTCTTCTTCGCTTGATCGATAAGTTTCTTATCTATTTCCTTACCCGCAAGAGTAATTCTCTCTAAAAGTAGCTTGGGTAATGAACTAAAATTTTGCCTTCTAGCAATCCCATGACCCAAAAACAAGGATGGAATTGATCTTTTAAGAGACAAAGCTCTTAAAGAATGCAGGAAGCTAATTAATCTCAAATTCATTTCGATGTATAAAGACTTATATCATACCATTTTTGAAATGAATTTTTTTGTCTCGGGTTTCGTTTTTTTTCTTTTGACTGCTACAGATAGTACCTAACAAACTTCTATTACTTATATTAGTTTTATTTACGTAATCCCTCTTCGTTAATTAAACTTTCATCAGTATCTTCAGGACCAGTACCCACTTCAGTTAAAATAATTCGGGAAACACCCCTGTAGATTTCAGCATCAGCTACAATTGGGGAATCGGTGTTTAATTTTGAAGTGTCAAAGCTGTTCCATCCACCTACTTGTTTGAAATATTTATAAATTAATCCCAACACTTTAGCTTCATTTTCCTCTTCGTAGTAAATAACTGCATTTGGACCAGCATCAAATGTATAAGCAGCAATAATTTTACCTTCTTGTTCATTCAATGCATGAATTAATTTGATGATTTTCTTTGAAGTATCATTAAGATAGAAAATAGGTGGATATGAATCTAAACATACAGCATGAAATGAATTAGAGTCCTTCATAGTCAACTCACCGAATTTTTCAAAATCTTTAGCTAAAATAGATTCCTTCATTTCTTCGAATCTCTTAGGTACAACTTCTTCAATTCTATGTTGGAATAAATCAGAGGTTTGAACAGTAGTCTGCATACCAGAGGTAGATGGAGTGTCTTTCTTGTCGTCACTGACCACTAAAATTGCTGCCTTAATACCTGGCCAATGGCTCAATGGTGCAACTTCGACAGCTTTAGAATCCTCACCATCAACTAATACACCCATTTCCCAAGCAACGAAACCACCGAATAATGATCTACAAGCTGAACCTGAACCCTTTCTGGCTATTTTAGAAATTTCAGACATGTCTTGAGGTAATTTGTATAATTTTGCAATTGCTACTACCAAAGCGGCAAACCCAGCAGCAGAAGAAGCCAATCCAGCAGCAGTAGGAAAATTGTTTTCAGAGACAATGTTTAAACCGAAGGTAGACAATTTTGGTAATGATTCATCCTTTGATTCTAATTCACGTCTCAATTTTCTTAAATCAGCTAAACATGCTTTCGTTCTTGGAGATTCTAAAGATTCTAATTTTCCATTTAACCATAACTTATCCTCAGTGAAATCTTCTGATGTTGCAACAGATGTCAATGTTCTAAGATCCTTTTGAGATAATGTTACTGAAATAGATGAGTTAGTTGGTAAATTTAAACTCTTGTCACGTTTACCCCAGTACTTTAATGTCTACATTAAGTTAGCAAATATTTAAGAAACAAATTAATATAAAAAAACATACCGCAATATTCACAGGAGCTGTGGTTGATGCAGTGTAAATGGCCATCTTGAATATCGTTCTCTCCGATTTAAATTGACTGCCAAACTATTGTCGAAAATACTCGAAAACAATTCTCATCGTTTACGATTATTAATTTTGTGTAACTATATACTTGTACATCTTAAGATCTTCAATATATATAGTTTATGCATCAACATACAAGAAGCAATTTACCTAATTTTAAGACAACAAGAGAAGTCTCAGTTTTTAAGAAAAGAAAAATGAACGAAGTATTTCAAGTTCTAATATAACACAAGATAACATACATAATACAGTAGATTAATTAATCTTAAGACCTTATTTCATATAGAAATAATTGTAGTCCTCATTTTCTGGTCCATTTCCACAATCTGGCCTTACAATCACCACTTCCAGTTGCAAAAATACCTTCAGTACCATCAGAATTCAAAGATACAGCAACAGAGATGACAGAGTTACGATGTCCTTGTAACATCAATAATGGGTTTCCGGAAAGTTGATCCCAGAAAATAACACCTCTATCCTTGGAACCAGATAAAATATATTCATTCTTAGGAGTCGAGCAAACAGATAAAACAAAGTCTTTATGTCCGATATATGTTACTTCACATGAAGCCTTGTTGTTACCATTACTAGCTTGTGCATGAGAATCTGACTTGCCTTCCAAGTTCCATAATTTGACGGTTCTGTCCAATGAACCAGAAGCAATCTGTCTACCATTTGTAGAGAAAGAGACAGAATAGACAGAATCTTCGTGACCATTTCCATTTTCATTACCAGAATCTAATCTTTCAACTAAAAATCCTGTTGTAGAATCCCAGACTCTTACGGTTCTATCTAAAGATCCTGCTGCAATTAATTGACCATCTGGAGATACAGCTACGGTGGTTACACCATCTTCAATGGATAAAGTAAGAGAGCATTGAGATGATCTTAAATCCCAAATTCTTACGGTTCTGTCACCAGAACCAGATACAAGCCTATTACCATCAGGGAAAAAATCTAATGAATAAATATCTTGTTCATGACCACGTAAAATCTTGATAATTCTCTTTGTTGTCAAGTCCCAGATTCTAATTAATTTATCTTCAGCACCAGTGGCCAACAATTTTCCATCAGGAGAGAAACAAACTGATCGAATGTATAAATCACCGTTGGTATTAGAAGCCTGAATTTCACTTTCATTTGATTCATCTTTTTCAATTAAGCCATTGGAAGCAGTCTCATCAAACAATTTGGCAACTAATTCACCAGTTTTGACATTAAAAACTTGGGTAGTTTTATTACAACCAGTTGCAATGAATTCACCATTCTTAGAAAATCTGACACAACAAACAACAGAAGAATGATCTAAAGAATGAATTAATTCAACATCCAAATCACGCTTGAAAGCAGGGTTATACAAAACATAATAATCCGGTTTTTGCTTCTTAAAATCTGGATTAGCTTTAGTAACATCTAAATCCGATAAGAATGGTGGTATTTCTTTCATATGTAAGGCTTTTTGGTTTGCATTTACAATATATTGGGATTTATCAATAACTGTCAATGCTGTGGAAGTTTCTGGGGCAACAGATTCTCCCTTAGGTTCAGCTTTTGGTTCGGCTTTTGGTGGAGACTTCTTTATGCTTCCTGGTAAGCTCTGAGGAGCCGGTGGAGAAGCTTGAGAGGCAGGAGAAGCAGTAGCAGCAGCTGGTGCCGCAGTAGTAACAGGGACTACAGGTGGAGCATGTGGGTGTTGTTGCTGTTGTTGTGGATGTTGGGAGTTAGCATAGCCGGTAAATGGTATTTGTCTACCTTCAATCATGCTTGTCTGAGCTTGTCTGTCTCTGTTCTCCAACTCAGTTTTTAATCTTAAGATTTCTTCCTCGTAAGCTTCTTTTATTTTTCTGTGAGCCATTTCCAATTCATACACAGTTTGTCTAATTTGTTGCATTTCTGCGGTTTGTTGATTGTATTTCAAGTCGTAGTCCTCCTTCACTTGTTTGAAACTAGAAGCTTCATTCAAGGCAAAATCAAATTCTTGTTTTACGGCGTCCAATAATTCATTTAATCTTTGTTGGTGCTGTTGTCTCTGTTGGTGCTGTTGAGCAGCGACTGCTGAATTCGATGTATAAACTGACATTTTTAGTGTGTGTTTTTTCTATATATTGTCTCGGGTACTTGTCTCTAGTGTCTACCTAAGTCAATGTTCCCCGTGCAATATTTCGCCAGTTAAGCTTTTGTAGTGTTTCGTACTTGTATTTGTGGCAGTATTCAACCTTTTTGTCCCCCTCACAATTCTGTCTAACTGTTGTTATTTCGAGATCACTAGGTCAGTTAAAACTTACTACAGCCGAAAAAAACGTTCTTGAGATTTTTTAAACCTTTTCTAGCTCTTTAGCACAATAATCCTTAGATAATACCAAGAATTCTATCGTATAATTGTATAGATAAACAGTTAAAAGAAAAAATTCTCAACTTGAATGTTTCTTTAACTGTCGAACAATTCGCAAGGGACGAACACTACCTGTTGTTGTGATGGAAATGCGCTGGTTCTACGGGACGGACTGCGTGTAATTGACTCTAATTCCATGGGGTGCACACCTCTAAATTTTTTTTATGTAATAGGGGGTGCAGAATATGTTCATAGGACCTATTGAATTTGTCGTGCATTGTCACCATGGTGAGCGCAGGGTCGTGTCTGACAGTTAGTATTTTTGGGACCCGGAACCTGAGTCCCACCTTTCATACAATAGAACGCCCGTCTTGACGTAGAGAGAGTCAAATACAGTTTTTACACAGCCGTTAAGACACGAGGGAACGGCACTTTTATTTGATGGAGGGAAGAAACTGACATGTATGTTTAGAACACCCTTTGCACTTCATCGTATTCACTGGCGTTTATATCATGTACCGTTCGAACTAGTCTAGTGTGTGCACAGTAGTATGAGGTGCACTTTGGACTGATGCAGGTTCCATTGCCGCTTACTCTTAATTCAGCAGCGACGCCCAATTATACTATATAAGACTCAGGTTAGAGATAGAATGGAAATAGAGGTGTCACAAAGCCACCAGATTGTGATGACTGAAAGTGGGCCCGTAGCAGTTTCTGTTTCTGGATAGGGGCAATGAAAAAGTGGGTGGTGCGATTGCGATTTTTTGTTCCTGCGATCTAAGCGAGAAAGTCGCTACTTTCTGGTGTTAAGAATTGAATACAGACTCATCGTGTGTGTAGGGTTTGTCACACAGTTTACACAAAGTTTCTATTGGACTGCATATATTATATAACACAAAACTGCAACTTTCCTCTTCAGATTAAGGATTCATTAATACTGATGCCAATACGCAAAGATCTGTGGATTACACACACATTGATGCTAAAATGGTATATCTTGGAAATCTGATATTTAGAGGGAAAAAGGCTCAAAAGGCATACGACAATACATTTGCAGGCAGATATCAGATTTTACTAAGGAAAAACCATTTCTTGTATTTTGGCTTGCCATTTATGCTTTCTATCGTAGCTGGTTCGTTATATTTGCAAAAATTTACTAGTGTCAAGTGGGAGAAATACGACGAGAGACATAGACAATTGGGCGAAGAGGAGATGTTGAATATGATCGAGAAAAAGCGTACTGTTAATAAGAGAGATGACTACTACAGACTCCAAGGATTGTTAACTGATCACTTGGAGAAAGAAGTAAGTACTAATGACGATTACGAAATAGTTAGAATCCAGAGAAAAAAGGAAGACGAACCTGTATGGTGATCAAGACTCTTTCGAATATAATGTATATATTTTGATGTATGATAACGATGTAAATATATGGCGCGAGAGCATCTAGAAAAAGTAGAAATTTTTCACATCGTAAAGTTTAGATTAATATTCACTAAAAAAATATAAAATAGATTCAGCATGGTTTCTTTCTCTTGTGAAGTTTGTAATGACACTGTTATTAAGAAGAAATTAGATCAGCATACTCAAAGATGTTACGGTGCCTACTTCACTTGCATAGATTGTTCTATAACTTTCCAAGGTATTGAATATAGACAACATACTTCCTGTATCAGCGAAGCTGAAAAATACGAGAAAGCATTATACAAGGGTCCAAAGAAGAACAACCAAAGCAACAAGAATGTTGCCAAGCAAGATAAGAATAAGCAAAAGAATGACACTGCTGCACCAAAAGAGAAGTCTTCTAAGGAAGTTAAGAAGACTGAATCCAAGACCCAAGCTAAAGAAGCTGCTAAAGGATTTGATCTCTCCAAACACTTGAAGAACAATGTTGGAGAAAACCTTTACAAAGTTGTCAAGAAAGTAGCTAAAGAAAACTCTAAAGATACCAAAGATGTCTTAAAGAACATGAAGATCAGTAGAAATGGAGCCGGCGAATATACTTTAACTTTCTAGCTTATTTAATTTAATTACTGTACAATAGAATTCCTGTGTTAATAATATATGTTAATTGTCATTCTAAAATCCTTATTTATACTATTTTACCTTATGCAAAGCTCGGTTCACTTTATTGTAGAATTGCGAAAGCGTGTTGTAGGGAAATGATAAATTATCACAAAGATACTCAGGTAGATTCTCTTTCAAAAGCCTAGAGTTTTCTAATTTCTGTTCCATTTCTTCATTATCTTCGTCAAACGATTGGTCTTCAACTTCCAAGAATGTTGGCACATAATTGATTTCCGCCGTAGATTCGAAGTTTTTAGAGATGACCAATTTATACTCGATAGAAACTTGGTTATTGTTGGTAGAATTCTGTTTCACATCAAAATAAAACTTAGTCTCGTCCTCTCTATAATCCACTATTCTTAATCCTGTTAATAGTTCCATCATATCTAAGGTGATTCCGATATTTTCCAATTCCTTCGATAACTGATCTTGGGACACCATATTTGAAGAATTATTCTTCTGTTTCTTCCTTATTGGTGACTCATAGGATCTTTCCTTTTTGTTTTTCACGGGGGTGTTTGTGTAGATAGTATTTAATGCATTCTTTTCATTCAAGAGTTCGTCGATAATCTTCTGTTTTTCGTTAAGCTCCTCGTTCAATTGCCTGATTAACTGGGCGTCTTGCTTAAATTGTAATTTTGTCTTTTGTTTATATTCATTAAACAATCCATCTTGCTCATTATTGGTTAGAGAATTTATTAATTTCAACAAGTCATTTGTATCAGTTGATTCTAAGATCTCTTTCACCGATATTTGACTTGGCTTTTTCGGTAAAATTGTACCAACTAAAGGCATAGAACTCTTAATCTCATCAGACGCTGGAGTCGACTTTAGTTCCTTAGCCTTCTTGTTAACTTTACGGGGTTTAGACATGTCATCTAACTAACTTATACTGTTAGTATGTATATTTACATGTATTTAATTTTCGAACGCGATCCAACTACCTTCCTATGTTATCAGAGAGGGTGTATTTGTATTCATTTTGTTGTAGAAGTTAAAAAGAGCAGGATATACTAATATAGTTGTCGAAAGTCGATATATATGGTCCGTATATGCAATCTGTTAACATCTCTGACGGCCTGTACTATGGAGGAGAAGCTGTAGAGTAAAATGAGCAAGATAAAGAATATAGTAAAGCCTGTAACAAGCTGAACCTTTTTACTTGTATATATAGAAATACATATGCTCAGTATGTTTTGTCCTCAGTGTATTCTTCTCTTTCAAAACATTATACTATTGCTGCAAGCACTATGTCCATATGATGGAAAATGGAATTGCATCGTCTATTTTGGCATTCAAAGTAAAAAAAAAAAAAAAAAGGGAACTGCTGAATGGGAAAATACAACTGGGACTAGAATGAAAACACTACACAATGCTCCAATACAAGAACGAGATATTATAGACTGTAATATTTGTTATATTTGATGCTGTGAGCAAATATTAGTATCGTTGTACAATTGGTGCGACTTTGGAAAAACGCCATTAAAAATATCGCTTGAAGAAGTCATTACACCCATAATAATCAATTAATTAAATGTCATTTTCCCCTGAAATTCTTAATAAGAAATTAGCTTCTTTACAAGAGACTCAAGATTCTATTGTGACTATTTCTCAATGGGTATTGTTTCATCACAAACACTGTAAAGAAAGTGCACAGTTATGGTCTGATTATATACTCCAAAAATGTGATAAAGGACCCAAGAGATTGTCGTTGTTATACCTCTGCAACGACGTGGTGCAACAGGCTAGGCATAAGAGGAAAAGTGAGTTTATTGTGCAATTTTCAAAAGTTTTACCTAATGTTTTAAATAATATCTACTCGTCTTTAGACACGGCTATAAAACTGAAAGTAGATCGGTTGATTAATGTGTGGGAACAGAGAGCTGTGTTTCAGCAGAACGATATAAAAGAAATGAAAAATGCCATTGAACTCTCCAAAAATAATAAGCCTATGGAATCTGTTTCAATGATACCCAGCACGCCTAAGGAGAACATTGCTCCTGAGTTGAAACATTTGAATAATATATTCTTACATATGAATCATTTAGTCTCTGCTAGTCAAGCCAATCTTAATCAAATTGGCATTCAATCGAAGAGCTACTTGCCGAATGACCCACAAGCTTCCGATAATTTGCCTTCCCCTAAAGTCTATTTATCAAAATTAAATATATTAGAAAAGTTATGCAATATATCCATTAATAATATCGAAGAAATTAAAAAGGATAGATCTGAGATTCTCAACCAGCTAGATAATTTAAGAAATTTGATTTCGGAAGGTAAAACTACTGACGATAATAAGGTTTCTATAATTAATTCAAAATTATCTCAATTACAAAATACGAAAGGAGAACTTCAAGAAATTATAGACGGAGAAGATTCTTCAACAAATACTACAGAAATAATAAAGGAAGACCCTTCCCCCGCATTTGATAATGAAAATGATGACGATGACGATGATGATGTTATACCAACATATGAATCTAATGATAGTGATAATGAGAACCAAGAACCTCCACTTAAAAAATCAAAACCTTCAAATATCTCTGGTAATAATATCACATCGTCGAATGCTACTAAAAAGTCTGTTGCCTTTTCTGAAGAAATCGAAGTAAAGGAATTTGAGAGAGATGAAAATCTAGGCCATGCAGATCTCAGCTTTGATCATGATCATGATTACGATGATTACGATGAGGATGACTATGCTTCTAGATTAGAATTTGAAAAGCATCATAAAGATACGTTAGAATTAAAACACAATCAAAGAGAAGCACTAGTTAATACGGAATTTGATGGCAATTTGCTTAGTTATAGATCTGATGATGATGATGCTGGATATAATCCATCTGCTGATATCGGAAATGATGATAAAAACTCTGCTATGAACAATAATGTTTTAAATTTATTATCTAAATTGGCCTAAGTTGTAGACATCTAGTTTAATGTATATTATTGAATATATTTGTAATTCTAACTAATTCTAACTAATTTAATATTTTATATAAGTCTTTTGAACGATTTATGTTGGAGTCTTTTGATTGTCTGATATCTGTTGGTTTGTAGTTTTCTCTTTGGTCACTAGGATCAAAGTATATTGAATGCAGAGGGCTTAGTATATTAGGTAAGGATAATTTCTTATACTTTAATGGTTCTTGTATCACCTGATTACTGTAGATGGGAGGTGATTCAACTTCGTTTTTATGAGAATTCTGGCAAATAGCTTTAGAATCATTAACGTAAGATTTAGCGCTTGAATTTTTGTGCTTCCTAGGTAGGTATATACATAACTCATCCGATGAAGAACAATTAGAGCATTCTGGAAACATTCTAGTACATCTCTTCTTAGATCTCCGGCATCTCATGCAGCTTACTTTAGATTTTGTTGAATCATTAGCGTCAATATCAGGACTTGATAAGTTATGTTCATATATATTGCTAAAGCAATAGTTTTTTAAATTCTTCTTCTTGAATACTGTTATCTTAGAATCATTGTTAAATTTAGGCTCTAATGGTTCCAGTCTGAGTGTAAATTGAGATGATTTTTTGACCCTAACTTGAAATTCATTGATGTATTTGTGAATATTCAGATAGCGCTCGTCAAACTCATTGAACTTACTTTCTTTCACAGTATTCATTGAGCGGTATAATCCATTACTGTGATATATCTCAGACATACTTCACTTACACTAACTACTGTCTTATTTCTCTAATTATTGCAATCTATATGAAAAGTCCGAGTCTAATCTATGATTTCATACAAACTATTAAATTGACTCCGAGGGTAAATTGCAACCATTTCGATCTTGACTCGGAATCCTATGGAATCCTTACACAAAACTTAGTTAACTTGAAACCAAGACTACCGTAACGCAAGAAAGAACTATAGTGTATGCTTCTAGATTGGTGAATTTTGTATGCTGTCAATCTACTATGAGGCAATTGTGACTTTAGCTCTTGAAAAAAGAGTCGCCCTTCTAATAACCTTTGTTTAGAAGGAACGCTTCTTCTCAAATCCTGACCTATGCTCCTCAAGAAAGAGTCACTGTTATTTAAATCCGGGGTTTTAATAGTAAAGAAATTCAATAATGACGATGAGATATTGTCAATATTCTCAGTGGTGCTTATGTACAATAAATTCTTAGCTCTAGTAGAAGCAACATAAAACAATCTCTTATTTGCATCCCATGAATTGTATATTCTATTCGTTGAGATGGAGTCCCATAGAGATGAATCACGTCCTTTTATACCTGCTAAAAACACCACAGGAAACTCCAAACCCTTTGCAGTATGTATAGTAGAAATATTAATGCTTTCTTCATCAAGAGTGGGGATATGATCGTCATATGTTCTAAGAAAAAATTCTAGAAAAGATTCGGATGTATTTTCTATATTATCATATTCTTTATGTGATGAAATTAAAGAAGCTTGAAATTCAAGCAAATCCTTTTCCAAGTCTTGTTTATAATTCGCTATATCACCTGTTGTCAATTTTTTTGATTTGTTAGAAATGAAATTAAGATATTCAATTAGGGGCAGATTCTCTACTATCCTAAAGAGAGACTCAATAATAGATGATGGAGAATCATCTTGTTCAATATTTACTCTTTCTTCCTGTATCCTCTTTAAAAGTATCCTAATAGTTTCAATAGTTTCTCGGTGGTCTGGTATTTTGTAAATACTGAAAAGTGGGGATTTCCTGAACCCTTTTGCCTTATTATCAAGTTTTTTTAGCTCTTCTAGAATGTACTCTTCTAGACTTAATGTCTCATTGTCAGCCTTTAAAACATCTTTTATTCTTTCGTTATTTATATTGAATAACTTCGTTATTCTTTTTCGATTTCCCAATCTCTTATCAAGATTCATTATAATACATAGTAATCCAAAATCTGTACCATTTCCTTTACATAGTACATTCATAATATCTAACAAAATATGAACTTTACTCTTAACCCACAGAGAAGACAGAGAAAATTTGTTACACTGGATTCCGTTGTTTTCAGCTAACTTTGCAAAATTTTCAATTTCAAAATTTGATCTTGCAAGAATTATAAAGTCTGATGGCTTCAAAAGACCCCCCAGTTCACAAATTAATCGTAATATTTCCTCAATAATAAAGTTGTACTCTTGAACGTCAGTTTTAAAATATTGAAGAATAGGCTTATATAACAGGGGTTTAAGAGAAAATACTGTGTCAAGTTCATTATTACTGTTCTTTGACATATTTGAACACATTTGCAATACTTGTGGAGATAATCTAAATGTTTGGTTAAGAAATAATTCTGATATTTTATACCCTGGGAAGTGAACTTCTAATTGTGACATTAAATTGGGATTAGATCCAAGAAACTCGTAGATACATTGTTTAGGGTCCCCTGCTATGGTTAAATGCTTCAAATTTCCTTTTTCAAGTTCGTACGTAGGATATATCATAATTTTTTTCAATATTTTTAATAAGAGAGGATGCATATCTTGAAACTCGTCTACAATTATAGCCCTGTAATTCGCCAATTGTGAAATCCATTTAGTTAAATCATCTGGATCATTTAAAGATATATCAATAAGATTTAATGCATTTGTAATTAAGTCTGGAAATCTCACCATACCATTTCTATCTAAATATGATATTATTTCCTTCAAATACATTTCATTCACCTTGTATTTATCGACTACCTCTTTATACGACATTTCACCACTTCGTATAGAAACAATTAATTCATCTAAGCTTGGTGAGCCAGAAATTAGAAAAACATTACCAGTACCTTTAACTGCATTATTAGTGAGAAAGAGCTTAGCAAAGTTGCGCCAACTTAGATCATCCATAATTCTCTTTTTCACGTAATTATCCATATAGCTTTCACCATATGTATCTTCCAAAGAAGAACAAAATGAATGGAATGTGCTAATAGAAAGTTGATCATAAATTATATTTTTAGTTCTCTTGCGTAAACTATGCTTGATCGAATCGACAGATCTATTAGCCATTGACAAAACAAGGATCTCATGGGGTTTAAAATCAAGTTCCTCCACTAAATATATGATTCTCTCGATTATAGTACTTGTCTTTCCACATCCAGGACCAGCTCTAATCGATAGAATTTCATTCGGATTTGCAGGAAATTCAATGATAGCTTTCTGTAAATCAGTGGGATTATACAAACTTTCTACTTCGTTATTAGTTTCATATATGGTATGTTCTTCGCTGTTTGACGGAGATTTTTCATATCTTATGGTTTCAACGATAGGCTCCTCGTCTGTAGAAATCAAAGGTTGCCTTTCAATCATAACAAATATATACTGAAAAAGTACGAAATGCGGAAATTTGATCTTCATTATTTAAACGATAATAGAATATTTTGATTTATTTCAACTGACTAGAATGACTAGCGGCTTAGAGACTCTCAAGCAAGCTCTTCCTCTCAATTCCTCTCAGAAGAATGATTTGGATAAAGTATCAAGTTTCCTTAATCTAAAACTGTATATACTGGATTTAAAGAATGATGATATGGATATTCCACAACTCTTGCAACACATGAAAATAAACATATCCAATGAAGGTATTTACAATTCATGTATATACTCACTTTCAGGTAAAGAATTAGATGTATTGAACGATGAGTTCGTTGAATATCATGATGAAATCAAAGAACTAAGAAGGAAAATAGAACCAGTGCTGTCGATTATACGAGGTTTTGATGATGAATTAAACACATTGGCGACCAATTTATTGTCATTGAATGAACAGTCTACTAATCTCTCAAAGAACTTGGATGCTAAGCGTTCTGCAATTGATAAATTAAACCCCGTTATTCTTGATTTAATGATTCCACCAGATATTGTTAATTCTATAATTAAAGAGCCTATAAACGTGGAATGGTTGGAGAATATCAGATTCTTAAACGAAAAAGTTCAATTAATTGAAAGTTTAAAAGCAGGTAGCAATGAATTAAGGGATCATTATACCAAGTCAACTGCATTTAAAGAATTAGAAAGTGGTATAGATTTATTGATTGCTAAAACTGTTGAAAGAATACGTGATTTTTTAATTGGTGTAATAAAGAAATTAAGGTCTTCATCTAAAGAATCATCCCAAAAGATTCAACTGAATCTTCTTAAGATAAAGGAAATATATGTATTCTTAGAAACACATCATGAAGAACTTGCTAAACAGCTTCAAGTTGCCTATATTTATACTATGAGGTGGTATTATCAGACTAGATTTGCAAAATATTTGTATTCACTTCAAAAACTTAGAATACGCCACGTTGATCTGAGTTTTGTATTAGGTAGCGGTGCTAATGAAGATAAACTGACCTTACTTGGGTTGAAAGGATGGCTATATTCGGGAAATAATTCAGGAAAAGGTTCTTTGGCTGTACCATCACAAAGTAACTCTCTGACACAACAACATAACCTTACTTTATCAGAATATTTTCAATCATTTGATGCCCGAGAAAAGATTCTTGAAGATGATTCTAATTCTAGTAATGCTATTCCCTCCCAAATAGCAGAAACGACACCATTTGCATATTGGATTGAATTTATCTATAATCAATGGTCTATAGCGCTTATGGATAATATTATCGTAGAATATTTATTCATGGTTGACTTTTTTTACGAAGGAAAAGAAAAATTTCAAACTATTGACTCGTTGGTGAAGTCAAGTTCTATAGAAAATAAAAAGGATTGGGCACATATTATGTTCGAAGGAGTTTTCAAGATTGGCTCTCTGTTTGTTTCCTGGCTCATTAATAGCAATTCTTATCAACTGATGAATTCAGCTTCAAGTCAAACATCAAGGTTAATGTCTCAATCACTTGGTGGCTCGTATGATGGATACGGTATTCTCTTGATAATTCGATTAGTACAGAAGGCACAGTATTCTCTTTATAATGAATTTCATATACCTGTCCTTGATGATTACTTGAATTCATTACTACTCATTTTATGGCCTCAGTTCACAAAAATAATAGATTTAAATTGTGACTCAATGAAAAAATCAATATATTATTCTAATAATGAAGCTACATGTTCATCTGTATCGCTTACTCAACAATATTCCAGATTTTTACTGTGTCTATTAAAACTAGCTACAAGGGTAGATAAAGATAAAGATTATAGGAGTGAACCATTGTACACTTCAATCAATCGCTTAAATAATGATTTTGAAGTTGCATTGAACAAATTAAGTAAGCGTTTATTTAAAGGTAAAAAGAACGGAGAGACTGAAATGTTCCTATATTCTAATTATCTATTAGTGGTAAATATTTTACTATCTGAAAATGAACCTAACTCAAGTCAGCTTGTACAAGAACAAATCAATCATTTTGAGACATTGTGCAACGCATATAAGAATAATTAGACAAGTTTATAATTCACAAATCTTTGCAAGCATTCCGCATAATTGTAAATAGGACGATACACCTTCTAAAATTCTCATGTGCACAAACCCGATTTCTTTGATCATATCCAATCTTTTCTTCTCATTGACGCCTTTCAAGGTTTTGGCAACCTTAAATGTCAGAGTGACAATATCTATAGCAGAATATCCCTTTTTCCATAAACCATCTAACAACTCTATTGCATCATCAATATTTTTCTCTTGCGTACAAGTAGATAAAATCTTTTGAATTACCAAAGGATGTGGTTGGTCAACTATCTTAAAGACATTAATATCACTGACGAAACCAAAACCAGCTACCGTACTTTGTAAGTTATTTATTGCTTGTCTCATATCCCCTTCAGCGGTGAAGACTAAAGCCTGTAAGCCTTCACTATTATACTGAACATTTTCTAGCTTCGCTATTTCTAATAAACGGGTTAATACTTGCTCGTCTGATAATTTATTATATCTTAAAATGGCACAACGTGATTGTAATGGTTCTATGATTTTCAGTGATTGGTTACAAGCGAAAGCGAATCTCGTGGTGTTAGAATATATTTCCATAGTTCTTCTCAATGCTTGTTGAGCACCTGGGGTCATTGAATCTGCTTCATCTAAAATAATTATCTTGTGTCTTCCAGGAGGCAACAGAATTTTAGTTTGCGCAAATTGCTTGATCTTGTTTCTAACTACATCTATACCTCTATCATCGGAGGCATTTAATTCAAATGTAGCTTGATTGTATAATTCATGCCCCAATAACTCAAGGGCTAAACAATGAATCGAAGTTGTTTTACCAATACCTGGTAATCCTGATATGATCATATGCGGCATATTACCATCTTGAGCAATTAGTTTTAACCTCTCTATTGTTTCTTCGTTTCCAACAATGTCATCCAATTTATGTGGACGATACTTCTCAACCCATGGAAGTTCTAGAGAAAGTGCAAAGCTCTTAGTCATAAGGTATAGCTTAGTGTAAAAGGTTGTTAAATTTAGTATATTCTTCTAGTAGCAAAAATTTACTTTTATTTTTATTCACGCGTGCGTTACTGAAAATTATCTTACTTAGCTATACTATCAGTAGAGGAATTATTAGCAGACGTACGATTATTCTTATTATTCTTAGAAAATATTGGGGCACTTGTTTCCAAAAGCTTAATAGTGGGCTTTATGAAAGTAGGCATGCTACCTGTCAACAATCCTTCTAACCAAGGTACCTCCACATCTTTGATATTCTCTTCTATAAGATCATACAACGCTCTTGCCTCTCGAACGTTTGCTGTTATCCCTAATATGCCAGTATTCTCTATGTCTAATGCTGAAGATAATCTTGACATTGATCCTCTAGGAAGTTGTATTAACTTTACTCTATCATCTATTGATCTGGAGGATGTGTACGATAACACTGGGAATGACTTTGTTAGCAACGGAGGAGTAATATCATATTTCGTTACAAACACATATTTTATGTACTTTGAATTTGTTTCTTTTTTAGGTTTTTTGTTGAATAGATTCAGTCTATTAACTGATCCCTGTCTCTCTAATGCTTGCACTGTAGAATTGAATCCGATGGTGATTTCTTCTCTTATACTGGGGGGTGTTGGTTTCATAGATGTAGTCTTTCCCGAATTCTTAACCTGCTTCAAAGCCTTATTATAAGTCCCTATTCTTGTCAATAGCAAGCAAAGCAACTCTATTACATTATTTGCTACTTCCGGGTCTACAAACGGCCATAGATTTGATTGTGTGAATGGATTATCAAGAATAGGTTTAAACACCTGCCTTCTTTTATTTTCCAAGTGTTTCACTGATCCTGCAACCGAATCAGAAGCCTTACGCTTTTCCTTATTATTCCTATCTGACATGCTAAATAAAGCTCATTCTATATAATTTTTATCGATGAGCCTTTAGAAGCGCACTAAAATATCGTTAACATCCCATTTATTATAAAAATACAATTTTATATAATAGACACTAATTATATCTGTACATACCGTTTATATAAGTTTTAAAATCCTTTTTAATTTTATTTGAAGTTTTTAATTAGTTATTTTTTTCTTCATCCTTTTTATCATTATTTGAAGGTGAGTAGCTTGGGGAACCAGGTGAGTAACCTGGAGAAGTTGGGGAATATTGAGGTGATGTTGGCGAGTAGGATGGTGAAGTTGGGGAATATTGTGGGGATGTTGGTGAATAAGATGGTGATGTAGGTGAGTAACTTGGCGAGGTTGGTGAGTAACTTGGCGAGGTTGGTGAGTAACTTGGCGAGGTTGGTGAGTAACTTGGCGAGGTTGGTGAGTAACTTGGCGAGGTTGGTGAGTAGGATGGCGAGGTTGGTGAGTAACTTGGCGAGGTTGGTGAGTAGGATGGTGATGTTGGTGAGTAGGATGGTGATGTTGGTGAGTAGGATGGTGATGTTGGTGAGTAGGATGGTGATGTTGGTGAGTAAGATGGGGAAGTTGGTGAATAAGATGGCGAGGTTGGTGAGTAACTTGGCGAAGTTGGTGAGTAGGATGGTGATGTTGGTGAGTAAGATGGGGAAGTTGGTGAATAAGATGGAGAAGTTGGGGAATAACTTGGTGACGTTGGTGAGTAGGATGGCGAAGTTGGAGAATAAGTTGGAGATGTACCACCATATCCAGGAGAAGTAACGCCGCCAAAGGAAGGAGAGGATGCACCATAAGAAAATGGTGATGTAGGTTGACCCCCGTAGGATGTGAGAGATCCCAAACCATCAGATATAGGAGCAGTGTGAATTGGTGAGAAACCAGCACCTTCTTCAAATTGAATCTTGTCGTCGTCCATTTCATAATCTCTGTATGGAGTGGCACCACCATCATCAGAATAGTCTTCGTGTGTCATCGCTATATTGGATGGGGCTGCTTGCAACATCTTATCGTCGACCATAACGTCAAATGCACCAGTACCCAATGGAGCCATTTGACCTAATATAACGTTTTCTGATATACCATGACAGTCATCTAATTCAGCAGATGCACCAGCTTCCAATAAAATTTCGACAGTTTCTTCGAAAGAACATCTCATTAAAGCACCTGTATCAGCTCTGTTAATACCATGACGAGTAATGGCCATCAAATGACCACGAGAAGTCATAGCATCAACTAATAAAGCCATATGACGATAATTAACATAAGAACCATCGAATGCAATAACATTAAGAATTTCCTTGAATAAAGCTGTTCTAGTAGCCTCAATACCTAATACCGAAAGGATTTCAATGAAGTTATTAGAATAGGTTCTTGAAGCGTCAACACCGTCAACTGCAAGAACATCCGATAAGTTAACACCATCAGTTTCTAAAACCCATTCTTTTCCTTGGACGAACTCACCAGTCGTATCAGGAACATTTCTCTTGTGTTGCATCATAAAAACTCTAGTAATACCCGGAATACCACGCAATGAAATTGATTCTAACATATGAGCTTCGATACGCTTCAAGATTTGATCTTCTTCGGCATCTGCTTCTTCATCCAAAGACTTAGGATCACGAACAACACGACAACGAACAATCAATTTATCAGCAGTATCATCAGACCAAATAACAAATAAATCCTCTCCAAAATTTTGGGAAATTTTCTCGGCTACTTGGGACATGGTCAATTGTTTATCTAACATCTTAGCACGATCTAATTCAAGACGAAGTAACCACGGGGACTGCTTTTCAATCGACTCTTCAACTTTCTCGTCAGGAATTGCAAAGTAAGCTTCAACAGTGTCGTAATCTTCTTCTATAACAGTACTTCTTGGGTCAGGGTCATAGTAAATTTCTGTAGAAGATGTAACATTCTTCAAAGTAGTATGTTCGATTGCAGACTGAACAACCTTAGCTTTCTCGATATCAGCTGCAATTTCATTTTCCAAGTAGACAGTAAGGGCAGGGGTTTTAATGTTTTTAGCAACATTAAGAATTTCCTTAAGACGAGGTACACCTAATGTAACATTCTTTGAGGAAACACCGGCATAATGGAAAGTATTTAATGTCATTTGGGTAGCAGGTTCACCGATAGATTGTGCAGCAACAATGCCGACCATTTCACCTGGATGAACAATGGACTTTTGGAATTGAGTTTCAACTTCACCGATAACCCATTCAAATGAAATTTTACTCAATTTAAATTCTTCTATAACTCTACGAGCTGCCAATCTTGAACGAACTAAACTTTGGAATAACAATGTTGCATTTTCTTGTGCCTCTTTTACTAAAGTGTTGTCACCACGAACAACTAAAAGCTTAGTACAAAGCTCCTTAACGCCATTAACAACTTCATCCAATCTTAAATCTGAAGCCTTATGACGACCATTGTGGAAAATTTGTTGAGCATTTTGGATAATACGACGTAAGTTAACTGGTAATGGCCAATTGGAATCACCGTTAGGGAAACATACTTCTCTTAAGTATTTACGATCTTTAAGCAATTGATTATACTCTTCATCTAATACTTTTTGAAGTTGAACATCACCTTTAATTTCCTTACCTGATTCCAAGAGAGATTCATGAATTCCTTTCGATGAATCTAAAACATCGATACGATAACGTAATTCGAAATTTTTATCGGAACTAGGTATGGTATCAATGGATTGCTTTTCAACTTGAGTACCATCAATACCATCTTCACCATAAAGGAATTGTATAACGTCACCTAATGAATTTCTAGTAGTATTATCATAATGGACCATAATATCCTCTAATGCTTTGATAATACGACGTTGAATATAACCAGTTTCTGCAGTCTTAACAGCAGTATCGATAAGACCTTCTCTACCTGCCATAGCATGGAAAAAGAACTCTTGAGGAGTCAATCCTCTTAAGTAAGAATTCTCAATAAACCCTTTAGATTCTGGAGAGTAATCATCCTTTGTGAAATGAGGAAGAGAACGATCCGCAAAACCGAAAGGAATTCTCTTACCTTCGACAATTTGCTGTCCTACACATGCTGACATTTGGGAAATATTAATAAATGAACCTTTCGATCCAGAAACCACCATTTGTTTCACATTATTCAAATCCTTAAGATTCATTTCTGCGGAACGACCAGCGGTATCACGAGCTTGATTTAAAACACGGGAGACATTGTGTTCAAAAGATTCTCTTAAAGTCATACCAGGTTCAGGATCCAATTTATTTCTTTGAGCGTCTAAGATGATTTCTTGAACTTTATCTTTAGCTTCTTGAATGGTCTTGGTGACATCCTTCATAGTTCTTGCATCAGCAATAGTATCACCAATACCAATTGAAAAACCATTATGCAATAACCAAAAGTTAACAACTTTCTGAATAGAACTAAATAGCTGAGCACAAACAGCAGAACCTTTTTCTCTCATGACAGTGTGAATCAAACCACCACCTGTTGCACCAACTGTCTTCTTATCAACCACACCAAACATAATTTCACCATCTACTATTAACATACCATTATCTTTAGGACTGAGTAAATTCTTTCCATCATCAAATCTTTGAAGATGAATACCCTTTGGAATAGCCATTGACAAAATTTGCTTACCTGTCCATAATGGTTTTGGTTTAATAATAGCTGGAGGTGGCACAACACCATCCCAGTTAGGAATCCAGTACAACATATTCATAACTTGATCATACTCAATAAATATATCACGTAATGTCATTTTACGAACACCACATAAAGTATCTTGAACAATACCCATAACTGGCTTGTTTGATTGTGGAGAAACAATTTGCAATGGAACGGCACATAATTGGGATAATTCTGCTCTCGTTTCTGGGGATTGAGGAACATGTAAATTCATTTCATCACCATCGAAATCGGCATTATATGGAGATGTGACAGATAAATTTAATCTAAACGTAGAATATGGCATAACTTTAACTCTATGGGCCATCATAGACATTTTGTGCAACGAAGGTTGACGATTAAATAAAACTGGATCATCGTCCATTAAATGACGCTCGACCTTCCAACCATATTGCAACGCTATATCACCTGCTCTCTTGTTATATCTTAAATCAATACGATCACCAGTATCTCTTATGACATATTTGGCACCAGGGTGTTCGTTAGGTCCATTACGCACAAATTCAGTAAGACGATGAATATTGTAAGGAGTAACTACTTCAGGGTATGACAATGTTCTAGCAATAGAAATTGGGACACCAACTTGATCCAAATCAAGATTAGGATCACCAGAAATAACAGTACGAGCAGAGAAGTCTACTCTCTTACCCATCAAATTACCTCTGATTCTTCCTTCTTTACCTTTCAATCTAGCTCTAATAGATTTGATTGGACGACCAGTCTTTTGAAGTGCTTGAGGTTGACCTGCAATATCATTATCCATATAAGTTGCCACATGGAACTGTAATAATGCTTCAAATTCACTGATAACATGCTGTGGGGATCCATCCATTTCCAATCTTTGGACATTAATATTAGCTTTTATGACGTCAGCCAACTTGAATGTTAAATCATCTTCACCTCTCGCAGTGTCATTAAATGCAATGGATGGTCTCACAGGTGGTGGTGGAACTGGTAACACTGTTATCAACATCCACTCTGGTCTGGCATAATCCTCATTAAAACCCAATTTATGACAGTCCTCAGAACTAATATGCTTAAAAACATTCAATATTTCGGATGGTGTTAAAAGACGACGTTCTGGTTGTTCATTTTCATCAAAACTCTTATTTTGTTTCCATGTACCCCATAACTTTAAACCATCTTTACGAACAGTTGGTTGTGTGTGACCACATCCACCCCTTCCGTTACCATCTTCATCTATATCAGCCTCACAAATCATTTTAGTCTTACATACATTCCATACAGCATTAAATCTTTTCTTTGGATCTCTAATCTTGATTGCTTGTGCCATGGCAATATTTGTCTCATCTAATAATAATTTTCCACAATGCATACAAACACACTCACACACCTTCTTAATCTTCGCAATGAAACCTATGTGAAAAACAGGCTTGGCCAATTCTATGTGTCCAAAATGACCAGGACATTCAGCCATATCTTCAGAACAAGTTTGACATTTAAAATTACGATCAATAGAACCTAACCTAGGATCATTCAACCCACCATCTCTTGGCTTCTTGGTGGCTTGATCCATGGTCTCTGGGTATTCAATCTTTGCTACTGAAATTGCACGAATTTCTTCAGGGGACAATAAACCAAACTGGACCTCTTTCACCGAACGTAATGGTGCACTTGAATATGGAAATTGACGACTCATTATACTTAGTAATGTAATAAATAATCCTTTTTTTTTTGGTAATCTTTAAAATGTGAAATAAAAACAAGTTAATTTATAATGAAACTCCCTTTGAATTTTCTATTAATCCTTGTAAGAGAAATGAGCAATCAAATAAATGAGTGCTAATATATCAAATACTTTCAAATAGTCTAGTACTTTCAAATAACTCGAATCTGGACTATATTAATCCTAATTAATATACCTGGGATATGAAAATAGGTAAATGGGAGATAGAGTATAAAATAGCCTACGTTATGTTTTGATAATTTTCAAATTGTCGGAAGGGGCGAACGAAAAATTCGAGCGTTCTACAATTTACTATTGGCTCCACAATTAGGAATACTTTACTGCGTATATTTCAGAATGATACTTTGATATATACTATGAGAAGAATTTAGCCATAGCTTTCTTCTGCTTTTCACGACGGTTTATTATGGAGACCTTTACATCTTGGAGTCCCTTGATGATAGCCCCATCTTGTGGCTGCTCTTTTAAGGCTTCTTCTAAGTCCTTTTGCGCAGACTCTTCGTCTTTTGCAATTAAGTAACCCATACCTCTTCTGTATAATGCTTTGGCCCTTGACTTTGGATCTATATTTTCTGTTTCTAAAGCAGCAGTAGCAGAAGTAATAGTTTTCTTTCCATCCTTCAATTTTAAGGCAACTAATGCGGCATTCAAATTACATGAAAGTCTCAATCCGTTTAATGTCTTGGTGTCTTCTTCAGATAAATCATTTGGTAAATACTCAGACACGAAGTTGCAAGCTTTATTATACTTTTCGTATGATTTTTCTAATTTGCTCTCCTTTAATAATTTAGTACCGATATCCTTCAAGGTGGAAATGGCCTTGAAAACTGATTCTGGCTTGTTGATATCTATAGAATCATCATCAGCCATTGCTTCTTCGTAGATGTCACCAGTGCCATCATCTGTAGGAACAAAAGTAAAATCTTCAGGTAAAGCACCACAGTCTGCTATAATCCAATCCTCTTTTGGTCTGTCACTGGCACCCTTCTCGCATCTTTCTAATTGGCGGGCAATAGACTTACCATGGAGAACTTCACCAAATACAACATGTTTACCATTTAAATGAGGAGTTGGAACAGTAGTGATGAAAAATTGCGATCCATTAGTGTTTGGTCCAGCATTTGCCATTGACAATAAAAATGGCTTGTCGTGATTCAATTGGAAGTTTTCATCTTCGAACTTTTCCCCGTAAATTGATTCTCCACCAATTCCAGAACCATGAGTGAAATCACCACCTTGACACATAAAATCTTTGATTACACGATGGAAAAGAGAGCCTTTATAATGAAGAGGTTTGCCTGACTTTTCTGAGGCTCCTTTTTCACCAGTACATAATGCTCTGAAGTTTTCAGCCGTCTTTGGTACGATATCATTGTACAATTCAAATATTATACGGCCCTTTGGGGCGCCATTAGCGGTTATATCAAAAAATACTTTATTACGTTGTTCCTTTGCCATTTTGTCTAATGTATATAAGCAGTCAGAGATTACTTCTAGCGTTGGACATTTATATACTACTCATATCTTTCTAGAATGAAATGGAAATTCTCCTGCATATAGATCAATCTAACTCTACGACTTGAGTTTAAAGATTACTAGCTATCTAACCAGTTCATACTGACAAATTTAATCAATAATTATATTAGCTATTTATTATACAACAGAACTAAATCATGAGGAATTTCTAATAGGATCAAAATAAGGATGAGCCATCGCTTCTTTTGCTGTCAATCTTTCCTGATGGTCGTATCTGAGTAATTTATCAACAAAGTCAAGGAATTCTTCCGTCACAAGATGCTGGTTGTTCTCGTTAACAAATCTTTTCCAGGGTCTTCTATTGTAATATCCTAAATCTTCATACTCTTCACCTAACGTCAATTCGTATTTTTGCAAGTATTTATGTAAATCATCAGATCCTAAAATTCTAACTATTTGTACTAATTGATCAGTATTTGACTTACCATGGAAAAAGGGTTCTTTCTTGAAGACCATAGAAGCAAGCATACAACCGTACGACCATAAATCTAAAGAATAGTCATACAATCTAAAGTCAACCAATAATTCAGGACCCTTGAAATAACGAGATGCAACTCTGACATTGTACTCTGTTCCTGGATGGTAATATTCCGCTAATCCCCAATCAATTAACCTCAACGTTTTCCTTTCGTGATCTATCATAACATTATGAGGTTTGACGTCTCTATGCATAATCCCCATGGAGTGAGAGTAATCTAAGGCTTTTAAAAGTTCGTACATATAGTATCTGATGTCATAGTCATTGAATGTAGGATAGAGGGTTCTGAAATCTATATTATCAACATATTCAAAAATCAATCCCGGAGTCTTTATTTGCTGGTCTCTAACAACATCTAACAACCCCACTATATTAGGACCATTAACTAAGTTCTTTAAGATGGAAATTTCTCTCTTAATCTTCTTTCTTTTCACAGGCTTCAACACCTTTATAACACATTTCTCACCCTTAACAAGATCTATTCCTAAAAATACTTCAGAATATTTTCCTCTGCCTAATTTTTTAATAACTTCATAATTTTCTTGGGATTCCCACTTTATGTTTATATTTTCATAATCCCAGTATAATTGTGGCTTGGAAGCTAACACATCAGCATATACTTTTGATATGGATGTAACACTGTGATTTGGCGCCATTACTTGTGAATTTATGGAAAAGCAACTAATGAAAATACTTATTACAATAATAAGATAGATTAAAGCCCTAATTTTCGATTTATCCAATAGTAATCCAAGAATGACAACCTCTGTTACCTATATTGCCTCTGTCCAAAGTAAAGATATCTACAGAAAATTTTTTCTATAAATTTGTCACGTGATTTATATATACACTATATCTTCATCTTATCAAAGGAACTTCCTAGTTTATTCAATGCTTTGTTCTTCTTTCTTCTTGCAGCAACTTTACTTTTAGAAACTGAGTCTGCTGCTTCTTGAATTTTTAATTTTTCTGCGTCTTTCTTAACCAACTTTCTACCACCACCTTCTAACTCATAATTATCCAAGAAATCATCTAACATATCTTCTAGATCGTGTCTTTCTTTCTCCATTTCAAATGCCTGACTTTCAGAATTGTCTTCAGACTTCTCAAACTTCTTGGATAACTGTTCAAATCTATCATCAAGCAATGTAAGACCTTCTGTTCTAAAAACAGCTGACGAAGACATAGAGAAGGATGAGGTGTCTGTCATAGCACCCTTCTTCTTTCTCAATTTAGTTTTGGAAGTCTTCTTATTTGAAGATTCATTTATGGCTGGAAGCTCTGGAAGTTCGTCTTCTTCTTCTACTTCAAAATCATCGTCTGAATCCCAGTGGTTATCTTGTGTTTTACTAGAAGCTTTGAATTTCATAAAGTCCTTCTCCCATGCATTATTAATTTTAGAAAATGGTTCAGCATCAACATCTACAGGTGCCTCACCTTCGTTGTATGGTACTTCAAGTTCTTCGTAGTTGTCAGAATCGTATTTAGCATTGTACTCATCTTCATAATTATCGAGATCCCATTCATCGTAATCGTCAGAATATTCGGCATCAGAGCCATCATAGTACTCATTTCCTGCTTCTCCTGATTTTAATAAACTCTCAAATATATCTTCTTCCCCCTCTCTTTGGTCTTCGATGTATGCTTCGTCTTCTAAAGCTTCTAACACTTCACGAACTTTTGGATCCAAGTTTGGGTTGAATCCTCTTAATTCCTTAGGAATTGGCTCAAACGTATCATGAGTGATTTTTACCTTATCCTTAGATGGTAACTGATCTTTAAATAAATCTTCTACATTTTCCTTCTTAGGCTTTGACTTATCTTCTTTATCGGCACCAATGAAAACACCATCTGCATTCCCCATGGGCCTTAAATGCTGCATGTAATCGTATTTTGAATCATCGTAGTATATACCATATTGAGCTGCTAAACCTTCATTGTTTCTAATCAAACCAAGTTCCTCTTCAGCTAAATCATTTTCTATATCATTGGTACTAAAGATCTTCTTCTCAGATGGACCCGGCTTCTTCGCTGGAGCAGGAACAAGAACATGCTTTGACGCATCATTGTCGAAGAATAAGGCATCATCGTGAGCTCTATGGACCACAGAGAAGGTCTTAGCACTTTTTTTATCGAATCTCTTTCTAGGCATCCTGCTTTCCTATTATCTAATCATCAAAATCAAATCGTTAAATCTTTTTTATGCGATGATTATAGCTGTTACACAAAATGCCAATGACTGCAACAATCTACGAAAAAGAGTTGATTATTCCTATATATTAGTTATAATAACACCATAAATAACAAAATATGCTTCTCATATCTACTCTCAGCGATGTTTAACGGTTGGGCATACTGGAATAAATTGAAAATATGTTTATAATTCTATATACTCTAATGGTCATGTCTCTTGTGGTTTTCTGTCAATATGATGTCCCAATCTCCTCTATAAATGCAGACAAATTCAGAAATTGTCAAAGAAAAAACACCTAATAACAATCCTACCCAAAGTCCGGATAATTTCCAATTTAATACAAACGCAAAATAATACCCAACTGGTAATGCAATAAGATAATATGCAATCATATTCAAAATGGAGCCAATTCTCTGGCGGCCCTGACCCCTTAATATCCCAGCACCCACAACGTTAAACGAATCTGAAAGTTGATTAAATGCCACTAATATCAAAACAGAAGATGATATATCTAAAACTTCGGATGAGTTGCTGAACATGGATCCTAAGAATCTTCTATTAAAAAATATCACAGAAAAATTGAAAAGTGCAATTGCTAATGCCAACAAACCCGCGAGTTTTGTGACTAAAATTGCTCCTCTTAAGTTATTCATTCCAATATAATGACCAATTCTTGTTGCGATAGATACAGCAAAAGCAAAGGGTAATTGAAACGACAATGATCCAATATTAGAAGCAATAGATTGTGCAGCTAAGGCCTCGGTTCCAAATAATGCAGCTAATATTGTTAATATTTCAAAAGCTAAATACTCAGCTTCTACCATTATCACACCAGGAATGGCTAATTTGAGCATAGCACTCCAGTTTACTAGTGCTTTCCGGTTGAATCCACCCCAACACTTCTTACCATCAATAAAAAGCACATAAAACAACATCATTAAAGAAATAATCCAATAAACAATGGAGATGGCTATTGGTGCGCCGATATATCCTAATCCATAGCTTGGATGCCACACTAATATCCAATGTAAAAGAAGGTTTAAAGGTGCTACTATCAATAATATATAGGTACCAGCATTAAATAAATGTTGAGCCTGTAAAAATCTCTTACCAGTTTCAAATAAAAGTAATCCTGGAGCTCCAATCATATTAATACGTAAAAATTGTTGAGACATCATCGCTAACTCTTCATCGGGAATGACATATTTCAATAGCGAGCCAGAATACCACCAAATAAAACTTAAAGGAAATGCTGTGATCACCAAGATTATCAAAGAGCACCTTTGAAAGTATAAACCTACGTTGTGTAAGTTACCTGATCCAAATGCCTGGGAGCAAAAAGTATCCAAACATGTAGCCATCCCCTGGTAGATAGCGAGACCAGTGATATTGAATGTACACACAGCCAACGATGAGGCAGCCAACTCCTTGGCCCCCAACTTACCCGTAGCAAATATGGACGTCACAGAAAGTAAGTATTGTAAGAAGAACGTAACCACTAACGGAAACGAAGAAGAGAGAAGAAACTTTGTTTCTCCCTCATAATCTATTGCACTATCCACATCTGGCTCCTCAATATACCTCTCATTATCATGAGCACCTATAAGTAGTGTTTCTTCGTTATTCATTATTTTACTATTCAACTAGAAACTACGATTTTATACATGGATTTAGATTCAAATATAAACCTGCTCTCACTAGCGGATAAATTCCGCTCATTCCCAAAACGGAAATCATTTGCGATCAAACATAAATGTAAAGATTGTTTTCGCTCCTAGCAAAGAATGCCTTAGGCGTGGAATTTTGACGTAAAGAGATGTCGAGAGGAAGAGGAATTTGTAGAATGTTTGGGGAGCTTGTAGTGAAGTAGAACTTTGGGTCTGTATTCTGTATTATAAGCTCAGCAGACTCCAAATTTAATTTTGTCTTCAACGAAGAGTATAGAAACTGAGCTGAGTTTACCTTGATGAGCAATTGATGCTGTGAGCTGAGTTGCTGGAATTGAAGCGTAAAATTAATTTTCTCTGGCGCATCTGATGAATCTTCTACTGTCTTCTCTGGTTTCTGTTGCGTCTTCATTGATGGGACGTCGGTAATCCTCATATCGCTTATTTCTTCGATGAGAGGTTTCTTGCTGGATTTTGCACCACCTATATTGGTCAAGCTTGGTAATTCTTCGCCATCATCGGATTCTAGGTCGTCGTTTCTGATTTCTTCTATTAAGCCTAGAGTGTCGTTATTTTTGAGACTTTGTAGCTTTTTCTGAAAGCCTGACTCGTCCAACTCGCTCTCTGATATGATTGTCTGCGAAAGCTCTCCCTTGGAGAGCATCTTGGGAATGGAGTATTCTCGCTCCAACGTAACTTCGTACAACAATTCGATGGCTTCGAGGCACCATTCGATTAAAATAGATCTGAGATCCCCATTCACCTGACACCATTGGAAACAGGTGGTGTTAACGCAACAATCGTATATGAGGGAGCTCTGGCCCTTTTTGTCTGTTCCTGTTTTCTCTTCCGATACAATTATTGGAATTTCCCATTTATTGTTGATTATGAGTGTGAAAACAACTGCAGGATCAAAATCCTGCTTTGGTTTCGGTACCTGATTGTCATGGCATATATTTATAAATACTTTCGTAGTTATAAATCGCACATTGGGTTTAGTTGACTCAAGTATTTTTGTCTTGACTACGAAGCCTGGATTAGGGTCAAGCCTAATTTTTTTGCTCTCTTCCACTATAGATGCCATTCTGAAAGAAATTATGAATTGGAGATGATATGGAGCCGCTCAGGGTGTAATGTTCCTCTAATGGATCAATTCAACGACTTCTCTAGACACAAATTAGTAGGAAATTTAACTCTCACGCACCAAGATGATTAATTAGTCAAATCTCTTCATTACTCGATGTGCGCACTTGCGAAGACTCAGAATCATCATCGTCGAAATTGAACATTATTAAAGTGAAATTAATTGTCAATTCACAGATATTATTTCCTACATTTTAGTCCAGAATGAATGTTTTGGTATACTCTGGACCAGGTACTACAACTGAAAGTGTTAAACATTGTTTGGAGTCGTTAAGACACCATCTTTCGCCTTTCTACGCAGTGGTTACTGTGTCAGAATCTACGTTGCTAAATGATCCATGGATGCATAAATCTTCACTTTTGGTGCTTCCAGGTGGCGCTGATCTCCCATATTGTAAGATATTCAATGGAGAGGGAAATAGAAAAATAAGCCAGTTTGTCAGAAAAGGTGGTAAATTTATTGGGTTTTGTGCTGGAGGCTACTATTCTGCGTCTAGAGTGGAGTTTGAAGTTGGACTGCCAATGGAAGTTTCTGGGCCAAGAGAGTTGGGATTTTTTTCTGGTATAGCGAAAGGATGTGCTTTTAAGGGATTTATGTATAACTCGCATGAAGGAGCTAGAGTTACTCCCTTGGCTGTTAATTGTCAAGCTTTGCTTGATACGCCAAGTACTATATTCAATTACTACAATGGAGGAGGAGTTTTTTTAAATGCCTCTCAGTATTCGAATACTGAAATATTAGCTAGATACTCTGATCCCTTGGATGTTGAAGATGATGATAAAGCGGCAGTTATTCATTGTAAAGTAGGCAAAGGGGACGTTTTATTGAGTGGGACCCATCCTGAATTTTCATCTTCATTGATGAGACCTGATGCTGATGATCTACACTACAAGTTCGTAGCTGAAGAACTCACTAGCAAGGAAGAGGGAGCTAAGTTATTTTTGAAAGCATGTCTTAAAAGAATAGGATTGAAAGTAAATGAAGATGTTAATGCCTCAATTCCTAGAATTACACCCCTCTTACTTTCATCTCATCTTGATCCTTCAAAAGTAAATACTTTAATTAAGACATTGAAGGAAAATCTTACATTTGAGGGTAATATGTTTCATGATTTGAATGATACATTTGAATTACACGACGAATCTGAAGATGATCATAACTATTATATTGCAGAAAATGAATACAATGATTATAATGAAGTGGTAAAACATATCAAAGTTTTCTCGAAGGGTAACTTACCACAATCTAAGGAATCACCCTATTTTAATATGGCAGTATATTTCAGTCATTTAAACGAATTATCAAGGGGCGAAAATTTAGAGGTAGGTTCGATTTTTGCTTACGGAGAGGTTGTCACATCTACTAACACATTGCTTGAAGCAAATACCCAGTTGCTTCGCTCCTTACCTCACGGTTTTACTATTTCAGCAACAACGCAAGTTGCCGGTAAGGGACGTAATGGAAACGTATGGATAAACCCTAAAGGTGTTATGGCTGTGTCTTCTTTGATAAAGATCCCAGCAAGTCAAAATAGTACTTCGCAAATTGTTACTCTACAATATTTAATAAGTTTGGCAATAGTTGAACTGATATTAGAGTATAGAAGCCGCCATCAAGGGAAAGGTGTTGGATACGAAGATATGCCTGTTAAGATTAAATGGCCCAATGATTTATATATTCTCAAACCTGAGTATTTCAACAAATTAAGTGATAAGAATGAAGTGGGAAAGACGGTTGAAGGTGATGATGAAAGATACGCTAAAATTTCTGGTGCCCTTATAAATACTCAATTCTTTGATGGTGTCTTTAACTTGGTCTGGGGTGTTGGAGTAAATGTTTCCAATGCTGCGCCAACGACTTCATTAAATCTTGTTCTTGAAAAATTGAATGAAATCAGAGTGCAAAATGGATTACCACAATTACCACCTTATCAACATGAAGTGTTATTAGCAAAGATTTGTTACACCGTAGACAAATTCTTTAAGACATTTACGAAAACAGGTCTTCAGCCTTTCTTACCATTATATTACAAAAGATGGATGCATTCTGGACAAATTGTTTCCATCGACATAAACGGAAATGGTCAAAATAGAAAATGTGCTATCCAGGGAATAAGTGCTGACTATGGTTTGTTATTAGTGAAGGATGTCCAGACAGACAAGGAATTCAGCATGCAGCCCGACGGTAACTCGTTTGATATCTTCAAGGGACTTGTCTATAAGAAGAGCTGATTCATTTTCTCTCTATAGGCATATTAAATTAAACATGTAAGAATAATTAGAATCATTTACTTTACTTTTGTATAGCGCTAACTTGCCATCTGCAAGTCTTCATCGTCAAAAGTTTCAAACTCTTGTTCGCTATTGTTGACTCTTTCTCTCATTATTCTGTGGCCATCAATCAACGATTGCAAGCTGTTTAGCTCTTCAGTAATTATGGTGTCTGCTGTCTGTTTGTAGGTGAAGCTCTGTCTGCACATCGGGCACAATCCCTTAGACGTGTCTTGTTCGAGCCACTTAAGTATGCAATGCAAATGAAAGTTATGGGTACACCCTGATCCCAACACGATAGGACAATCATCTCCTGGGTATTTGCAATTAGGACAGGTCCCATCAAAGGCAACGCGACAGATACCACAGAGCTCATCATTATAACCGTTTTCTTTATCATCTAAGGCGACCTTCCAGTGCCACGTTGTTACACCGTGCCATTCAACTATATTAACCTTCATACTAAGATAGTATGGCTAAGCCAAATGTTGATATATATGAACAGTGCAAGAACACAAGCGATTATTTTATTTATAAATATAGGAATATCTCGGATTTGATTTTGTCACCATTCCGAAATTTAAGTCGCTAAATATCATGAATTCTATTGATTGAAAAACTTCACGAAAAGAATGAATGCTAGATTGAGTATGTTTAGAGGTATTTATCTTCAAAGGAGCCTCATGGTGCCAGCTTCCCTCGGAAAAATTAGGCAGGCTGTTATTACAAGACCATTCAGCTCTTCGTGGAGATATTTGAATGAAAAAACTTTGGTTGAAAAAAAATCCGCTACTCCAATCTTCACCCATGAAGAATTGGAAGCTGCCAGATTAGCAAGACTCGCTGGGCTCGGCTGGGTTGGCAAGTTGCCTAAGAAATGGATTCCGTATGCCGAGTTAATGAGATTGGAGAAGCCGGTTGGAACATTATTATTGTTGATTCCTTCATTCTGGGGAATCACTATGGCCTCATACTCTATCGCAGCACCATTGACTACAACCCTTTCGGCAATCTCCTTATTCACCATTGGTGCTTTGGTAATGAGAGGTGCAGGGTGTACCATCAATGATATCTGGGACCGTTCATTGGACAATCAAGTTGCCAGAACCATGGAAAGACCTATCACCAGTAAGCGTGTTACTGTGCCCCAGGCAGTGACTTGGTTGGCGGCTCAATGCTTTGTAGGTTTAGGTATTTTGCTCAGTTTGCCAGCAGAATGCTTTTTACTCGGTGCAGCATCATTACCGTTTGTAGCCACTTACCCGTTGTTCAAGAGATTTACTTATTATCCACAAGTTGTGCTTTCAATTTGCTTTAGTTGGGGATGCTTATTAGGATACCCAGCCGTTGGAGCTCCTATAGATTTGGCAGTTGCTGCACCTCTTTTCGTCTCGAATTTCTTATGGTGTATGACTTACGATACTATCTACGCACACCAAGATAAGTTATATGATATTAAGGCTGGTATCAAATCCACTGCTTTGGCTTGGAATGATAAAACATTGACTATTCTCAAGGGATTGCTGATAGCTCAAGTTTCTACCTATGCTGCTGCTGGAATAATGAACGGAATGGGACCTGGTTTCTATTTATTTGGAGCTTGGGGTTTTGCCAGGTTATTTAATCAAATTAGAGGTCTTGATTTGGATGATCCTAAAAGTTGCTGGAATGGCTTTTTTGGAAATATTCGTACTGGTATTATTCTCTGGGTCGGAATGTTTATTGATTATTTATTATTATGTGCTGGATTTATGTAATTTAATTTAGATCCTTAATTAATGTCTTAGAAAAGGAAGAATCTGCTTTACTGATAGCTTTTTTCATGATTACACTTCTACTTTCAGCATTTGAATTTATCATAATCTCCATCAAATATTTCTGAATGTAAAATAAAGGGACGTAGTCTGGAATCATTGTTAAAATCTCTATTGATGAAAAATAATTAATTGCGTAGCTTTCAACAAAATGCTGAATACATAAATTTCTTCCTATCCTTTCGCAATCAGAATCGGCGTAAAATTGGAATATAATCTTTAAGTTCTCTCGTATATTTTCAAGGCTTAAAAGATCGGGCTCGTTTTTAGGAAATGGATAAAACGGTTGGGAAGGATTTGGAATAAGTCCAAACAATGCAAAATATTCTGCTGTTGAATAGTCCGAATTTTTCAAAAAATTTGTTATTTGTGGTTGTTTTCCTGTAATAACGGAAAAGAAATCATAAATAGGCTCTTCCTTAAAATGAGGATTTAAATTTACTTCTTGTTGTTTATATCTAGCATAAATGAGGAGCTCCAGTATTTTTAAATATAATTTAATATATTCTTCACATTCACTATTTTCCATGTTAATAAATAGATAATCAATCCAACCAATTTTTGGCCAGCTTTCGTTGTTTAAACTATTATCAATAGAGTACGTCTTTAACAAGACCTCGAAATTATTCTTATTTGTTACATTAGCAATATGAGGCGATTCAAATTCCTTTAGTAGCTCTATTATCAATTCTTCTAGAAACTTTTCACTACTGGGATCCTCCAAAATAAGATACTCAAGATATTCAATACGTAGAAGATTTAAATTCAATTCCCCTTTATATGATTTAGACATTTCATCCATAATACTTTTATGCGTAGCTGTAAATTCTTTTTTATTATTGTTCTTCATAAATTCAATACCTTTATTGGGGTCATAGTTAAGAAATTCTAACAAATACTTTGCATATACATTTGCACTCTTAAAATTGCTAGAAAGCTGGTTCAATACAACGCCAATTAAATCTATTTTGTCCTCAGTAAAGCTTTCTGAAGGTATCTCTTCCTTGTGCATAATTTGAAAGCATGTATCACATATTTTTTCGGCATAATACTCTTTATCTTCACTAAAATCCAAAATAATTTGGTATATGTATATCAATGAATAGTACTTTTTCATTTGCTGTAACTCATTTAATAACGAAAATCTAGCTTCTCTCGAAGATTTCCAAAATTCTCTATCTAAATTCACTAAAGAAACCAAGCCATCATAGGAATCCAGTACTTCGTACGTTATTTCTCTGATGAACTCAGATGCATCTCTTTGATTAGCTGTATAAATTGGAAATATTTTTTCTAAATATCTCTTTAAGAATCCTCTATTTTCAGAAACCTTAACTTGATTAATATGTTTCAATATTCCGGAAAATAACTTTATCTCCTTCAGTATCAGGTCATTTAACTTCGATCTAGCACTTAAATAGATTACAAACAATGGTTGAATTATTAGTTCATCATCTTCTATGGTTAAAGCTACATTTAAGCAGTCTTCAAATTTTTCTAAATGGTATAATACAAGAATTAATAATTGTAGAATATATTTTAATCGTTCCCCTTTTTCAAAAGATTTTGAGTGCTCTAATAACTCACTTACACCTGTGTTCAGAGCTCCCCCAAAATATTCGGTAGTTAAATTCTGACATTTAACTAGAACGTCCTCCTCATGTAATAACCAGATCTTTTTATCTTCATAAATAATAAGTGATCCAGTCTCAAATATATTATTAGTCTGTACTGTTACATTTTCTCCTTTTATATTTTTTAATTGGAATAAATCAGTTATTTGTTCAGACGCAATGTCAATATTCGATACTCGGCAAATGTTAAAGTTTGGCTGCTTGATTATCGCAGCAGTAGTTTTTCCCTCTTCTTCTTCTTCGTCAGTTACTTTATTATTACTTAATTCTTCTACTATCGTATTATCTTGTTCAAGTGAAATGCTAAGGTCATGTTCGAATTTTATTTTCAAATCAGTCAAAGAGCTGACAATGAATTTACTACTCCCTTGCTTCTCAAATATTCCTAGAACATATGGCCACTCAATAACAATTCCATGAATAGGAATTCCCAGGTCTAACCATGTTAATGTCCCTCTGGTTGCATTACCAGATGAATCTATAAACATTCCAATTGACGTTCGCTCGTCAGAACAAATCGTCAATAAATATTCTTCAGAGTCACCCCTATCCTTAGCTTTAAAAGGTATTATATTCGGCTTGAAAGAATATTCTTGATTGTGCCATTCAGGACAATAATCAAATAATGTCAGTTGTTTTGTCTCTTTGAAATCGACAATAACATAATTTCTTTTATTTGCTATAAGTCCAATATTACTATAGTTTGGAGATTTATTTGATGATGCAGAAATTCCCGTTATTGCATTAGAATAGTTGATTTCCTTGAGCAGTTTAATCAGTTCCCTATTTATTTGTAAAATTCTTATTTTGTTGGAGCTAAATGCAATGATTTTTTCATTTGTCGTGGTGCTTGATATCTCTTCTCTATTTTGACGCAGAGATGTTCCAAGATGCAGTAAGTCGTTTATATTCTTGAGCTTTCCAATGTGACATGGTGACAATTCAGGAAGTGTATAAGTGCTGACGATATTTCCTGTCAATACTAGTATCCTTTCTATGCCAGATAAAATTAGCATCCTAGTTAAGGGCTTGGACGAAGCATTGATTTGAGATATTAACATATAGCTTGGGAAATCAGGAAATTGATGATAGTGCAAAATCCTACCATAAGACGTCCCAACATATACATTGGTTGCATATGAACTAATACAAGTAATTATTTCTTCCAGTTCTAGACTCTCGCTTAGATCTGATATAAGTAAATCTATTTTATATGTTACACAATCTTCCGTCAGTTCGTCTAAATCAATGCTACTGAAGTTCATAGTACTGGCTTCATGGGGATAATCATAATCTATATTAACTTATCTAAACTTTGGTTTAGAGAGATCGTATTCTTTATATACAGGTCTAAATACGACTTTAGGAAGGAGCTGAAAGATTTGGTGGGAATGCTAAATTATCCCTATGGGCAACGTATTCACTATCAGCAAACCCCAATACTCGTTCAATATCATTACTCTGTAATCCCTTGATCAAGGATATTTCAACAGAACTATAATTAACTCTACAATGGCCAATTTCTATTGCATCAGATATTGGTGAGGTTCTCTCTGGAACAACCTTAATCGAAACACATTCACTCTCATGGAAAGATCCAACTACTTCTACGATACCCGCAGGAAGTAAACCTGCTCTATTTCTTCTAGTCAATGCATCAAAGCAACCTTGATCAATAATAAGGGTACCTTTAGTTTTCAAACCATGCAAAAGCCAAAATCTTCTATCCGACTTGATTTGAGTATCTTGAGGTAATCCTAAAAATCTTGTATGTAAAGGAAGCTTTCCTTCTTGGATTTCTTTATCGACAAACTCTCTTTGTTGCTCAATATTATATTGGTGTTCATCAATTTTCTGAATGTTAGCCACTATGTCTAAAATGTATTGAGGTCTACTAGAAAGAGTAATTATAGTTGTAACCCCAATATTGGTAGCTAATTCTGCGGCAATCAACTTGGTTGTCATTCCACCAGTTCCCACTTGGGATCCTGCTTGGCCATCACTATCGGTTTTAATATCTAACTCATCAACTTTCTCTACGACTAATATTGGTTTAGCATCTGGGTTGCTTCTTGGGTTATCAGTGTACAAAGCTTCAACATCAGTCATCAAAAACAAATAATCAGCGTGTATCATTCCCGCTGTTATGGCTGAGAGTGTGTCGTTATCACCAAACTTAATTTCTGCAACTGATAAAGTGTCATTTTCGTTTACAATAGGAATGACTCCCATTTCCAAAAGTTCATTCAAAGTGTTTGTAGCATTCTTAAACTGGGTGTAATCCATAATATCATTTCTTGTTATTAAAATCTGAGCAATATGCTGATTCAATTGTCTGAACAAATCATCGAACAATCCAATTAATCTACCCTGTCCTATTGAAGCCAAGGCCTGAACTGCAGAAAGCTTCTTAGGTTTCTTATCTATACCAACTCTCTTCATTCCAAGAGCGATTGCACCAGAAGATACCAAAACTATCTTATGGCCTTGTCTCCTAAGCTTTACGATAGTCTCCACGATTAAGGACATATTTGCAATCCTTGGCTCTCTGGTCACCTCATCTACCAAAGATGAGGTACCTAGTTTAATGACAATAGTATAGCACTTTCCAATCATTTTAAACGTAATATATAAAGACAAAAAAAATTAATGTGCTTCCTTCAAAATATATTTAACAAATCCTTGAAAAATTCAGTCTAATCTTTGACTCACTCAATTTTTATCTACAAAATTTCTTACTCACTTTAGGTGCAAATACCTTTCGTAACCTTTAGTAAAATAGATTTGACAGCTTAAATCAATCAACGACAACGATATTGTTGTATATCCTTACCTATATTCTTTGATCTATGAAAATAGCTAATTTTATAGACTTTTGTTATTTTTTTGTTATTTTACAAGATAAATTGCAAAAAATGTCGTTATTTTTAAAGCTATAAAGAAGATTCCCTCTTTACCACACAATATTCATGATGAATTATGATAAATAAAGGACTGTAACGACATACTTCTGGTGTCTCTAAAGACCCAGTAAACTAGAGCTCCATCTGTTTCGTAATTATAATACGTACTTTCTGAAAGTATTACTTTGACATTTTCATGAATTTTGCTCTTTATTTTCAACTGACTTTTATCGGTAGTTTCTTCAAATTGATGAAGAGTAATCTTTAGGAAGTCAAAATCCATATACTTGTTCAATGATAATAACAATTTTGCTACCAAAATATTGCAATCATCCAACAAATTCCATCTGAATCGAAGATTTTCGTAAATTCTAAAGTTACTGCTAGCCATGGTACACAAGAAGTGATACAAGCCTGGCACTGGTGAAATAGAAGACAATTCTCCAAATTCTTCATTTTCTATTGCATTTGTATAGAATGACAATAGCAACACATTGTGAACAAGATGCAAAATTATTGCCTCTGGCTTTGCATTATATTTATCTTCTACAAGAGATAATTCACCCTCTAGTTTAGCTGGCCAAAGCAACATATCATATTCAAGCTGCAAAAGTCCTTTTCTAACGTTATTGTCTTTTGTATTCCCCTCAGTTATGCACAAAAACTGATTTATAAAATAAGCTATATATAAAAAATGATGCTGGAAACCACTGCCCATGGAATTGATAATTTTGCATGCTCTTTTCGTTAGCAATGATTTGGTTATCAGTGGCTTTGAGTAGATAAGCGAAGTCCAAGAGTCATTTGCTAAGACTCCAAGTACTAGATTGTCCGGTAAGTTATCATAATCCTCCGAATATAAACTTTTGAAAGTATTTAAGACATCTTCAATGATACTATATTCAATATGAATTTTTAAAGGTAAAAGAAGAAAACAAGATATTGTACAAATATTCCAATTAATTGGATTTTTATTAAGGAAATCATTTAAAAACAAACTCATTTCATCTGTATTTTGTGACTGGACTGAGTTTGGGTTTAACTCACTAGCAATATTAATGCAAATCTTTGAAAAATCATCGAAGTTAGGGTTTTCACTTGTGAATATTTCACTTGGTAAAAAAGGAGTATGTAGTTCTATATTAGTTTTGTAAAGATTCTCCAATTCACAATTAGACACCGTAAGATATTCGATCACAAATGGTGGAAAATTATACTCAGCAGCGAAACTAATAGTATCAAGATCATCTGCAGAAAACTTAATTTCACCGCTGACTACTGAACTTTGGACTTTTCGTTTTATCTTGTCTGATTTCTTGTATTGTCCAACTTCTTTCCCGTTAATAACAGTCTTATGCTCAAATATACAAGGTTCATTGTGCACCTTGCAGTTTTCACATATATTTGATCCTTGATTGACACATTTTATTTTTCTCCTTCGACAAAAATTACAAGCTTTAAATAGCTTAATCGTAGAAAATGACCTGCTAGAGGGTTTCATTTATTTATTGAATTCACCTTACAATGACAACAATGTATTAAAAAACGGTAAGTACTGTTAGCCTCTTTACTCTTTGAATCCTATATAAATTTATTTTCCTACCATTCGCCAATTAACCAATAACCTAGATAGTTTATGGTGACTATTAACAATCATTAGTTCAGTTAATTCAATTTGAAAAAAAATTAATCTTCATGTGGGGAAACGTTTGCGAGAAAAATCGCAGATTAATTTTTAGTGTAGGAGATACGATCAGTAAAAATTTCAATATGTATCTGAAAAAAATCAATAGTATGATAATTTAATACAATTACTATAAAATATTAGGTTGAAAGTCTTAATACGATTTTTTCAACTTTTAGATGACAAAACTCAACCTTTTTCTTTTTAATAAAAAGAATTATAAACAAATAAAATCATCTAAAACTTTAAATATCAATAAACTAGACAATCACTTGTAGCCATCATCCAACTCTTCTATCACGTTATTGAACCAGAAACCAGTCATAACAACAATATATATAAGGATTAATATAACACCCTTGAAGTAATTGGACTTTCCTCCAGCATAGATATATGTGAATAAATAAATTGATATCAATGTGGCAATTATATCCCATCTTGGAAAGATCAACGAGAATATGTTTTCAACATTATCGAAACCTTTTAAAATGGAATATGTCACTAAACTTGGAATTTGAATTAAAACGACTTGTAAGGCATAGGCACTACCAATTTCCATAGATAAAGCAACGTTTCCACCAATAGCAAAAGAAATAGCATTCAAAAATTCTGTAGTATTTGGAACTAAGGCGAACACAGTTAGACCTAAAAACTTTGGATCAATAGGATAGCTTTCTAACACAGTATCAACCGTTTGCACCAAAATTTCTGCAATAACCGCATACAATAACGTAGCAGAAAGTAAAATAACGGTAGACTTACTACGAGACCAATTAGGAGCATCATGTCCTCCAGCCTCTTCCTGCTCTTGTTCAATTAGACTAGCTTTGCGTGCCAAGTTATTCTTGTCTTTTTGTAGTTTCTGTTTGGAACTTTCAGAGGTTACTGGCACTTTCGAAGAAGAATTTCTATGCTCAAGACCAACTCTATTAGAAATACTTGCTTTAGGGAGGATATGAGGTGATTCAAAACTCATTATACTAGGCGATCTAAAAATATCATCCTTTCTTTCAGGGTCATGTGAAGCAGTTGCCCAAATTAACGAAGCATGAGTTCTTAAGGTAAAAAACAAACCACAAATATAAGCCAAAAATAAAGCCAAAGCAACAATCAAAGAGAATGGTTTAAGAATAGAATAGTATAATGGATCTAAAGTTAAACTTGGTTGTATGAAACGACATGTGGTGCAATCATCACTACTATCCATGAAGTCGCAGCTCTTACATTTAATTTCATACGAGCCGTAAATTTGATGAAATAACGATGGAGCAAACATTACGACCATAGCAAATAATAACATTGTTGATGATACACCTGCAGAACGAGGATTATAACGTTGGGTTTTACGCTTAAATGCACCTCCACACATGGATAAACCAGGTAAGAGTAGAACACCACCAAGAATAGAACCAATCATTGATCCTTCCACTAATTTTCCTTTTGCTTGATCTAAAGCCACACAGTATAAGAAGATTTCTACAATTGTAGAGAAGAATGCATTAATGACGGCACCAACACCCATGGAAGACTGCGCTGAAATGGATGCGACAGCTTGTCCAATAAAATAAGCTAATGGAATAATCGAAAACAAGCATGCACAGAATAAGAAAGAATCATTGGTAAACCAAGAAATCCAGCCTAATTTCACTTTAAGTATGTAGTAGTCAGCAATAACAAAGAGTACTGCTGCTAGTAAATTAATAAAAAATATGTTTGTACCATCTATGGTATATTTATAATAATGGAAAGCACAGCACCTGTATGAACATAAAAGGATCAGTTGATGTTGATGTTTCCTAGGATTCTTTTTAAGATAATCTTTTTCAAATTCAAACTTTAATGCTAGAGGATGACGTCTTAAATGATGGCATATTGTACTGGTAATATTAGCCATTGGAATAGTAAATACAAATAACCAACTGATTATACCGGTTATGAATAATACTGGTTGCAAAATACCATAGAAAAATAAATAAAATACAAGACGTCCAACAGACCAGTCTCCTCTTCCAAAAAATCTAACTTTAACATCACTCAGATCAAGATCTTCATTATAATTTGTTTCAGTAGATGAGTATGTATCTCTTAATGGTCTTCCTTTGTGATCTTTTAATAATGGTCTTGATTCTTGTGAATTCGTTAATCTTCTAGGAGGAGCAAAAAATAATCTTCCCTCTTCTTCTAACCTCCATCTATGAAATTCAGATATAGATCTGCCATCAAGCCCATCTTCATCCATATAGTGCTCGTCTTTATTTAAAAGTACAAACTTACCAAAAGGGTATAACCAATATCTACCCAAATTAAACAAAAGCGAAGCATACTGTCTTGATTGCTTGTTAGGAAAAATAGAATGAATACTTAAAATGATACCACCTGTAGTACAGAGAATAAATAAAACTATTCCAATAGTAAGAGTCCATAATGCGTTGGTGATATGAACACCCCAGTAAACTTTAGACGGAATTGTTGAGAATTCATGGATATCTTCTTCGGCTTTGGCTGCAACTGATCTCTTCTTTTTGTATAAGGAGGGCTTCCATATCTTAATACCGAAAGGGTGGGTCGTATTGATGGCCTCCTGTCTATCTTTTAAATTAAGGGATTCAACCGACGAGGAAGAAATCACAGATGCATCATCGTTATTAACATCAGTATCTACTTCAAGTGCATCTTCGGGCTCTGTAGCATATTCTTGTTGTTGATCTTCTGACAGCTTTAAATTGTCACCAGGAATTAAATTGGAGGTTGTGACATTAGACTCTAAACCTACAGACCTTGACAATTGACTGGAAAATTCAGGTTTGAGACTCGTAGACGATTTACCTTCTCCTTGGACTTCAGGGAAGTAGCTCCCAGTCTGGTTCATAACGTTTTTAGACCGTTTCAGATAGAGTGCCTTCAACGCAGCATTGTAGCCTTCTAAATACTCAAACTTACCTTCCTTTATAGAAATATCGTCTTCATCGGCATCTTCATTAATATCATCGTCCACAGAGAATACTAGATGAGATAAATTTCCTTTCAACGGCGGTCTTGCCTTATGCTTCCGATGTTTACTTGTAGACCTTAGTCTTGGTGATTCTTGTTCGCTTCCTGTCGAACGGGCTCTATCCAATTGATCGGTCGAAATAGAATGCTTAGATCTAACTGACGACACAGGCTTTAGATCCTTACTCGTGTCTTGATTACTACTAGACATTGATGACATAATAGATCACAATCCTTAAATAAAAAGGATAATCTAAAACTTCTACGATATATTACGAATTTACGCGCGATGACGATATTATGACTATTTACTGAAATCTATCCACCTAATCTATGTCCTTTCCCCCTAAAAGAAGATTCGTCTCCATTGCCAAACCAAGAAGCGCCACTAGCGGTAGCTGTCAGTACACTAATGGAATTGAGGTGCTCTGTAGCCTTCTTATTTTCAAATGCAGTAGTTCTTTTGGAGTTAGTGATTGGATAGTCCAAAAGCTTGTAGAGCCACACCGGTGCCTTAAGATAGCCTTTATCGAATATGGAGTCGTCTATCATGTTTTCTGTGGTATTCATGTATATGTTACCCACTCTTCTTCCGCCATTATTGGAAGGCAAAAACAAGTTGTAGGAACCAGGAAGGAGGTTGTAGAGGGGTAAAGTATCTGATTGGAAACATTGATACATATATCCACCAAATATTCCGATGATAGAATCTACTGTGAATGAATAGCCACCAATTAATAGTTTGACAAACAAGTTGAACAACGGCAAATAATACGCCTTAATAGGAATGACTCCCAAGAAATTGATAACCGAGTTTTTCAGCGAACGAGACCAGATATAGGTAACACATGAAAGCATCATTTGGTGGTGGGCAGGGAAATGAGTAGGATCTACAAACTGATATGCAAATGAAGTCAATACAATCACTGTTCCTGACAATAATGTAAACCAGAGACAATCAGGAAAATTACGACGGAATTTTCCTTGGTAGCTTTCCAAATGGTTGGCAAATGTGTAGAAAAAGTAGACATCAAATATAGCTTGTAATCGTTCATTTTGAAGAATACCGACTGGAACTAGGAATGCAGTGAGGACCCTATAACTTTGGAATATCAAATTTAGGACCGCTAACATTATTTGCTTAGTAGAGCCAGTTTTTATGGCTTCTCTCACGGCCTGTGACTTTATAATATATACTGGCAAATTGCATAGTAATTGTCTTACATCAAACAACTTTAATGCATCGGCAAAGCAAACAAACACTGTTGAAATAGTGAAAAATCTCGTGACTGGAGGTATATTTCTAATTCTGTCAGCAAGTGACACGGATGGATTTGTCATTTGTATCAACGTTTATCTGAGTAGGTACTCATAAGACAACCGTGCTGGCTTCAGTACTTACCGATTTTATCGAGAGAACGTTACACAAAACCCACGATTCCTAGGGTAGGAATAGTTATTAGATCTTGAAAGATAGAAGCTAGATCGGTGTTGTTAAATAAGAATGACAGGACAGGTCCACCCACATCACAATCTTTGTAAAATTAAAGAGTACTGATTAGTAATGTCAGCTGTAACATATGGCATTGTATTTTGCAGCTAAGAATGCCATAATCAAATCATTCAGAGTTTTTTATAATACAAAAACCAGTCCCAAATATTTTCAAAGGTGCCCTGCTCTGTTTCAATACTACTTCTAAAGTACTGTTGTCATTAAAACACTAACTATTACGTCTGGTTAAAACATATTAGTAGTACAACTCTATATGCAGTACAATGAATTGAATATTTCATCGCTTTATTATGATTTTAGCATTGATAGTTTTTATTTAGCAAACCTATTCTATATCAAAAATGAAGTTAGTTAGATTTTTGATGAATATGCCCAATGCAACAAACCAGCCAGTTACCGTAGAGTTAAAAAATGGTAATTCGATTAATGGTCAAATATTATCTTGCTCCCCCCTGATGAACTTATCCATGAAAAATATCAAGTTAGTCCAACCGCACCAAGATCCCCAGTTGTTACAATTCATAAATATCAGAGGAAACCAAATCCGTCAGATCATTTTGCCTGATGATATTAACATCGATAGCATATTATCCAAGAGTGTGTTGAAGATTAAGGGCCAAGGGTCAGGACCTGCTGCCAAGAACCCTACAAATACTAGACAGTTTAAACCGGCAAGAGCACCTAGAGGGGGAAGAAATAGAGCTTTCTGAAAATCCGTACTAAATAATAAAATTTGCATTAATATATATATATACAAGTATGAAATATCTGTAGAACTACCACCAGGTTCTGGTCTTCTTTTCTCTGTTGCTGATTTGTTGTTTGTACTTTGGTCTGCTGGCAATAATTGTTTCGTCCATCTTGGCAATAGCATCTTTTCTGGTTTCGAGTTTTTCTGGTAATTCTCTTTCCCATTTCTGTTTCTTATTCTTCAAGACACCTCTCATCCAGTTCTTATCATTATATTTATCTTCGTAAAATTTCTTTTGTGGTAAAGGTGGCAATAAATCGTTTATTCCAAACTTATATGCTAACTTGAACAAATCTGCCGATCTCCTTAAAGAATATTTTGGTCCGTGCCACTTTCCAGTCTCTGTGTTTTTGGCAGGTAAAAATGGGTTCATACTTGGGTCAGTAATTGAAGTAGGTTTTGATGCATATTCAGCGAATGGTCTAGGTGGATACTTGATAAAGAAGTTATGTAACTTCTGTGGGAGCTTACTGAAGGCTTCCTTTGAAGTTAAAGACATTGTGGGCGTAGAATACAACGGTAACTAAATCGTACTTTCGAATTAAATACATTATCATAAATATCAAAAATTTTCAGCACAACTATATGCAGGACATATTAATATACTATACTTACTCTGGGCCGTCAATTATACACTTTATACAATTACCACCACTTCTGACCAAATCGTATGCCTTAACAGCATCCTTGAATTCGAATCTATGGGTTATCAACCTCTCAAAGTCTATTTCAGCGGCTTCTTTACCGTTCTTGTAGTTTGAATCTAAGATTCCAACTGCAGTCCTATAATCACCGACACCATATCTGAAGGAACCAAACATGGTTAATTCCTTTGAAGCAAATTCTGTGATTGGAAATTTGACAGCACTACCAGCATTTCCAATTTGGACAAAACGACCACCTGGCAGTAAAATATTGACACCTAACTGAATACATGGTTCCGCACCAGTACATTCCAAGACAACAGTAGGTTCACCTCCAAATACCTTGACGAGCTCTTTGTAGTCACCACCGGTTCTGGAGTTAAAAATATGAGTAGCAACACCAATTTCCTTAGCAGTTTCCAATTTCAGGTCGACTATATCGACAACGATGACTTTAACGGCACCGAATTTCTTTGCGACAGCGGCTGCTAAAAGACCAACTGGACCAGCACCAAAGACAGCAACGGTATCACCAAAACTAACAGATCCAAGCTTAGAAGCGTGAACACCAACAGTCAAAGGTTCAACTAAGGCACCAAGCTCTAAGGATACGTGATCAGGTAATTTCACCAAAAAGTCCTCTGGACTCTTGAAATACTTACATAAGGTACCTGGAGGGTTTGGACCGTCTGAATTTGGAGTAGCAGCAAATACCATATGTGGACACAAGTTGTAATGTCCAGATTTGTAAGCATCGCTGAACCTGGATGGAATACCTGGTTCGATTGCTACTCTATCGCCTACCTTTAAACTAGTAACTGCAGATCCCACTTTGGAGACAACACCCGAGGATTCGTGACCCAAAACCATAGGCTTGTTCAAAACAAAATTACCAATCTTTCCATGAGCATAGTAGTGGATATCTGATCCACAAATACCCGTTTTCTTGACTTCGACTAAGACTTCATTTGGCTGATTGGTTTCTGGAGAAGGTAATTCTTCAAAGGAAATATCATCAATTTTGTTTAAAACTAAGGATAAATTAGTTGTCATTTCGTGCAATTAGTATTAGGGGTTGAAATTAATAGCAAGACTAAAGAAAACTTAATCAGAATTGTTATCAGGGCAATTGCAAGGAATTTATAGGTGTTAAGTTCACCCAAAAATTATCCCGATAATTGAAATATCGAGAACTCCAGCACAACAAGGCAACAATTGTCTGATGACATAAAAAGTAAATAATCGTGATATCACTGAGTTTAATTGCTTACATGGGAATTCAGAAACTACTAGATGTATTAAATCAGTTGAAATAATATACATTTGTAATTGTATAGATTTATATAAATTTTTCGTTTATTATATTTTCTTATCGTCATGAACAAACAGTCCCTTCAAGGATGCTGGTAAAGATCTATCGTTATGTTATTTATTTGGCAACAACGTGTAAAGCTTCTAAGACTTCCAATTCGATGTTAGCTTCAGCAACGACAACTTCATCAGAAGAAGCGGCTCTCTTTTGAGCATCAGCAATCAAGTGCTTGACAGCTTGAGCGTCGAATTGGTCAGGCTTGAAAGCCTCAATGGCACTAATAGTTAACTTATTACCTGGTTGAACAGTAGCAATACCACCACTGACGAAAAATTGTTCAGTTTCACCTCCCTTGGAGATGATTTCTAATAAACCTGGTCTCAATTGTTCGACAATTGGAATGTGATTGGCTAAGATACCTAAATCACCATTGATAGATGGCAAGTTGACTTGTTGAACTTCGGAATCAGAGTATAAGGTTTGGTGAGGTAAGGCCAATGATAATTTCAAGGCTTCAGAACCGGTAGTTTCGGTAGCGTAACCTCTTCTAACAACGTTACTGGACTGTCTAGCGACTTGACGTAAAGTTGGTCTAAACATTATCTCTTATAGTACTATGGTTAAGAAATGAACACTAAGAGTTGATTTATGAATTTTAAATCGACCGAACCCGATTGAAAAATTAAAGCCAACTGCGAGATTTTATTGGATGAATGTCGACTGCCTATTTGGGAAGGAAGTGTAAAGTCGATCGCCGTACAAAAACAACAAAGTATTGTCAATATAGTATAACATATGTATATATAATAATAATATATAATCTTATAGTACAGGTGTATGTTAGTTGGATCAGTCGCTGCCTCCAAACTGATTAAGGAAACTATCGACATCAAATTCCTCGCCATTCATTTCTCCATTGTTGCCATTGTCATAGCTACCCAGATCAAGCAAGCTCATATTCAAACCGTCAAGTAACAGCTCGTCGTTTCCTAAGAGATTGTTCATGTCAACATCTAAATCGTTGGTGGCAGGTAGGCCGTTCAGCTTAGCGTCATTCTTAGCGTCGGTTTCCAATGTTTTGTAGTCAATGGAAGATAAAATATCCGAAGGATTTGGAATATCAGCACCATTCTTAGAATCAGTAGGTAAGTCATTAAAGTCGAATCCTGGTGACATAAATTTATCGAATGAAAGGGAGTTTTTATTTTGTTGTTGCTGTCTCTTAACCTCTTCTTCGCTCTTTTTGCGTTCTCTCTCCTTCTCTCTCTCTTTCTCTTTCTCTTTCTCTTCCTTTTGTTGTTTCTCCTTCCTCAAACGCTCTTCTTCTTCCTTTTTAGCTTTTTCTCGAGCTTTAGCTTCTTCCTCTTCCTTGCGTTTCTTTTCTTCCTCCTTTAAGCGTATTCGTCTTTCCATCTCCTTCATATCTTCTTGTTTTTGCCTATTATCCACAATCTGTTCAACACACCATCTCGAATCATTTAATTTCGACACTGTATCGTCTAGTATATCATCAAACTTGATTAGGCTATTAGATAAAAGTGAGATAATTGCTGGGGGTATAAGCTGGTTATTTGTTCCCGTTATTATATTAGTCTGTTTCTTGTTATTGCTTATCACTTCAAAGACATATCCCGATGATTTAAGAACTTCATTGAGAGAACTGTTAAGCTTAGCCTCTAAATTCATAGATTATAGTCCTTTTTTAACAATAATCAATGTTGATATCCATTAGTATATCGCCTAGTAGTATCAAATTCTAATTGCCATCCTATATATAGTACAAGACGTGCGAGTACCAATACATAATAGTGTGTTTGTCTTAACAAATATCTATCTATTTTAATTGGATTCGGTTTGTAACTCAATGATCGGATAGGTATTGGGAAGTATTATTCATTGGTTCATCCAAAGTATATCTCTTCTTAGAATTTGGACAATCTTTTGAGAAACTACCTCAAAGTCATATAGACATCTTATTCCATTTATATCATCCAATGAACAGTCAGATGAACTTCATTATTGCAGATACCTAATGTTTCATAAAATTTACCCTATTTCAGTCACCCTTTCAGTCACCCTTTCGATCCTCTTTCCATCATTCATTCAGTGCTTGATTTTCATAAATTTGCATCTTTGATAAAAATGATTATGTAGCACAAAATTCCAATTGGATCAGGTGAGATAATTATGTTACACAAAAACGCGAATCTTACCTTAACGCGTAGAAAGCTAAACAAATGATTAAGGAATGAAAGTCTTTTTATTTATTTCTTTGCGATTCATTAAGTTTGTTCATCCATACTACTCCCTTATCCTAGGCATTATTTGCAGATGTATGCCGAACAATTGATATCTAAGCAAGGTCCATTAGGCCATGTTTGGTTGGCGGCCAACTACGATAAAAGACTTTCAAAACAACAGATGTTGAACACAAGTATTGTCAAGTCATCTGAGATAATACTTTCACATCCAGTTAACCACTCGACACTGCAATCTTTACAATCAAGTGAGTCGATTACCCTTAGACTCTCAGGACAATTGCTTCTTGGTATAGTTAGAATATACTCAAGAAAGACCAAATATTTATTAGACGATGTAAATGATATCTTGCTTAGATTGAAGAACTCTTTCAAATACGCCAGTGGTGTAAATTTGGGATTCGAGAATAGTGCTAGGTTAGTTAATGTTAATCCTCAACAAACAACTATTAGGAATGTCGAGAATATCACTCTCCCAGATCAGGTTACCAACTTTGAGTTATTATATCAAGATGATTTGAATCTTGAAGACGATGTTGCTATGATGCCTAGTCAGGATGATACAAATGAAGAGACATTTTCATTTGATCAGTCAATTGAATATCCAAGAAGAGAAGAAACGCCAGCAGAAAATGATATGGAATTGGAATTAGATTTTGATCTTGGTGAAGATAACTCTAATATGCACAATTCTACTTTGGACAATTCTATGATGGATCAATCGATTGAAGTAGGACGTGAAGCTCCACCTCCTCAAATGGAGTTACCTGATATTTCTGTGTTAGAAGGATTAAAGGAAACAAACGAACCACCATTTGGATTAGATTTGGATGCTCCATTAGAGACTATTGATGACACATTCGAAAATGAAATTGCTCAGGAGGAACCTGATACCATAACAGAATCATCTACCCCTTCTGCTGTTAATGAAAGACAACCAAGGAAGAGAACAGGATTAAGTGATGAAGGTGAATTAATTACAAACAAGCGTAAATTGAAAGTTGACTCCAACGAAGAACTTGAGGGTATTTCTATTCAAACATTGAAAGAAAATCAAGACAATTTACTTCAGTCTAATTTTCAGTATGGTATTCTAAACTTGCCAGAGAAAGAAAAGTTAGAGATTATATATAATTTATCAGCACCAATAACTAATAAGAGAAGAAAATTATGGAACATAAACAATGATTTATTGAGGTTATGTCAAGAAGAGTCTAGATTACAGGAGAAGGAATTAGAAGAACAGCATGAATTACAATTTGAAAATGAGGGTGATTTTAGTAATATTGATTTTGACTTATCCTTACCGGGGTTTGATTCCCTAGAAAATTCAGATAGTGAAAGACCAATGTCTCCAGATGACATTGATGCCGAAGAGGCAAGAAGGATAGAAGAGGAAGATCTAGTTGAAGAATTTGTTGAAAATACCGCAAGATCCACAATTCAAATTGCTAGTCAATTAAGGGATCATTTTATTGCAAGAGATGATACAATGAATATGGATGAAATAATTAAGAAGGATTTAGAAATTCAACAAAGGGACCAACATAGTTTACCTCTTGGAACTGTTAATACTCCTCTGGATAATAAATTTCTCAGCCATAAAAAAGAAGCTGCTAAATGCTTTTTTGAAATGTTGGTTTTAGCTACTAATGACTGTGTATCTATAGAACAAGAACCTAGTTTATCTGAAATTGGAGGGATAATTAATATCAGATCTAGAGATAAACTTTTTCAAAGTTTTCTTTAAGAAATTAAAAGACAATTGTATATTATATGTATAGTATTTTATAAGAATGCATTCGGAAATTCGTTATTTACTTTGATACTCTTGTAAAAATTTATTTATGCCGTTATCCACTTTTAGGTTAGTTTCAGAAAGAATCTTTTCCTTCAATAGCACATCATCGATGCTCCATGTTATAATTTTACCAGTATCGAACCCTATAATCAAAATTTCCCCTTTTCTATCAAAATGAACTTTAGAAGGAATTTCCTTTCCAAGGGTTATTTCTAGTACAGGATTCATTAATTTGGAATTTAAATCCCAGAATTGAATAAAGGACTTACCACAGTTTCCAATGGTGGCAAATTGTAATTCATAATTTGGTCTTTTTGCCATATCAAAAATTGGTATTCTTGCTGGAATTTTTATGACAGGTACTGAGGAAGATAATGACCAGAGTTTTAAAGACCAATCTAAACTTGAAGTTATAATTAAATTTGAGTCTAGAAGATGCATCGAAGTTATCATTGAAGTATGGTATTTTGCAGTATTATCTTTTAGGACTTGCTTTACTTTTTCCTTGTCATTTTGTAATTGTAATATAAGACCAGCATTACAACTAACTACCAAGCGGTTTAGAAAATTGTATTCTGGTGATGTAGATTCTCTTGGTTTATATTGTACATCTTCTAGTAGTATAGTGTCAAATATTCTTGCATTCTGGGAGATATCTTCAGTCGTAATCATTCGGACAGATTTTACCTTTGGTGAGGCAAGAAAACTAGTTGACCAAACATTTAGAGTACCGTCCAATGATGACGTGACAATACAGTCATTCCCATCGATTATAACTTGGTTTATTGATGAAATTCCCAATGGATGAAACATTTTTAAAATCGGGGAAGTCAAGTGAGGCAATACAGCAGTAGAAGTAGGGTTAGTATATGCCAAATCCCACATAACAACCCTACCATCTTCCAATCCTCCAAATATTTTATTTGTATTATGTAGATCAAACTTTATGATATTAATAGCAGATGTACATTTCAAAAAATATTCAGGAAATCCTTTACCACCAGAAATATTGTAGATAATTGCAAAACCTGGGCTTTCCCTTGAAAAAGAACTTTCACCAGAATACGCCACAACTATTAATTCCCTGTAATGTGAAGAAGAGTCAATATATCTAATCAGCCTATGTCCTATAGATTCTATGTCTAGAACTTGTTTAATTGGTGCATTCAGATCCTTTGATGGAGATATATTTTGCTTACCAATAGTCTTATAATCGACAATTGTACTGATATCAAGCGCTTCTTCAATAATCAACTTATTGACAAGCTTTAATGTGTCCTTTATATTTTCATTCAATTCTTCTTCGTGAATCTCTCTTACAATCTTGATTTCCGTATTGTCCACTTTGTTCTCAACGGGAACCTCTTTGAATGGATTTTCCGTCAAAATAGGCATGTTAACTTGAATTGCTTTGTCATACAACACATGTTCCTTCTCTTTAACCGGCTTAGAATAGCTGAATCGCTCACTGCTGATACCATTTACCTGAACACCAACATCGACTAGTTTGAGTTCTTTCCGCGTAGATTCAATGTTTTCAATAATTTGGTCCACTGATTTGCCATCAACATCATTTGCCTGTTGCCTTCGCTTTTTTAGCTCTTGTAACCTCTGTCTCTTTTGCTCCAAAAGGGACTGCCTATCCATTTCTTTTGCAAGTATTCGATTATTTTTGTTTACGATTCTCACGCGTGCTCTAAAAATTATTCAAATAATTTTTTGTTTCTGATAATATTAAGTATATATCGACCTAATGGATATTGATGATATATTAAAGGATTTCGAAAACTCTTCAAAGTCTGCATTTAGCAGTAGATTCAAGAAAGAGTCGTCTGGAAGTCTATATGACGAGCTTGTGGTGGCAATGATTAATGAAAGAATGGCACCGGATCTTTTGACATACAAGAATGAGTTATTGAAGCAGGTCTTGACTCTGCTTTCGAACCAGCAACAGTACCTTTTAGACTCACATGAATACGGTGACACTAATGTGGAGTCAGGTGTGGTGACCAGTGATTTCAAGCTACAATTGATGATAATTGAGACAGATATAGAAAGATTGAACTATTTGGTTAGACTTTATCTCAGATCACGGATATCAAAGATTGATAAATTTACTTTGCATTACATTAACGAAACTTCGACTAACACCTCCAGTCTTTTGTCGCCCGAAGAGACGGAATACATGCATAAACACTTCAAAATAATTACTGAACTATATAACAATTGCTTCATGAAGAAAATGCCCGAGTTTTTGACTTATTTAGATGATACTAGTGGTGGTCAATCAATGATTAGCACGCCGGACTTGAACGAGCCAGTTTTCATCAAATCTGTTAGTTCTGAACCCATTTTGATAAGCACTGAAGACGATGAATTAGAGATTGTAAAGGACGGAATCTATGTTGTCAAATACATATTAGTAAAGAAGTATATTGAAATTGGCGACATTATATTGATATAGCCATAGTAAAGTTTTGGCTCAGACTATATAATAGAATAATCACATCCACTTGGACACTCTGTATTTGCATCGTCTATAAACCATTCCTTGAGGCACCTAAAATGTCCCCTGTGGCCACATTTTAAGCTAACAACTAAGTTGAGACCCTTGCATGGTTCATTACAGTAAATACAATTCAGCTGTTTAGAATGACACTGGTCACAATACCAGTACCCAAATTCATAAGACTTTTCTTTGGAGTTTTCGTTTACTATCAAGTTATTACACGAAGAACAATAAAATCTTAAGTTTAAATCCTTGCTAACTAAGTCTTCGGAATTGAGCTCCTTTGGTACCAACTTAAGGATATTACTTGCTGTAGTAAATAGTCTCTCTCTTCTTAAAATATCAAGATACATAGAAATCGACTCCAAACAAGTTACCTTGGGTAAATCAAGCATATCGTAAAATAATAAAGTTAATGTTGAACCCATTACTATATCACCTTGTAATGATGCATAATTCAATGCCTCTTGTATAAGGTTCTGGGTCTCCCATGCCTTAAACAATTTAACACTATTCTGCTTTTCAATAGCCTTGGTAAGTTCCGATTTATTTGTTGAGATAGTAGACTTCTGATCTTCGTGTTGTTCCTCAACATCATTTAAATGCTTTCTTCCTTCAAGCTTTTTCTGATGATTTGATATGCTTTGTTTTCTGCCTAACCTTGAAAATCCAAATTCTTGTGTCATGACTGAGTTTCGTCTTGAAACAGAATTGAAAAGCGGGTTTGAGCCGAAACTATTATGAACCTGTGAAAAATAACCAGGACTTCCTTCCGTGTAATGAGTGGATGAGGACGATAACGATCCAATGGATGCATTATTAAGAATATTCAAATTTTCGTTATCAAGATCTTCGATATTACTTGAATTAAACCTTAAAGATCTTTTGTGCTGTAATGGCCGAGAAAGAGGATTAATTTTTGCGGAGTCTATCGTGGTCAAATTATCTTTCTTATTATCATCAAAATAGCGATGCTGCTTATCATGAATTTTTATTGGCTCACTTTTGTCTTCATCTATAAGATTTTCTGAATCCTTTGATTTTGTTACAGAGCCTACAAAGTTCTTCACCGGTTCAATTGATTTAGATAACTTTGTGCTATTATCTAAATATTCATCATCATCTAAAATAGCATTTTCATTATCTTCAATTTCTCTTGGGTTGAGCATTAAAGGGTTTTTTAGTTGAAGCGAATTGTCAATATTAAAACTAGCTCCACGACTCTGAATCAAAGTGTCCTTCAAGTTACTGCTTGAAATACTTCTTGGATCATTAAATGACTGACTTCTGGACCCAGCCTTGCTTTCTTTCACGTGTGTTTTGTCAACTGATTCACTGCTGACTATATTATCACCCATACTACCGTAATTTGTAGTCAGTGTTGAATTTGAATTATATGAACCAATAAAATTCAAATCGGATTGAATTGACCTTGATTCATTGTACTCCTTTTCGTCTTTAATGTTAACATCAACATCATCTTTAGAGCTATCGAGATTGAAGTCATACTCTTCTTCATCTTCGTCAAAACTTGCAGAGATCAACCTCCATATCTGGCAATCACGGAACTTATTAACATTTGCAGCAATGTTAGCATTGATTAAACAAACTTCTGACAAATTAAACCCATCTGGGATCGATACAAGATAATTTTCAGATAAGTATTTGAATGTTTCAATCTCCAGACATGGTAGTGGAACATTAATTGGGATTAGGTAAGGTGAGGGATATGTTATTGCAATATGCTTTCTACCTGTATTTTGGGTTTGCATCATAGGTGAGTTTGGTAGAATACCCGATTCTTGTGTTGATTGTGAAGGATTTCTGCTCAAAGGGGGTCTCATTAATCCACTGCTATTAGCAAAAAGTTCACCTGTAGCTAATCGATTTGGAGGTGTCGACGACAGGGAGGTTACCCCATGCATTAAAGTTGGAGGCCTTATAGTTGACACTTTATCACCAGATGTAATGGAACTACCATACTTGCTGCTTTGATTGTATTGCTTCTCCGCGAAAGCATTACCTTCTGTCTGTGCATTATCGAACTGGTATGGATTTGTTACATCGCTGGCAAGGTCCATCAGTGCATTAGATTCAACTTCATTTTCTTCATTGAAACTATTTTCAACAGAGTTAGCATTATTTGAACCAATTTCAAACTCATTTGTCTCTTGGTTCACAAAACACATACTACCAGCTTGTACATTCCAAGCAACTGAAACTTTGGATAAATTGTCTAAAGGCTTTGTAACATTGACATAATCATCTGAGTCTATATTAAATGCAGAAAAAATATTTTGCTTAGAAATGGTCCATAATCTTCTTGTATGTGAAGTGCTTTTAGCCCAGGTAAAATTTTGAAATGGTTTTCCAGATAGAGTTGTTATAACCTCTCGAGGAATATATCTTCTTTTAATGTTATATATTGTAATCGTAGGATCTTCATTCAAATACAGACACGCAAAGTCGTAGTTAAAAAGCGAATTATTATTGTTTGGATTTGAGAAGTGCGTTTCTCTCTCTTCGTATGTCAATCTATCTTCCATTCTAGAATATTCAATATGGTCTAAATTGTCACCAAATTCATAATGTACTGGATAAGGCGACCATCTAACCTTCATTACTGGACCGTATGTATTAATAATAAATTCGGGGGTATTTTTATGTTGATTAACCGATGAATCTCCATAATTCCAAATACAAAGCTTCTGATCTCTTCCCCCTGTTATCACATACTCTTTTTCAGGGTGAATATGTAAGGATAATGCTGGGCCAGTATGGTATGTCCACTTACGTTCAGGCGTGTATAACTTCAGGTGATTTGCAGTAATTGGCATTCTCAAGTCATGTTTACACAAGGCACCAGAATCATGCACAGAAAATATAGTTAACTTATTACGAACTGTAGAATGTTCTGAATATTGTGTAGACCTTATGGGATCTGAATGTGAACTGGGTAAGAGTGTAGTCATTGGCTTAACCGAACTCGATCTCAAATCCCATAACTTAATGCTACCATCCTGCGATCCAGATATTAACACATTACTCTGTTCAAACCCATCTACAAAGTCTAGGGAATTAATACATCTCTTGTGATCCGCAAATTTCTGAATCATTTGGGATTTCCCATTATTACTAATTTTATAAAGAGCGACTTGCCCATTGGATAAACCACAAGCAATTATATCTTTCTGTGCCTTAATTGTATTTATGTTATTGAGTTTACCGGTAGATGGGAATCTTGACTTCGAGTAAAATGAAGCATTCAGATCTAGAACATTCAATTCTTGTACAATTTGAGTGTAATCATTATTTAATGACAAAAGCTTTAAATAGTTTTTACCTCCAATTATAACGTGATTAGCGGCATTTTGATCATTATTCATTCCAAATGATAGGGGATACTGTAGTTGAGAGATACATGTAACTTCCTTCTCACAGTTATAAATTAGCTTCTCATTATTATAAGCATTTGTGAATTTCGATTTCATTGAACTTTTGGAAGACGGTGATGCATCACTCTCAAACGATTGGGATTGACTTAAAGTCCCATATATATTAAAGGCAAACTTCGCCAAATTTGAGTGGTTCAAATTTGGGATATTAGAACCTGACATAAATTTTTAGACGTCTTTGGCTACTTAATTGTTTATCATGAAATGATTGATTATTTTCTCATTATCTCGATTTTTTGAAATTTGTAGTGATTATCGTTCTTCACTTAGAGTAATATATTGACATCAATACTATGTCTATATTACTTTTCAAGCTATACAAATTTGTTAAAGTATTGGCCCAGGTAGGTGTATCTCTTGGTACCCTAGTTTTGCTAGGATTGTATTCGTTTCAATCAAAATTAATATACCCATCTTCATTGAATGATGGCAGAGGGAAATGTGCTACACCTGACGAATACGGAATGAACTATGAACTTGTGAATTTGAAGACTCTGGATGGAGAGATACTTCAGTGCTATCTGTTGAAACATGACAGAATGTCAAAGGGCTATACGAATAAGACGGTTTTAATACTATCACCCAATGCTGGTAACATCGGCCATGCAATGCCTATTGTATCTATGTTTTACCAAAAGTTCAATTATAATGTATTTATTTACTCTTATCGAGGATATGGAAAATCTACTGGAACACCTTCGGAGAAAGGACTAAAATTGGATGCTCTGGCAGTAATGAAACATTTATCTGAAGATAAACAGTATCGTGATTCCTCGATCGTATTATACGGAAGATCCTTAGGAGGGGCAATAGCTATCCATATAGCAGCAACACTTCCTTCAATGGTACTGTCAATTGTGTTAGAGAACACATTCTTATCCATTAGGAAAACAGTTCCGCATATCTTCCCATTCTTAAGGTACTTCACCAAATTTGTTCATCAAACATGGGAACTGGAGAAGTTAGTACCCCTGATTCCTTCAAATATCCCACTATTAATTTTGAGTGCTCAAAATGATGAGATAGTACCACCATCACATATGATGAAAATATTCGAGCTAAGTAATAGTAAGGTGAAAATGATACATAAGTTCGAAAATTCTACTCATAATGACACTGTGATCCAGCCTGGTTACTGGGACCTTGTACAAACATTTATCCAGGATAAAGTGAATCCGATTGGTTATTAGAATTGTAATTTTATTCGTAAATAGATTGACGTAAATTTATATGTATAGACAATAAAGTATAAAAGGTAAACAGAAATTATTATAGGACTTTCCAAGCGTGCAAAACCGCAAAGAATGTATTCCATATGCATCATTCCACTATATTTATACTAGATGATTATAGAATGAAGATGATTATAATAAAATTTGAGGTTCACTTCCCTTCTTGTTGGAGTCATCGTGGGACATGAAATCTACTTTTTGTTCTTCGCTCAATCTTAAAACCTTCTTCAATCTTTCTCCAACGGTCTTTAATTTAACTTCATCACAATCTTTAGTCCAGATACCAATTCTGATTGCTTGCTTTCTGATGTTTAAAACAATCCCGTTGACTTCATCTTCATCATCTTCGATAGTTTCACCAATAACAGATAATAAACCACGTAACCATAAATCATTTATAGCCGCACCAACTTCACGCTTGTTGGTGAAAGAGTATTGCCATCTACCACCCTTTGCGTTCTTTTCATCTTCCCATTCTGGTTTGATTCCTTCTTTGAATAAATGGTAGTCAGACTTTAATGGTAATTGGTTGGCCGGTGGAATAGAGTTGTAGATGCCCCAGAATTCTTCAACAGAGTTGAAAGTAATAACTGGCTTTAATAAATCGTGCCAGTTTTCACTTTTATTAACTTGTGGCTTGGTGTACCATAAAGTCCATTTATTATTCAATGGGTGCTTAGCAGTAAATTCTTCCTTGCTAGATAAAACAGTATCCTTGTTATCCAAAGTCAATTCTTCAGTTTGCTTAGTTAATTCTTCAGACATTTTTCTACTTTTGTTAGTATTCTAAACTTTTATCCAACCCACATGAATAAATCAAATCCATCAACACAATAAGGAATCCTATTTGAAAATAAAAAGAATCCTCAAAAAATGATAGAATTTCGTTCAATGTATCACATATGATCATAGTATACATACATTAATCTTCCTTGAATTATATGAATTAAATTTCTACGGCGTTAATTCAACAAAAATCTATGTCTCTTAATCCACAAAATTTGACGATGGAGCGAAAAATTTAGAAAAAAATTATAAGCGTAAATTTGAGAATAAACAGTACTATTGAACATATCATTCCTAAGTAAATCTCTGTCCGATTTTTTATGTATCAAAAACCATATATTCAATGTATAATGCTAAATAGGACTATCGATGTCACTATAAAGAGCAAAAAAAGATAATACCAATTTTTAGTAATGCACATATTTAAAAACAAAAAAAAAATATTCAATCCAAATAAAACGTATGATAAAAAGATCCAAATGTTATGAAATGCTATTCTATATGAAAGTGTAAGTATAGAAACCCGAAGTATAATCTTACTATTGATGGTTTCTCAATCACTTCGATGTGTCAATCATAACAAGCAGTTTAACAAAACAAATATTCCGAATGTTAAAGAATAAACACCAGCAGATTTACCCATATTACCATTATTTTGGCTTACGGTTGATTCCTGGTAGGTTCTCACGCCACCCACATTTCCACTGAGCGTTCCTAAACCTATTTGACCAGACTTGATATCAGAACCAATTGCAGACGTGTAGGTAGATTTGAATTCCTGGGAGAAAATCGATTTGGTCGTATAAACGATATTGCCAGATGTTATGGTATGCCAGACGGTGGTTTTGGCAGTAGTTTTAGGCTTTGTCGTTGTTTCTGATGATGATGATGATGTAGTTGCACCATAAGCCATGGTAATAAAAGCGAAGAACCAAACAAACCAAGAAAAAACCTTCATTTCTCTTTAATTTCAATATAATTTAATACGCTCTCTCTAGTTTCAATAATGATTCAAGAATACAGATATTCTTCGTGTGTTGGTCTCTAGGTCACCTCGACTATTACAAGTGAATAGCTAACAAATAAAATGCTATGATAAAAATAGTTTTAATAACACTATCAGGCGAATTTCAGTATTTACTCGAGAATGTTGTCACGTGATATGCACCCCAATTGCCGCCATTTCTAGAACGTTGCAAGACTATCTTGATAATTGAATATAGATAGAGAGAAATGTGACTATTACTTCATGTGCTGCTTTTACTCTGGCTAAATTATGCTATGTTTGCTTCCAATAATATTTATTGTAACTCTGTAGATCTGTATAATGGTAACATTGCTATTTGATCGAAGACGCGAGTGGCCCAAATTACGATACGATCCCATACAATACTTTATTATGAAATTATAAAATAGAGAATTTGGGAAAAAAAAAATAGGGTTTTAGGTATTGCACTGTATTTATACAAATGTTTATTAGTGACTATGGTAATGGAAATTTTATAGTTAGTAAGAGAGCAATATGAGAATATCTCTATTGGTACTAAGATCCTCAGCCTCTATTCAAATGTAGGAACTCTACAGCCTCAATCGAGTAAAATGTGTTGCGAACGTTTGTGTCCGATCCTGACGTAAGCAAATGACATCACATTTTGTTTGTGACATTAGCCTGATGAGCTACTTTTTTTTTCGCATATCATTGTTATAATCAAAGAAGGCTGTATTATTTTGAAACCACATTATAATAGGATGGCAAAGAAGTCTTTAGCAGAGCAAATTGCTGAATTAAGTAAGCCAAAGACAGATTTTGATATTGAGGATGACTTAAAGGAAAATGTTTTTGATGACGATGCTGAGCTGAACTCTGAATCGTCAGATGGTGAAGATTTGAAAAATGAACACTATGTTAAAATTTCAAAGTCTAAGTTAAGGGATCTAAATGATGGATCTAAACTAGGAGGAAAATATAAAGGTAGTCAAGTTAGCAGGAGTGAATTATTTGATAATGATCAAGACCAAGCTTCTGAACCTAGCGATGAGCTGGAAGAAAGTGCAGAAGAGGAAATCGAGGAAGAGCAATCAGATTCAGACGGAGATAACGATTCTGGTGTTGACTTGAGTGACATGTCTGAAGAGGAGTCTGATGAATCTGCAGATGATAACAATAATCACAGAAGATCTAAATTAGCGGAATTAGTAGCCAATGAACGTAAAAATATAATTAGTAGATTATCGCAGTCTGCAACTAATGATTCATTGAAAGGTTTTGCTATTTTGTCTCAACAGAAGATATTTGATTCTATAATTGACAGCAGATTGAAAATTCAAAAATCATTAACCAACTCAAATTTATTACCTTATAATGCTACCTGTATGGAAGAAAAGAAACTCGAATCAAAAAAGACCAAGAAGTATATTACTAATGCCGAAGAAAAATGTTTCAAGTTATTGGATGCTATATCTGATTTGAGATCTAAATTGTTTGTTAAGGATTCTGTTGTGACAGCTCCGTTAAAGTTAACTAAGAAGAGAAATTTCTCAGATTATCTTGATGAATCTAAAAAATTTGATGATCACTTATCAAAGTACCGTCTGACTGTATTGAAGAAGTGGTCTGCAAAGATTTCTAATACTTCTGGTTCCACCGCGATAAATGCTGGAAAGTTTAAAGCAATTAGTCAATCAGCAGAACAACAAGTTACAAATAATCTTTCCGACATGGAAAGATTAATTAAGAGAACTAAACTTAATAGAAGACTTATTAAACCATTAGGATATGAGATACAACTTTCAGATTCATCTGTGGCTAATAATAATGATGATGCTGAAAATATTGATATACCAAAAACTGCAAACCATGCTAATGAGAAATCTGCTATCTCAGAAATAGATCAAATTTTTGATGATGAAGACTTTTACCGTATACTTCTTAATGATTTGGTTGATAAGAAGATACAATCAAGCAACCCAACGACAGGATTAACTCTCACTTTGAGAAGTGCTCAAAAAGCCCAAAAACTAAAGAAAAATATTGATACTAAAGCATCTAAAGGACGTAAGCTTAGATATCATATTCAAGAGCAAATATCGAATTTTGAAACTCCTAGAGGTGGTCGGAAATGGGATGATAATCAAATTGATGAGTTTTTTGCGTCATTACTTGGCCAAAAGGTTAATATGGAGGAAGCTGATGATTCTGAAAATAGCGATGATGAAGAGAATGTTATTACTCAAGGTGAAGATTCAATCAAGTTATTTGGTTAGAATTTATTTTGTTCTTCATATATGAATTTGGTATTAATAACTTCCTAAATTTCATAAATAATTTTGCATATATTTACTTAGAGATAGAATTCATTTATTAGACTACATATATAACTACTTTGAACTATCTTAATTTGAAATACAATATAATTATCAACTTTGATTTCATTGGTATCTGGGAATACATATCTAACAATTTTTTTTTTGTGAGAATGATATCATTGACTATGAGATACTAATACCAAGATTTGGACTTATTATTGTGTCAATAACAATATTATTCAAAGCATTAGAACCTTCTAATGCCAGTCTGAGTTCATCAATTGAAATTGCATCTTCCTTCACAATTTCTTTAATTAAATCTCTTGCAAATGGAGCCATGTCCGAGTCAGTAACAATATTATAAATAACTGACATTGCTAAACCTGATTTTTCTAAAGACTCCATTAAACTGTTCAAAATTTGGTTTTCTCTTTTCACCAATTCATCAACTTGACTCTCATCACGCTTGTTAAAACCAAAAAGCGAAATAATTGAATTTATAAGACCCTTTAAACCTGATGAAGAAGATGAACTAGTTGAACTAGACGAACTTGTTGTACTAGTTGCACTAGTTGCACTGGATGTGCTAGATGTTTTGGATGTGGTTGAAGTGGATGTACTGGATGTACGTGAAGATGTTTTCGAAGAACTCGAAGGGTTAGATCCGACATTTGATGAAGAGGAAGAGGAGGAAGAAGAAGAGGAGGAAATTCCTAAAATTCCACCTAAGATTGGATCTAAAACAGATAAGAGTCCAGACCCTACATTAGTAATAGTTACACCCACCTGGTCTAATACTGATGTTAATTCCGATCCAACATCAGTGGAATCATAAATACTTGAAATTTGTTGTGCATTTGATTGAAGGCTTGAAGTATCTACCGATGAACTAGATGGTGAAGTTGGCGCACCTGTCATTAATCCGTTGATAATGTTGTATAATCCTGGGAGAACTTTTTGATACTGAAGTGCCTTTAATGCGATGTCAACACCAAGGTTAGACTCATCGATCGCCTCAAGTAAATCCTGTAAATTTTGGGTCTTCAAAAAAGCAACTATTCCCTTGACTAAAGGTGGTTCTGTAATTTTATTAGTAGCAAGTATTTTTATGGTTGGTGGAACAATACCACTTTCGTTAAGTACCGTAAAGAAATTTGTAAGTACTGCTATATCTCTTTTAGAAAGATCTTCCTCTGATAGCAAACTTCTCTTTTCAGCTGTATCGAATTGTTCAATGTCTCGAGCTTCATGCAGTGTGAGCTCTACTTGACTCCTCTCTGTCAAAGGAAATGCTGCACTAAGCTGCATAGAGGCCGCAAAGATTGCAAATACGTTAATCAATTTCATTCCTAGCCCTAGATATTACAATGTCGGTATTCTGGTTGAAATTTCTAGTCAACTTTTTGGGGTCTTAAGCTACATTTATATATATAGTGGCTTTATTCGAAATCAATGGCTTTCAGAGTTCGTTTACTTCTCTTCGCAGTCATTGAATCTTCGATAATTTCCTAAAGCGGTAATGTAACGAGGAGATTTTGGAAAATTACTGGAACAAGAAATAGATATCGTTTATGATGAAGGTGTCGTGCTTTGACATTATGAACATGAAATTCTTACCCTTAATAACATGAATACGAGAAGATTATATTTTAGAAATGTTGGCGTTTCAGAAGTAAAATGTATTAAATATGCACTAAAAAGGATGGTCTGATAACTATGCACTAGTTGATTAAAAATTTCCATTCTTGGGGTATGAATAAGTATACCAAGGTTATTTTATCTATTCCTTAAAGTGGAATCAAAGCAACAAGTCAACATTTATAATACACTATACATGAGGCTTGTGACATGAAAACATGCATGTTGTATCTACTTAAACACTCAGCAATTGCATTTCCAGAATACTCGTTTCAATATCGTTTCAATAAATATTTGATAAACTAGATAGATATAAGCTAAGTTATTGCTATGTTGTGAAAAATCACAGCCATATCCTATCTCATTTTGAGTCGACTCCATATTTCGTTATCGCGGGAACAAGGATACAATATCGAGAAATATTATTTCTTGTTAAATAAATAATCAAAATGTCAGTTAATCTAAAAGGTAAAGTCGTATTAATCACTGGTGGTAGTGCTGGATTAGGTGCTGCTGTAGCTAGGCAAATGGCTGCTGAAGGTGCTAACTTGGCAATCAATTATAGCAATTCCGAGGAAAGGGCCCTGAACCTTGCTAAATCCCTAGCTGATGAATTTGGGGTGAAAACTGAGGTAATAAAAGGTGATGCATTTGATTCATCATTCGGCCAAGAATTGGTCGATGAAACTTTGAAGAGATTTAATGGCCTCGATGTTGTGATCTCAAACGCTGGTTGGACTAAGATAGTTCCATACGAAGACTTAGAAACTTTAAATGATGAATTGTGGGACAATTGCTTTAATATAAACGTCAAGGCACATTTCTATTTGTTTAAAGCTGCTAAAAAGGTGTTTGACGAAAACGAAGAAGGTGGTACATTTATTGTTCTGTCGTCGGTTGCTGGTAGAAAGGTATACGGTTCGAGTATTCCGTATGCTGTGAGTAAGGCAGCTTTGAATCATTTAGTTCTTATGCTTGCAAAATCACAAGGACCAAAGGTTCGTGTGCATGCCGTCTGCCCTGGTTTATTGATGACTGATTGGGGTAAGAAATTCCCTCAAGAGAAAATCGAAAATTCGAAGAAGAATTCCGCTCTTTATACCTTGCCCGACGTTGAAGAGACGGCATCCCATTATATATTTTTATCGAAACTTAAGACATCGACTGGTACTATTAACGCAATGGATGGTGGTTTGATGCTTTGATAGATTAAGATCTCTTCTAAAATTTTCTATAAACTACAGTTTAACTCCAAAAAGTTAGATATAGACTAAGAGATATTATATCATATTATCATGCTTCATTGATTTACTGATGTTGTAGTCGTCAATAATGGAGAATTCTGCACATTATCTCTGTTCTGATTTTGTGAAATGATCCTATATAAAATGCAACATTATTAATCCAATTTCTAGTATACAGATAAGAAAGGAAACTGTATTCAAAGTAAAACTGGATAGTTATAATGTAATGTATCACTCATTTGGAAATTTAAATGGAAGAAATAATCCAAATTGAAGTTTTTCTCAAATATTCAGCAAATTACATTTTATTATTAAATATTTAATCAAGGGAATGAAATATGTTCTTCATTGACATGATATACGATTTACTAGACAATAAGACATTAATTAATGATCTGAAATCTATTAGCGAATACGAAAGGTATTATTCTTTTGTCAATGCTATTAAATAATGAATGAATTCCTGATTCTGGCAAATACAACTTGTTATGATTTTCAAAACAGGCTAGTATTTTGATCTGAAGTTTCTTTGGATTTGGAATTACAATGTAATTCAAGGTGAATAAAGCAAAGCATTGACAAAATAGGAATTTTTAACGAAGGTCTAAATTTGCAGCAATATGTTATTTACTTCCTGAACAAGAAAGTGACAATGGTAAATAATAATCTAAAGCTGTTAGATGCTGTCGTAAGCATGTTTTTTTACTTCACTATAGATTGCAGAACAGAATAGTATCTTGCTTGCTTCATTGTTTTCATCACAATAATTTCTTTTCAGAAATTTTATCAGCAATGCCTCTCTTTTCCTATGTTGCAGAACAATACTATCTAAAAAGATTAAAATGCACAAACCAAGTCATTATGCTTATTAACAAGGCACGATACAACGTAAACTTTTCCAATTTGAATGGTAAAAGCATGCCCTAATTCAATAAATATTACAATAATGGTGAATAATAAACCCATCAAGGCTTAAAACTAATTAATGGCAATCGTTTATATGTTAGATGGCCAATAGTATAGAATACCAGAAATCTAATTACAAAACCAGCCTTAATGGAATGCTCAACAAGAAAGCAACAGTTCTTAAAAAACACCAAATATTTAAAACTTGGGGTTATTTTATACCGTTATTACAAAACGGAAATATACTTGACATGGAGAATAAAGGATGATATATGGACAAGAACATTATCTGCCCAACGAGCCTACTGCTGAAATTTTCCCAAAAAAAAAAACATTAATACATCTAAAATACCTATAATAATGAAATCCTTTTTGTACTCATCTTCATTAAATACTATAAGCTGGTAATAAATGTTTAAAATGAACATTTATTACCGAAGATAAAAAAATATTGTTCAATATTTCCAGACTGAAAAATCTAGAGAAGTCTTCTATTCCAACTTCACATATTGAAGGATGGATCTTCAAAAGAAATTTAATGAAATAGATTTTTTCTCTCCATCAGTCCATTAAATGCTTTTCTTTTGATATAGGAATACAAACACTCAGACCACCGCTAAAATTATAACGATAGGAAAACTATAGAGAGGCTATTTCATATATAATATAATAGAATTGGGAAGATATTAGAAATATTTTGAAGTGTCAGCCTTTTGCGAACTATGGAATTAACTGTACGATATAACTTTAAACGAAATAATTAGAACCCTATGGAGTATATAAGTATTAAAATGCAATACAATATGTCATTTTAGGATTGGTAATTTGGGAATACTTTTCACCTCTTTCTTTCATTGACGATGTCATAATCATCGTACATTTGACAGGTCGTCGGAATTCGGATAATTGAGCGGATCGAAGCCATCTTCTTAGTAATCAATGATACGAATAACTGCTCGATAGCAGTCCGTCGTAAAAATCTTTGTTGAAGTTTTAATCCAACTATCAGGCATAAAGGACACATTCAAACTTTTAAGACATGACTATAAAGTTGCTGAAAATAAAGATGATTTTGTTGTTGATTGGGAACCTGAAGATTTTTCAAGAGACCCCAGAAACTGGAGTACGAATAAAAGATTCTGCTGCACACCTTTGCTTTAAGGGATAAGCTTTTTGGTTACACTTGCATCTTCGATGGGTTCAGGTACGTATGATCAAGTCACCGAAGAGTTCAATGCTAGTTTGGAGGTAGCGGAAGTGGTAACATTACTTTTTTTGGTGGGATTTGAAATGGGTGCTCCAACATTAGCCCCATTATGCGAAGAGTTTGGTCGTTTACCTATCTACATTATTGGAATGCTTCTTTTTTCATGCTTTCAGATAGGAGCTGCTACATCAAAGAGCATTGAATCTTTAATTATTTGCCGTTTTTTTGCAGGCTTCTTTGGGATTACTCCATTATCTAACGCTGGTGGAAGACATATGGACTCCCAAGCATATGACGTTAGCTTTTCCGTTCTTTGGAGTATCTGGTTTTTTAGGTCCTTGTTTAGGACCAGTTATTGGTAGTTATATTACCGTTTCATACTTGGGCTGGAGATGGGCTCACTACCTTCCTGCGATTATTGGGTTTGCATTTTCTCTTGTCTGCTTTTTGTTTATGCCAGAAACTTATAAACCTATAATTATGGACCTTAAAGCTGAGAGTATCAGAAAGATTACCGGAAATTTAGCCTTCAAATCAATTCACGAAATTCAACGTGAGGGTAAGTCATTATTTTCTATAGAATCTTCATGCGTCCCTTCATATTCTTTTTGACTGAACCCATCGTAACTTGCTTTACTCTTTGCATTAGTATCACGTACATTGTTTTATTTTCGGATTTTGAGTCTTTTAGAGTCATTTTTTCGATTTGGGGAATGCCAGCACAAATGGCAAGTCTTCCGTTTATTTCAATGACTGTTGGTATCATTTTCACTCTTCTAGTAGTAACTCCAATCCCATACATGTTTTATATCAAGAAATTAACGAAGGCGGGTTCAGTAGCTGCTATACTTCCAGAGTATCGTCTAATACCCCTTATGTTTTGCTGTTGGGGAATTCAAATTTCTCTCTTTTGGATTGCTTGGACTACTTACAGGCCAATTTCTCCATGGCCATCGATTATATCAACATTTTTCTTTGGAATTGGTATGATGCAAGTATTTCTTACTACATACTCCTACATTATAGATTCCTACGGTAGTAATTCAGCTAGTGCTTTGAGTACTCTTACTTTAGTTAGATACAGTGTTTCTGGAGGTATGATTCATGTTGCTGAACCAATGTACAACAGTCTTGGTATTCATTGGGCATCCACGCTATTAGCTTTCATTAGTCTTTTAATTTGTGCCATTCCTTTCGTATTCTGGTTCCTTGGTCCAAAACTTAGATCATGTTCTAAGTTTGTAGCTAAAAGTACTTCAAACACGGCTAAGTATGACTTGGAGAATAGCAAAGAAACTCTTGTGGATATAAATGTGAGTAATCAAAATGATACACAATAATTTGTAAATATCTAATATAGATTTCATAGAATAAAGTAGTTATCTAATTGTTAACACGCACAAATGATCGATTCCTGAGATCTTCTGGATGTTAACAAGATACATATGTCATCAGAAAAGTAAAGGATATGGTTTAAAAGAAAGAGAAAAAGATTAACAGACAGACTAAAGATATAATAGTTAATATTTAAATAAATATTTTAAGCAATTTCTAATGTGGCATTATTATTAACATTTATAGAGTGTTTATTCGAAGAAATGTTCTTTAATGTTACTAATGACGAAGGGCCGAAGGTCTCAATAATATTTTAAATTGTTACGCATATTAATAAACCACATCAAAGCTAGTCACCAAAGTGTCATTCTGACATTCCTCTTTAAGATTGATATTGCTAACACCTTATATATATGCAGAGTTCAAAGTGGGGTTCTTAATTAAACATTCAAAAAATTCTTTATTTCTATAAATTTCCCAAATTCCATCAAAATAGTTTATGAAAATTTTAATAGAAGAGGTATACATTGTACCTTTAAGTTTAATAACTTGTCTTTGAAGTATAGCCTCTCCTTAGAAGAGTTAGATGGCAATCCTCATATAACTAACCCAAACAGGTAGAATTATATCTATAATATTAGGATCCTTTAAGACTTCGAACATATATGGTATGTCATTTGCAATTTCTACTTCAATTTTAATGATCTATTAGCACAAGAAATGGACTTCAATAAGATGATAGAGCTAGAATAAATTAGCTTCGCTAATAGAATATTTTGTTTATTCATATCATTGTCTTCGTTTTCCAGACTTAGTTGAAGTTGATTCATATTGTATGATGATCGAAGTAAACTTTTCACCAAGTCAATATAGCCGCCGTAGTTTCGAGAAGTATTTCGAAAAAGCCAGGTAGCCTGAGCTGCTATTCCATAGGATTGGATTGTTTGTTTAAATATCTCGTAGTTGAACTATAAATCACACATTCTTACCAACACTTTAGGCAATATCATATATAAAAGATTCATTAAAAGGGTTTGGAATCAAGTACCTAAAACATCATCAAGACAAGTTAGCAATATAACAGGGTAATTGAATATAAAGTTCTTAATTATTACTCTGCTGATTCCTCCTACATAGTATTTCTTAGAATCATCCAAGAAAAAGAGAACATTATCTAAATCTTAAAACAAAGCATCATCTTTACATAAATTCACACCTGGGATCCAGATTATGTATTGGCTGTTGGGAAAACTTCAATTTTATAATTCAAATAGTTCGATAGGACTCTGCATTTACAAATTTATTGGAATTATGAGTTAATTGCTTGTTATTTATTTCCTACTATCCGACCTAGTATAATTTAACGTTTGCAATTATGACAAGTAGCTCTCTCTTCGTCGCACACATTTAACTCTGCGTCGCTTACATATCTGACATCCTGATTTAGTTTGCGTTCGTTTTGAAACATCTTAGTACAAAATGAACCACGTGGTAGGTTTCAAAACTAATTGGTAGCCAAATCCTTCATCTTTGAAATTTATGATTAATGAAAATTTTCACATTAGCATTGTTCAGTTCTTATCTTTATCTTCGTTCAATAAATAGTTCAGACACTACTGAAAGTGACCGTTTGATCCAATCTTATCTGTGTCGATTGCTACTAAGTTACCACAAATTTAGATAAAAACGGATTTTTCCTCGTAATACTTTGATCCTATTGATCAGTCATGTTTCCAAATATTGATAGAATTTCCAGAACGTTAATTTATTTCTTTACAGTATTTTGAGCCGTTATAACGTATTACATAATTCTTTACGAGGAGCATACTGATAAAATGATAAGCTTAGAACATTTCATTTACTGTAGGGAAGTAATGAGTGGTTAGTGATAATACTTTGCCGGTTTTGGGCTGTAATCATTTAAAATTTATTTACGAATTGGGTATTACGAGGTGATAAAAGATTTCAAAAAGGTAGAACGAGAAACTAGAAAATTTGAATCTCTAGTTTATCAAGCTATAAAATTTAAAATTACTTTACTATGATAAATGATGTATTGGGTACTTACACTTAAGAACATTACAGTATAAATTGACCATAACTTGCAGAACTGAAAATCAAAAATTCGGACTTTAAGAAAATGAAGATTGCAAGTACATTAATTACATTAGCTCTTATCGCGAAAAAAGTGATCTCCTCGCCTTTGCGTTATAATTCGGAGCACCCATTTGATATTAATCCACAAAACCTTACTTTTGGTGCGGTTAGAGCTGCCCCAGTGAATTGGCCAACTCCACTTCTCAATAAGAATTAAACAGATCATTATCTTGATTTAAATGCAACAGTTGATTTCGGTGTTTCTCTCTTAGAAGAAGCTGCGGCTAATGGTGCAAATGCAATTTTGTTCCCCGAGTGTTGGTTCCCTGGATATCTAAAAGGTTATGACATGAATGATTGAATGTCTAGTCATGCAGCTAATTACATTTTAAATTCGTTGGAGATAGGAAGTGACAATTGGAACAAAATTATTCATGCTTCTATAGACCATAAAGTTTATGTTGCTTTTGGATTCTCAGAAAAGTCTCTTGACGGCATTTATATGGCACAAGCATTAGTTGATCCTCTAGGAAAAGTTTTAATTCAAAGAAGAAAAGTTGCCCTTCGGGTAGTGAAAGAGACCTCTGCTCCGATGGTTCAATGGATGATTTGAAAGTTGTAAGTACATCTCTAGGAAGATGGGGTCTTCTTGAATGTTGGGAGCACTTTCATCCAACAATGACCTTTCCAATGTGGTCCCAAACTGAAGATTTACATTTAGCTTCTTTTCCATACATGCCTGATGAAAAGGATGATAGAGCATTATATTGGGAATCTGCAAAGGTTAATCTTGCAGCTGCAAGATTATATGCTGTTAATTCTGGAGCAGTGACAATCATGACCGCTGTTGGAAAAGCTGTAGCTTACGATGCAGAAGGAAATGTTTTAGAAGAAATTGATGCTTCTGTTTCAATGGAAGAAAGCCCAATACTATATGTATCTGGAATTAATGCATCCTCTTTTAATAATTTAGATTATAATGTGAACTCGGAGGCATCCTGGGGAAAAAAAGAGCAAATCACTGATTCTTATCCGAAACTATCCCAAGGGTTAAGGGTATCTATGTGGAAAAAGTATATAATAGCATCGAAACCTTTTATAGACAGTTTTTGAAGATTTAGATATTAATTTATAGAAATCTAATAGCGATCGTCCTTTTATATTTAAAAATCGTCTTAATAAGATCTTCTCTAAATACAAAAATATAATTGAATTCATCAACAGAAGATTCATGATAAATAGAAAGGATCCATTAAACTATTCTCAATAGACGAATCAACAAAATATTTGTCGTTAAAAATAAAATTGGCCCTCTCAAACTCACTAAAACCAAACCCATTCTCAAAAAGATCATCATCATCATCTTGTTTATATTTTATCTCAAATGTGGTTGGATCAAGACCATGCATAACCGCATTACTAGGTTTGAATGCAAATATATTATCAGAAGTGAACTCATCTCTTGGAGATATATGAGAAATCAGATTTTCTGAAACTTCACCTTCATTAATCCGAATCAAAACTTTTGTTAGTCCAAATTTTCTAATCAACAACTTTATATTTTCGTTACATTCTTTCATATATCCCTTAGAAGATTCAGAACTCTTACTATTTACGCAATTGATCCTGTTAATGGCTATGAGTATTGAATTTGTATCAACATTGAATTCCTTCTTCAAAACGTCTCTTAAGAACTTAAGATTAGAAGAGAAGGAGGAATTTTTACTAATTAGCAAAACATGCGCGAGTACTAGAACCATTACACCATTATATCCATAGAACAAATCATAGTTTAATAAACCACTTGAATGTCCCAGAATATCCGAATATTCAATGACATCACATAATGCTTCTGCAGACTTAATTCCATAGCACAACACGTAGACCAACGAGTTTAGTCTTTTAATATCTAGCTCATTTATCTTTCTAGATATGTATAGCAAATATGGTAAAATTAAAGTAATATAAAGGTAATGGTATTGTAAATGAAGTTTTAGACGATATCTCTTAACTGGCTCTTGCCAATATTCAACTAAATCTTGGCTTAGACCTTCATGCCACCTATTCAACAAATTTTTAATTTGGATCAACTGCTCAATATTCTCTATAGCCAAAGGATCATTGCTTATATATAATTTCTTCCTGTGCTTCAATATTACATACATAATTTTAAAGAGACCAACGGACGAACAAAAGTAATTTTTAAATAATTGATCCTGGATGCTATAGAGTTTAGGTAAGCCAATATCCACGGATTCAATAGAAATAGTCGGGAAGCGACCAAGCGAAGAATTAATATTCATATGGATACGAAAAATTGACCACCAGACAATCCTAATCTCATCTTGTATATCTTCTGGATATTTTGAAATAGCCGATTGACGATGAAATCCCAAGCTAACGCATTGCTGAGAAGCTAGTATAAATAAAAGCCATGAACTTTCCCTCTTCTTTTGTGTTTCAAAGTATAAGGCAGCCATGTATAACAGCCGTACCCCGTCTAATGAAGGTGAAATAACAATATGACCCAATAAAAGTTTAACTATATGCAAGTAGACTTTCAAAATTTCGTTGGAATTATTTATTTGTGAGTGTTGGCAATTAATAATTCCTAAAACCCATACTAAATAGATATAACATGCTTCTTCTCTTCTTACATTTAACACTGAACCAGGACGAAACCCGAAATTACCATTATTCAAATTAATTTCCTTAAAAATAGCTTCATATTTCATTCTAAATTTTCCTTCATTAAATATAAAATATCCCGGATGAATATTCTCAAAAAATAAATCAACATAATAATCAGCATCTATCTTCGATAGGAGGTTTACCAAAGGGAATGTCTTTAAGCTCAACAATTGTATATCTGTAGCATAAGTATCTCTTTTAATTTCCAGCAGGTTCTTATGACTCCGGGACTCAGAATCCATAATTTCAGTCTCGCTCTGCGTATCTGATTTCGTTAAGTCAAGCAAAGCTTTCATTATACCAGGGGTTCCATCTAATCCATAAAAGGAAGCATTAGCATTTCTTCCCGAAATAGTTTTTTTAGAATCTTTCATTATTTTGTCTCTTTCAATAACCAGATCACTGCACGAAATGTATTCAGTAGCTTGCAGATCATCAGGGCCACTAGGAGTCTCTCCCGGTAAAGAAGTCTCTAAATCCTTAGCTATTTGCCCCAAATCATCAAAGTTATTGGGGTCCTTCTCCGGGTACATGACTTTAAACAAGTGGATAAAGCACTTCAATTGGTATCTGGAAGTATCACTCATGGAATAATACGAACGCCTCTTCCTTGGTGCTGTAGTGGTACATTCTACCCCAGAAGTCACACACTGTATACAGGGAGTACTGCTATCATATATGATCTTTTCGGAGTCCAGTCGCTTACATCCTATCTTTTTTCTTTTGCAACGATCACAACTGAAGACTGCTCTTTTCCTTTCCCTATCAGCTACCGCTCTCCTTTTTCTTTTGTTGGCGCTATTCTCATTTTTCACCATTTTACATACTCAACGTTCTAATTACGCTATTTCGTTTCCTAATAACGCTTTCCACCAGCACAACTTACGAATATTTGCTGCAATTGTAATTACAAGCCAGAGTATCGCAATTTCACGTTAGAGCGATGTGAATAAAGAGGAAATGGGGATAGCGTACATCCGAAACAAAAGCAAATGACACAAAAATCTTAGACGGGAACTTTTTATCTACTAAGAATTTTGACATATTTGATATAATTATATCTTATCATAAGATAGGTTTTGTTAATGAAATATGGAATATCTCTTTAAATTTAAATCAAGTATTAAGGAGAAGACTCCACCTGTGGTGTACAAGCCAGTTGCGGCTGTGTTGAGCTATATGAAAAAGCAGTGGTTTTTCATCGGGTTAGCTGTATTCATTGCATTAGCACATTCATATCCTGGCGCAACGGAGCATGCAGAGATCAGTTATTGGGCTGTTGCCATCATATTCTTCATATCTGGAATGTCGATGAAGACAAAGGACTTGCTTAAAAATATGGCCCACTGGAGAGCACATTTCACTGTCTTGACTTCTAGTTTCTTAATAACATCATCCATTATATACGGAATCTGCTGCGGTATCAAGGCTGCTGGAAACGGTGCAATCGATAATTGGATGTTAGTGGGATTGATAGTGACAGCTACTTGTCCAACTACTGTTTCTTCAAATGTTGTCATGACGAGACAGGCTGATGGTAATGTTCTTTTAACGTTATGCGAGGTGGTTATTGGTAACCTTTTAGGTGCCTTTATTACACCAGCATTATCCCAGATGTTCTTATCTGGAACGTGGGCATTTGCAAATCCTGCTAAAGGAAGCAGTGTTCTGAGAGTCTATAGAGACGTCATGATGCAAATAGGATTGTCCGTGTTTGTTCCAATGTTTGTTGGTCAAGTCGTTCAAAACTTATTCTTGAAACAAGTAAACTGGTGTATGACCACATTTAAACTTGCCAAGGTGGGAACATTCATGTTATTGTTGGTTATGTGGTCTTCCTTCTGTACTGCTTTTCGTCAAAATGCATTTAAATCCGTATCTACAGCATCTATCATTATGATAATCTTTTTTAATATTGGAATTTACCTTTTTTTTACCGTTCTTTGCTTTTTCTATTGCAGACCAGCATTTTTACTAAAGATATTCCCTACTGAACCTACCCAAGATTCAACAAAATTATACAAATGGGGTTACATTATTTTCAGGCCATTTTATTATAACAGACGTGACACTGTGTCAATTCTACTCTGTGGTCCAGCTAAGACAGCAGCATTGGGTGTTTCCCTTGTGATATCACAATATGGTAGAAGAAATGAAAATTTGGGTAAATTACTTGTCCCATTAGTCCTTTATCAATCAGAACAAGTTTTTTGTGCTGGGCTCATGACACCTTATTTCAAGAAATGGATTCATGCTGACCCTAGTCTAAAATCAGAGGAAGATAATAATAAAGCCCAAGATTCGGAGCAGAATATTGGCAATACGGACAATCAGGATGAAGGGCGGATTAACGATAATACCACCGATTCTACTGCTAATTCTGTGAATAATGAAAATAGTAAAATATAATTTCTAGACACGATATATGTATTTATAATATTTAATAGCCTTTCGTTGTAGGTTTCAGATAACTTATTAAAATAATCCAAAGAAGTATGACAATTAAATACAATTAATAAACTAAGTGAAGTATAAACATCTTTAAAGAAGTGGCACTGAAGCTCCATCGGCCCTTAAGTCGCTACCACTACTATATACTAAATGTCCATCAGCTTCAGGACCAGTTTCCTTTCTGATTACTTGACCCCTACCAAAAAGTTTTCTGTCATTACCGCTAACTACTTTGACATCGTGTCCCAATTTCTTTAGTCCTTGCACAACATCCAAAGAAATCCCTTCTTCAATTCCAACACAGGTCACATCTCTGCTTGCTGGACCGTCAGATCCAAGACACAAATCAGTGGTTTCTAAATCAGGATGAGGGTAGAGGCAAATTCTTGGTGCATCTAAGGCTTCTTGAGGATCCATGCCAAAGAGTAACATATTAAAATATACTTGTACATGGGCTTGTGGCTGGTTAAATCCACCCATAATACCATAACTAGCATATAACAGTTCTTCTCCATTAGCCGGAGAAGTTATCATACCAGGAATAATTGTATGGTATGATCTCTTATTGCCTTCTAGACAATTCTTACTGGCTCGATTGAGATTGAAGTTTCCTCCTCGATTCTGCAAGGCAAATCCCCTTTCTGGCACCAATATACCACTACCAAAATTTTCGTACATAGAGCTTATAAATGAACAAGCATTCCCATCAGAATCAGACGCAGTCAAATAAACAGTATCTGATTTAAACATAGGATTTGGTATACCATGTTTTGTTTCACGGTTGATAAGAATACTATCCTTTTTAAATAACTTAATACGTTCTTTAAAGTAGCTCTCATTCAACAAATTATTAAGACTTGACGCATGGTCAATATTATATTCTTTAAGAAAGAATTCGTGGTCATTCACATATTCATCTGAATCCTTGAATGCTAATTTCAAACATTCTGTAACGGCATGCAAGTATTCTACTGAATTGTGTTTTAGATTTTTTAGATTTATAATGCCTTCTTTATCTAATTGGTCAATGAAACCTAGAGCTAATAACGCAATCACACCAGATCCACTGGGAGGAATCTCCCATAACTTTTTACCAAGAACCTCTACTGAAATTGGTTCGACAAACGTAGAAGTATGGTTTTTAAGGTCTTCCAGTGATATTAAAGAGCCTCTACTATTCAATTCTTTGACAATTGACTCTGCTATCTCGCCTTCATAAAACCCACTCTTTCCTAATTTTGCAATTTTTTTCAATGTTTCTGCTAATGGAACATTTTTCATGAATTGTCCCTTTATTGGTGCTTTGAGATTCTCGTTTGGAAGAAACACTTCTAGGTCATCCACTTTTTGATTTTCTTTTTTTAATTTCTTCTCAGCACCTTGCCAAATTGATGCACTAACTTGGGAAACAACAAACCCATTTTCAGCCAAGTCAATAGCTGGTTCTAAAATTTCGGCCATGGTGAGATTTCCACTTCCCCATTTCTCATGGATATCAAACCATCCGGCAACATGACCAGGAACTTGAACTTTAAACACAGAATCCTCCTTCAATCTCAAAGTAGGCAAAATATCCTCCGGATGATTATCTTTAAGCCAATCTAAATTAAGTTTTGAAGCTGATCTACCTGTACCGTTAACACCATAAACCTTCTTATCGCTGTCCTTGTAAAATAACGCAAAACAGTCACCGCCAATACCAGTTGATGATGGCTCTACAACACAAAGACTGGCTGATACAGCAATACATGCTTCCACACAATTGCCTCCTCTGGACAAAACCTTAAGACCAGCGGCATTAGCTAATGGCTGAGTTGATGAAACAATTCCTTTAGAAGAATAGACAGTTGATCTTCTAGAGTTGAAGGGTGTTTCCATTTTCAATTATCTTTATTTTAATTCATTGTTTCCATTCAAGACGATAAGTTGTTATAAATATCAGTAGTTTTAATCTTTTTACCGGTTAGCGTGTTTCCGGTTGCTCCCCGATATAGGATCGTGATAGATATCTAAATTGAGTTTCCGAGGCCATGAATACTATCTTCTTTTAATATACAGTATATGGCTCCTCTTATCTCTTACATTCTTAACATAACGATATCTTAGCTATCATAATATAAGGATAATTTTGTAGCATTATGTGCGGGCTATTCTATGAGTAAAATGCACCATAGTACATATATAGTAGTTATATAGTGATCGTTTTATTTGACTTAATATATTGAATTGAATAATGTTATATAAAGGCTAAAATGTAAAGTTTACTGTTCTTGGAAACATTCGTAAATTGTATTGCTGATCAAACTAGCACCAGAAATCGTAAACTCTAAACCACCAGGGTCTAGAAGCAACATATTCTTTACGCTCGGCAATTTCTTGTTTCAAAACTTCCATGTCCATCTCCCTTCTACCCGTATCAATATCAATGTCCTTTGCTCTAATATACATTGACCAATTTCTTTTAAAAATTTTATGACAAATGTAAAACATCATGATTACTGGGAAACTTAAATAAGCCTTGAAGAAGTCACTAGCATTTGGAGAACCTCCAATTGGAAATAATGCAATCCAAAATTGAGCAATTAAGATAAGAATGATCAAGGCGACACCATACCAGGAACCATAAACACCGAGTTGAGCGGTGTAGGTTATTTCTGAAACATCTCTATTTTGAGCTTTCAAGGCAGCTCTGAAACGAATATGGCACAAACAAATTGATCCCCAAGTGAATAATGAAGATAGACCTGAAATTGCCAGCATCCAGTTAAAAACAGTCGACTCTTGACCTGAAGCGACTAAAAAGCATAATGCACCAAACAAACAAGCAGTGATAATACCAAAAATTGGACGTCCAACCTTATCTATATAACCGAAAAACGATGGAGCTTGTCCCTGGGCAGATAATGCAGCTAAAGTTCTTGAGCTGGCATATATTGCAGAGTTTCCCACGGAAAGGACTGCAATTAAAATAACAACATTCATAACCGATGGTAAACCCGAAATGCCAGCATCTACAATTGCAAGAACAAAAGGGGATGCCTTAGCATCGGCTGAACTAGTAGCGTCGAGCAAGCGAGGGTCATTATAAGGAACCAAAAGTCCAACTAAGGTTAAACTAACAATATAAAAAAGGGTAATTCTCCAGAATACTTGCTTAGTAGCTTTAGGTATTGCCTTTCTTGGGTTTGCTGTTTCGGCAGCAGCCAAACCAGCTAGTTCAGTACCACCAAATGCAAAAGCAGCTGAAACAAAAACGGAACAAACACCTTTGAAACCATTAGCAAAAGCACCTGGGTTATAGTAATAGTGTGCACCATAATAGTGATGATTTGGTCCTCCACCACAATTCACTATAATACCAAAGATGATGAAGCCTGCAACAGCTATTACCTTAATAATGGAGAATGTGAATTCTGCTTCTCCATATCCTCTTGCCCCAAAGAAGTTAATAAGACAGATTACGACATAAAATATACAAACAAATGCAGCTGGATTTATATTATCGTTCCAATAGAGCAATGTCATAGAAGCAGCAACAAGTTCTAGTGGAAAAGTAATCAACCAACCTATAGCATAATTCCAAGCCATGGCAAAACCCCAAGAAGGATCAATGAATCTAGTATTAAAGGTGACAAATGCACCGGATACTGGAAATGTAACGGCAAGTTCACCAAGTGCCTGACAGGTGACATATATCATAGTTCCCACTAAACCATACCCAATTAAAACTCCTGCTGGGCCTCCTGTTCTCAATTTCAGCGCCGAACCGACAAATAAACCAGTACCGATAGCACCACCAATGGCTATCATCTGCAAATGCCTATTCTTAAGTGTTCTAGATAATGGTGAGTTTGCAGTTGCAATTGCAGCCTTCTCAACATCACTTAAATTCGAGTCAACTTCCGCTTCGAAAACCTCATTTCTCCTGAAAGAATCACGAAACCTTTCGAAATAGCTCATATTCTCTTCATTCTTACTATGATCATTGTCATTTTCATAAGCTACTACATTTACAACAACACCCTTATTTTTCTTATCATCAATTAAACTCTCCGAGTTTTCTTGATACGAATCATTACTTGCACTCATTTTTTATCTTAATAATGTTATGTAAAGGTAAGGTATTATTCACCATTCTCTTGATGTTTTATAGTATATTACTCCTAAGATAAGAATCTATATACCTGCATGTAGGAGGATGATTACTTTGTTACATGACGATAAGAAGACAATAAAGAGACTATCAAACGGTAAAATAAAATTATACTCGAGACCTTTTCAAGATAAGAGTAATAAATTTAGTAAAAAGACTTAAAATTTAAACAAATTGCATTGCTATTTCTACCTAAAAGTAGTCTTACTATTAGAAATAGTTTATTTGTAAACGAAATTTAATATTCAATATTTATTAGTGAAACATTACTTGAGGGCAAACATTTGGTTTAGATTTGAAAAGAGGTACAGCGCTTCTGACGTGTGTTTGTATGGATATTTTTTATTTTTTACTATATTGGAAACATTTCCAAATGCACCGCAATTGGATTTAACAATAGATACTGGAAATATAGTTCATTTTAAGAAAAAAATAACTATCACCACTACTATTTAAAGGATTATCATATTACAAATATTGATAAGCTGATGCAAAATCTAATCTCGGTTATTTTCTCTTCGCGACCAAATAATATAAATCGGATTACTACTTTAATAAAGATTTGATACTTAGCACTTGCAATGGAAGTAAGTTATATTGACTTTATAATATTACATAAGTATAATTACATTACATTGTTTGCTTCTTGTATCCATAGACGTATTTTTGTGAAGAGGTGAATACCAAGTACTGGGATTTGATCATTTGATAAGACCCCGAGGGGACAGATAGACAGCTACATGAATGGTGCATTCTCGCACGCCCCATGGGCAGTCTCACTGCGGAATTTACATATTCCAATCAGTAGTATTTTCGGATATGTATTAATTAGTAAGACCTGTATTGCAGCTGTATTTCCTATTATTTTAGTAATCTTATTAGATTAAAACTGACGGAATATTTCTTGAATATGATTTACAGTAGAATCTTCATCTAGTTTTGTTTATATAGATGAATATTAGCAGAAGGATATTTTATTTACGATGAAGAAATTGGAATAAGCTCTCATTTTAAATAATATGAAACTAACACGTCGAATAACACAACTAACCATTAATGACAAGATAAAGTATATATTTGTTTAACAGGTTAAAGGAAGAGGGTACTATCTATTATATATTATCGATCCAAATAAAGAAAATGAATTTCAATCAGAAATAATTGGTGAATAAGGCTCAAACTAGGAATGCCAAAATTAAATTGTAGCGAACACACTTACTATTTATAATGATTAAAATAAAAATCTAAACTGAAAATAGCAATCAATATTATCAGGCTATATGGACTCAATGTCAGGGATTCTTTCACACCTCTAAATTTTTTTTCCGTCATTGGATTGATGACAGAAAAGAATTTGTCGTCTCTTATACTATACCTTTCATGAGAGATTTAACTACACTGGTAAACAATATTTTCAATAGTTCTTCATAACTTAACTATATGATGTAATGTGGTAGTATTATGGATAAGTTGTCGAAAGAGTTAGCTTAGTCGTTTTGATTGATTCCTATAGACTAGTTAAGATTTAGAGTGCTTTTATTTATAATACTTGGGATATGTGTTTAATATTATCAATAAATTCTAAATTTTTGTGCACAGGTAGTAATTGGCATTTATAGAAAAAACGGATCATAGAATAACATTCAAAGTTAGACCGAGGTCATAAAAAATTCAACTTTGTTGAGATATAGAATAATTCATTAAAGAGGCCGGTCAAATATGAAAAATACTATGAAAGGAGTATTTGATCTCTGATTTCTAAGCTAATAGAACAAGCACATTTTGTATTGGGGGGATTGTTTCTTTGACAACACTAATATTCAAGGAAAATTGAAATATAATATCCTGGTTTCTCATCGGTAGATGGGTAACTAAGCTTCATTTTGATGTATATTGTTTTAACATTTACTGTTCAACAACTTGGTCCATCTTGGTGTTTTATGTCTAAGTAGAAGCTTTCTGAATCGTAGTGCATACCAAGCGTTTGGTTGCTACTTCTTTTTTCTTCGAAATTTTCTGTTGTCATCTTCGCTTACAAATTTCGGAAATATTACATATCCATCTACGGAAGTGTAGTATTGGATATTTCCGTAAGGTCATATATATACTCCTAAGCAATCTCGAAGACTATAGTTTTATCTTTCATTATTATAAAAAAAATATGTCAATTCCAACTACTGCTAGTCAAATCACTTTAAACGTTGCTCCTACTAAAGAAGTCAACTACACCTGGGGTCAAAAAGATTCCACCTTCAGAATCGACACTCAAACCTTCTCTGAAGTAAAAGATGGAGAAATCATCGTTAAGAACTTATACATATCCAACGAACCAGCCCAAAGAGGTTGGATGCAAAAGGGACAAGATGCCTCAAGAATGTACGCTCCACCAATTCTTGAAAACGATGCTGTAAGATGCATTGCTTTGGGTGAGGTTGTCTACTCTAAGTCCGCTAAGTACACCGTTGGTGATAAAGTCGTTGGTCTCACATACTGGGGTGACTACTCTTTAATTGAGGAAAGCAGAGTTTTCAACAAGATCGACGAATCCAAGGGCCTCCCATTGCCAATCTACATGTCCACATTGGGTATGACATCTTTGACCGCTTACTTTGGTTTGAAGGAAGTTGGTAAGTTCCAAAAGGGACAAACAGTAGTCGTTTCTGCTGCTTCTGGTGCCACTGGTTCTATGGTTGTGCAAATTGCCAAGAACTTATTCGAAGGATCCAAGGTTATTGGTATCACCAGTTCTGACGAAAAGTGTAAGTGGGTTGAATCTATTGGTGCCGATGTTTGTTTCGATTACACCAAGCCAGACTTCCAAGAACAATTATCCAAGGAAATCGGTTCTGACTACGTCGATGTTTACTTCGACAATGTCGGTGGTTCTATCTTGAGTTTCATGTTGTCTAAGGTCAAGAAATTTGGCCATGTTGTAGCCTGCGGTGCCATTTCCGGTTACCATGACAAGGAAAAGATGAACGTTACCTCTTGGGGTGAAATCATAGCCAACAGACTAAACGTCAGAGGTTTCATTGTCAGTGACTTCATGGCCCAATTCCCAGCTGGTATTGCTGATATTGTCGGTGGTATCCAAGCAGGTAAGATCAAGAGTACCGAAGGATGCAGTGTCGTTGATATCTCCCAAGAAGACACTCCATTGAAGCAAATTCCAGAAGTCTGGAAGCAATTATTCAGCACCACCAAGGCTAACGGTAAGTTACTTACTAAGTTAGCTTAAGAAAGCTTATCCAATAGTTCTATTTTAATCCATAATTTTGCATTTTTAACTCTATATGTAATCGTAGTGCGAAGAACTTGATACCACATGAAATGTTTTGCGATAAGGGATACAGAGAAGAACTGGTAAACTAATATCAATCAATCCATTATAAATATGCAGCATTTTACAGTCGTATCGGAGTTCGTTGAGCAAGATAGAGGCGCAACCAGAAAAAAGTCCAAATTCTAGAAATTAGAAGGTTATGGTCATTGGGGTATAAATACTCGTATATATACCAAGATCATTGAACTACAAGCTATGATTTGACATCACACTAAGCAGAGCAAATGTTAGACAAAGATAGCAAAGTATTAATTATTGGTGATGGTACTTGGGGTTTATCTACGGCTCCTTGGTTATTACGCAACAACTTTACATATGTCACCGTAATCGATTCAGATGATATTCCTTCGACTAAATCAGCACGAAATGATATCAACAAAATAATTAGAGTCGGGTATACCTCAAAATTCCATTCCCAGTTGGAATTAGAAGGTGCCGAAATTTGGTGAAACGATCCTTTATTTAGCCCATTCTTTCACGAGGATGAATATCTTGTATGTACTGCTGAAAATGCACCTTTCAAAGAATTGAATCTTATTTGAAAGATCAGACTGGAAATGAACAGAAAAGACTGGAAGGAATTTCACACCATGAAAGATATTGCTTCAAGGACACAAATTCTCAAAAAAGGAACATTACGGGTTATTATCAGAAAAATGAAGATGGTTAGATTCAGCCGCAAACACAATGAGAGCTGTAGCAGGTGAGGTTCGTCAATTAGGTGGTAAGTTTATAATTGACGAAATTGACCGTTTGGCTTTTTTATACGGTATCGTTAAAGGTTGTCAAGTTCGTAGTGGAAAGAGCTATTCTGACGAAAAAACTATTTTAACTACTGGTGCTTCATCAGTGAAGCTTTATGATTTCAAGAAAATTCCAGAAGAGGCTAAACAGTTCAGAGGAATACCAAGAGGTCTTGAAGGTGGATTTTCTTTGAGCCAGATGAAAACAATAAAATGAAAATTTGCAATGAATTTCCGGGCTATAATCATTATGTAAATCATAAGAAGGAACCAAAGTCATCTGTACCAGAATTTATTGATAGAATTCCAGCTGAAGCCGAAGTGGGTATCAGAAAATTAATGGAAGAAACTATTCCGAATTTCAAAGAGAAGCGCATCGTTATGTCAAAGATCTGCTAGTGCATACATACCCCAGATAGATACTTTCTAATTGATGAATACCTCATTACGTTGGGATTTAATAGTTGCTACAGGTGATTCGGGTCACGGATTTCAACATATCCCAATTATAGGCAAATACATTAGCAGATTAGCAGTGTATGGTAAGATGGATTAGATCAGGAAAAACAACATAATTGGAGATGGAGAATAGAAACGTTAACCTAGAACACAAAATAGATATGGAGGTGCTGGGTTTGTAAAAGATCTCAGAGATATAAAAGTTTGGATTTAGGTTTGTATATATTCAATATTGAATTATTAATACCTTTTAAATATTTCTGCAGCTTTCCATAATTAAAATAAGTAACCCAAAAATACAAAGATTTTTTGCTTTACATTATTTATTACCATTTATACTAGCAGCATAAGTAATAATGCACTTTATGGCTTTACATGTACGTGGATCATCAAATCCAGTAGGAATAACAGGAAATATAGATAAAATACCAATGCATTCATACTTTATATTTACAGTATTTGCATTCTTATTAATATTTAGTTTATATGTATTCTATTCACCCAGTACATTAGGACATCCAGAAAACTATATACCAGGTAACTCTATGGTTACACTGAAATATTTTTTTTAGATCTATCTATAATAGGAATACTCCTAAAATGAAGATTCTAAGAATACGTTTCTATAATGGTTTTTTGATAATGATGGAATCGGTTTAGTTTTTGATCCAATCTTCCTCTAAATTTCCAAACCGGACACCAAAATTTACATTTTCAAATTAGATAGTGTTGTATTAAAGTATTAATATTGTAAACCAACTCTGGTTTACTAAATTTTTAATATATTCAGTTTTTCAATATACTGGTTTACAAATTAAGCTCATGGTATATTTCGCGGCAAGTAGACTGATATCAATTAGCTAGGAAGGCTAGCAATTACTAAATTTAATTTTATTCTAATCAGAGTGAATTAGATCAATACTACTATTGATTAAAAGAATTTTACATGTATTATAAAGCATAATAGAATAAGAATAAGAATTTTACATGTATTATAAAGCATAATAGAATAAGAATAAGAATGTTGAAATATAAAATGTCCATATATTAGGAGCAATAAATTAGTGATTTTGTCAAAACAAAGGTCAATATATTTTTAGACATTAATTCCAATAATGGAAATACTTCGTGGTGTTAACCCTTTTTGACTTGTGCAGTCTAAAAATTTTCAGCCTTTTCATAGTAAAAGTCATAAGCAACAAATTAATATATAGGAGACGAACTATACAACAATTAAAAATAGAAAAGGAAAATATTAGGTTTTAAAGAGATGTATATTTTTTTATTCTTAATAGAAGAGAATGGGATATGTAATTTATTTCTTTATGCAATATTATTCACAAATTTGGATCCAATTATCCAAATCCATATTCTTCACAATTGAAGAGAAATCAGATGCAGACTTTTCGTGGCAAAATTTGTTATAAGTAGATGCATCAACATTGTCATTATTGTTAACATCTTCGCCCTTTGGATATTCTACATGAAAAACATTTTTTCCATTATCTATAAATACCTTAAAATCATTGCACTCTTCGTACTTTACGCATTGCTCTTGTACCGAAAAATCAACTGTCCCAATAACTCTGTCTACTATAGCATTTGCATTTTTCAATCCAATTGACAAGTTGAGATTATGTGCTATTTCTGATAAGTATTCTATAAAATCAATCGAATCCTCTTCAGTCAAATCCAAACCGTTTTCATTTGAGTATCCATCCACATTATCTGGATCAACAGCATCGCAGCCTTTTGAGTGAGCCAATTCAATCCTCTTTTTCATAATCAAGCGAACATTTGACGAAGAAATATTAACCCAACGTTCACCTTCCCATCCACTTAAAGGCTCTCCTAAATCCGAATCTTCAAAGTCATCACTATCCTCTCTCCATTCTTCATAAGACCCCCCTGAAAAATAACAAATTACCATTTTGTCCGCATCGTGTAACTCCTGAATTATTTTCTGAGAGTTATCATATAAATCTATATCATATACATCAATTTCATCTTTGATAACTTCAACCAGTTCTGCTAGATGATAATCCCATGTGCTTCCCTCACTTGGTAGCCATATGCTTGCATTCTCTGTAGATTTATTGATACTGCTCCGAGATTTCAACCCAACACCCAAGCCCACACCTAAGCCTAGTCCTATAGAAAAAAATAATGTAACTATTACAATCACTTTTTTTAATAACGTAAAAGGCATTACTCAATTAGTCTATTCTTTAAATAGTCAATAGATATAATAGAAGAAAATCCTTTTGGTCTAAGAGGAGAAATTCCTTGTGTAGAGATCTCGGAATGCATATCAATGTTCAATCCTTCATCTATTTATAGTCGCTTGAAATTCACATATGCTTCTAAAATGCTTAAATCACCCTAGAATATGAGTCTAATGCTGTAGTTTACATCATTCCTAGGAATTTTGCAGATCATTACTACTTTTTATAGACCCAAGGGTGATGTAGCGTATACTAGTACATATTACAGTGAAGATTAAAGATGTCGAGTATGCCCCAGAGATAGAGATACCAAAGGAGTCAAAGAAATTTGACCAGAATTTTATTGACGCCTGGATTAGCGCAGCACAAGAATTAATTGACGACGGGGCTGCAGCCTTAGTGACATTTTGCGGGTTCCTTGTTACATCCACCCAATAATTCATTCAAGATTTGATATTCCAATAGGAACCTCTGAATTACTCCAGATAGCTATCGCAACTCGCTTGATTAAGCCTGATTTACGGATTGGTGCGTTAACTTTTAACCTGCAATATCTTGGGAGGGAAAATCTTTGAGCTGTGGGTACTGACCCCGAAACACCTATTGTGGGAGTGGCAACAGATGTTTCACTTCAGCCTATCCCTTGAGGAGAACTTGATTTTGATTCGAAGTAACAGAAAGAGATGTTATCAATGCTGCAAAAAGCTAGTCACAAACTATATTAATATTGGCGGTATAGTATTGGAGCGCACTATTATACCTCCTTACAAGGCTAAACTGGTTTACCTGTGTGGGTCATTGTGACTTTAGGTAGGCTTGTATATCTGTCCGGGCTTCCAAGAGCCTTTGAGTAATATAAACACTAGTACATAAATATTCGGGCAGAACCTTTATTAGCTACTTATTGTAATAGATTCTACAATTTGATTTCTATAATGTTATCTGTTGGTATTCTAGCTTAAAATAAAAGATAGTGCGCGACACAAAATCTATAACAGTTGAATTGATGCAAAAGTAATCATCAAGGCATCTGGATGATGATGAAGAGTCATTTCACAGACACTCGGCACCAGCATGAATGTATTAAATGAATGCCAGAGGTATTCGAAGATCATATCCAATAGCTGAATGAATTCTAATCAGCTCATCGCTGTTTTCACGGCACTGGTAAAATTTTCACTATGAATCATCACCAGAATTGTCTATAAATATGGGTTAAATTGTATGTACATTTGTATTAAATTTATATTGAGCGAATTACAATAAACATTGTACCCGAATTAGTATTTAACTAAACACAATCCAATATAATCTCTACCGAGTATGACTACAAAATGTCGCAATTATAAGAATTCACTGGTTAAATAATCAGATGAATTCAGCATAGAATTGTAAGTCTTTTTCACTAGCTAATTCTTGGTTATCATATACTCTAGCACCTTTATATTTCCCTCTCTCAATCCATTAATATCCTCATAGTTTTCGGGATTTCTCCACTTAAATATCTCAGTATATTTATTACTTCTTCCTTCAATAACCTCAACAACATCTCTTCCCAAGATTGAAAGAAATTTAAACCCATGCCCAGAACCTCCAGTTACAATAAAAAGATTGTTTTGATTAGGGACATAATCAATAATAAAATCATTATTGATAGTATCAGTATACCATAATAATTGTGTCTTAATGATCCCAATTCCCCATTAATATATATCTGGAAGAAAGATCTTCAAATAATCTTTGGTTTGCTCAATAATATACTTCGTAAGCCTAAGCTCTGGTGGTTTCGAATTAATTGTTTTTGGAATAGAGATTATTCTATCACCAACCTGTATTGGATTGGTATACTTGCTTGACTAGTGATAATTTTCAAAACTCCTTCAGGTTCAGTAATTGGGAATAGAGCAAAACCTCAAAACTTCTTTTCTCTTTTTTCACCATAACTTCAGCTAAGAATAGGAATATTCTTCACCGAATACTTTTCGCGGAGATCGTTCCTTTCTTTGGGGATTTGACGTCACTTCAATTGGACCATCAAGCGCAGGAACAAAAGAAGTGGTCCATGGACCTGTAGCAAGTATCACCAAGTCAGCATTATGGGTTACGCCATCTGTTGTAACTATTCTTTTAACTTTGTCGTTTTCCTTAACGAGCTTTCTAAGCGTACCATTTTACCCAGAACAAATTAAACACCAGGCTTCCTTGCGATATACTGAGAGTATGTACATTCTCTCGTTGGGTAAATCAAGCCACTAGTAGATTTCAAGACTCCAGAGAGATGTTTTATTCTATTAATCCCAATGGATTTTACATCCTTTCCCAACCTTCATCAATTGCTCTTTTAAAATCATAATCATTATTAATGTTAAACTGTGTGTGACGAAAGCCAAGTTTTTAAAAACTAGCTAAATTCCTTTCTTCTGGAGAATTTCCTGGAATATCGTCTGATCTAATTAAATTCACCATAATTTTTCAAAGTAGAAAAACAATGCTCTTCCTTCTCCGGAATATCCAAGTTAGAATTGTCCCATTGCTTAAATAATTCCTTAGCTTCAAATGCAAATTGCTGATAGTGACCTTTTTCTCTACAAAAGCCCTGAAAACTTTGTTAATATCTCCTGATGCGGTATCTGGTCCTTTTTGTCCGTTGTAAGATATGGAATACAGAACTAGTTACTATCAAATACGGTAATTTCACTATTTCCATTTTTAACAAGTTGTAAAGCGGAGATAACCCGAACACACAAGATCCCACAATCCACAATAACAATCTTTGATTTTTTCCGAACCATCTTCTTTCATATGATTATACACTACGCGCTATTGTGCGGGAACACAGTTATTTATCTATTCCGAACCCTTACATTTACGACAAATTCGTATGTTTATGAAAATTGCAAAATAACGTTTATTTCAGTTTAGCGGATGGTTGCATAAATTGCGTGCATCCGATACTTCTAAGAAATGAGTGGTTCCTCATCCAGATAAAGCATTATGCCGATGATGTACATATAATTGTTGATATAAATCTGACGAATAAGCCGATTAAAAAAATTTTTAAACAAAAGAAAAATACAATGGACAAAGGATCTAAAATCACTATTAGTTCGCTTCAAATCATATCTTCCAAGGAAGTCTCCATTGAAGAAGGAGAAAAAAAAAATCCCGGTGGTAGTGCTGTCGACAAGTTAGAGCTGATATAACTTTCTCATTAATTGAACAATATGGGGATACAGTAGCTCCTATGACTTCCTAAAAAGAGAAAAAATTGATTCGAAAGCTTTATCTTCTAGTGGTTGTAATATTTATGGTTGAAAACATTTGCCTCTTTTTATTAAAATTAAGATTCCTTTCATTGGGATATTGTTTATGCAACAGAAAGGAAAATCTTATAGTAGGAATCAAGTACATTTTTCAGTTCCGTAATCGAATTCAGTGTGGTTTCTTCCATATTGAGCTCTTTGCTAACGGAAATAATTTACGGAGATTATTCCAAATTTAGAAAGTACACAATATTCGCTGTCAGTCTAAAAATTACACAATAATCATTGAATAATACTTTCTCACAGACAAGTGGCACGAGGAAGCCATGATAAAAGTCTAAACAATAAAAGTTAAAAATTACTTCTAGCTGCCTAAAAATTTCTGGTTTTTTTGATATATCTTATTTCTTATTTCTTATTTCTTATTTTATATGTAAGATACATAATGCCATATTCTGTAATTAAGGACATTGGTACATATTGGAGGTAACTGTAGCTCAAATGAGCTACTTCGTAATTATGATGTCTCATAAGAGTTGACGAATCGAACTGCAAACCGCAATTAGAAGATCATGAATGTTTTTCTAGGGACGTTTAGTTTACTACGTGAGGCAAAATTTATTGTTTGGCGAATTGAGTCGTCCACGCTGCAATATTTCCGAGTTACTCCTTCGTTTTATATTCTTTTTATGGACTTTTGCAATAGGAGTAGGTCCCGAAAATTCTTCTATTCCTCCTGCAATCATCGAATAAATTGAACGCTCATAATATATATATATATATATGAAGCCATACGAAAGATGGTGGCAAATTTATTACTAGCTATAACAGTTGTCGGTGCCACTTTGTAGTGCGGGTATTCTTATCACAACTTTAATTTATGCATGGTCATAGGGCTATATAAGCATACGTTGAGCGACTTATGATCTATAACGATCTTATAATTGAAAAGTTGATTAACCTTTATTGAAGGATAATTTAATATGGTGTCTGAGGTTTCAATCGTTGATTCTGAGGAACTTACTAAGTCCCAGAAACGTCTACTCAGTTTTATATGGACAAAGAGAACTGTTCCCATACCAGAAGAATCCGAACGTTCAGTTTTTCCAAAGGCTAATCCTATAAGTAAATTATTTTTCTGGTGGTTAATACCGATGATGAATGTAGGATATAGAAGAACTCTTCAAGCTGAAGATTTATTTCGACTTACGAGTGAGATGAAGATTGAGCGTTATGTGGAGAGATTTGATATCATACTTGAGCGTGAAGTCGCCAAATGCAAACGGAAACATATACATAAAAAGTGTGGAGAGAGAGGAGAAAATTTTGAAAATTCATCTGTTCTGGAAGAAGAAGATTTGAAGGGCTATGTAATTAGTCAATTCACTTTATTGTGGTGTGTCTCATTGACTTTTAAATTCAACTTAATTGCATCGACTATTTTAGCTCTTACAACATTAGCAAGTTTCTGTTTAAATCCTCTTTTAGCTAAGAAATTGATTGCATTTGTTGAAGAGATCAATTCTCTACCTTCAATCTCAGTAGATTCAGGAATTGGGTACGCGATCGGAATGTTTATTATGCTTGTAGTACAGGGATTTTGTTTGAATCACTTTTTCTATAATGCCGCATGTGCTGGATTTGGTATAAAAACAGTATTAATGAGTAAATTAATGAACAAATCGTTCTTATTAAATGGCGAAGCCAACCATAAATTCCCCACTAGTAAAATTGCTTCTATAATGATGACAGATTTATCAAGAATTGAAGAAGCAGCTATGTATTTACCATGTTTAATATCTCTCCCTATCCCATTAGCAATAGCAGTGGTAATATTAATTGTAAATATAGGGGTAGCAGCTTTGGTGGGGATAGCTGTATTTTTCTTGTTTTTGATTGGAATTGGAATTGGTAGTAAGAAATTGTACGGGTACAGAAACCAAGTAAGTGAGATAACTGATGCTAGAGTTAATTTAATAACAGAAGTTTTGAATAATTTGAAAATGATTAAGTTCTATTCTTGGGAAATACCATATTTTTCTAATATTATCAAAACTAGAACCAAAGAGATTAACTTCATTTTAAAAATCCAGTTTTTAAGAAATATAATCAATGCCATTACGTTGAATTTGACTGGAGTTTCGTCTATGGTATCCTTTATTGTCTTATATGCAATAAGGTCAAAATCCACTAGTGCAGCCGCTATTTTCTCTTCAGTTTCTGTCTTTGAAGTATTATCTTCCTTACTTTTCCTTCTTCCAATTGGAGTTTCTACTTCAATTGATATGCTCATGGTCTTTAAGAGAGTTGGTGAATTTTTAAGCAGCAATGAAGATAAATACTTAGAGTATTATGCGGGGAGATTAAATGGAGATAGTGAAAATTCAATTGAAATAATCAATGGAAATTTCTATTGGGAATCATTTGAAGATCCAGTAAACGATAAAGTAGTCGTTGATATGAAAGGGAAGGGCAAAAAGGCAAACAAAGAGCAAATTGAAGAAAAAAATGTCTCCAAAAAAGTAGAAATGAAGAGAACGGCCTGGTTAAAAGATATCAACTTGACCATAAAAAAAGAAGAATTTGTTGCTGTGACTGGACCAATTGGGTCAGGGAAGTCATCATTGCTAAATGCCATATCAGGTTTTATGCATTCCGAATCGGGTACAATCGATATTCTTGGTTCATTGCTACTCTGTGGTTTACCATGGGTTCAAAATGCTACAATTCGAAATAATATCTTGTTCGGGTTACCTTACGAGAAAGATGTATACGATATTGTTGTTTATTCTTCTGGGTTGGAAACTGATTTACAAAATTTGCCTGCACGAGATCAAACTGAGGTTGGTGAAAGGGGTATAACATTATCGGGTGGACAGAAAGCTAGAATTAATTTAGCTAGAGCATTGTATGCCAGGAAGGACATTATTTTATTGGATGATGTCTTAAGTGCTGTTGATTCTAAAGTTGGAAAACATATAATTGACAATTGTTTATTAGGATTTTTGAAGGAAAAGACAAGAATATTAGCTACACATCAGCTTTCCCTTATTCATATGGCGGATAGAGTAGTTTTTATGAATGAAGATGGAACTATAGACTTCGGTACCTTTGATGAACTTAAAGGTAGGAATTCAAGTTTTAATGATCTAATGTCGTTTAGTACTAATTCTGATAAGTTTAATTTAAAAATTGGAAATATGAATGACGGATTGGTAGAACAAGATAGAGCAATGGTTTTAGATAGAGATGTGCAGATAAATAAAGAATATGAAGAAGATAAGGTTGAGTATGAAGAGTTTAATACAGCGAAGAACTATGATGATTTTTCGGATGGAAAGATTGTTCAAGAAGAAGAGAGAGCAGTAAATGGTATTAGTAGAGAAATTTATAAGGCTTATATTGCATATGGATCAGGAACCCTTACGATATATGGTTACCTACCTATTCTTGTATTACTTATCGCATTGTCAGTTTTTGCAAATCTATTCACAAATACGTGGCTTTCTTTTTGGGTTAGTGATAAATTCGGGAAGTCAAATGGCTTTTATATTGGATTTTATGTTATGTTCACCGTCTTAAGTGTATTTTTTGTTTGTGCTATGTACATTGCGTTAGCAAATTTAAGTACAATTTCCTCAAAAAATCTAAATCTTGCCGCAATGAAGAAGTTATTACATGCTCCAATGTCATTCCTAGATATCACCCCATTAGGTAGAGTACTCAATAGGTTCACCAAGGATACAGACGCGTTAGATAATGAAATAGCAGACAAATTGAGACTTTTTGTAGGCTCAGTTGGAATGGTAATAGGTATCATAATTCTTGATATTATCTTTGTTCCGTGGATTGCGTTGGCGATTCCAGTATTAGGAATAATTTTTGTGGGGATTGCAAATTATTATCAAGCTTCCGCTAGAGAAATTAAAAGATTAGAGGCGGTTAAGAGGTCATTCGTATTTAGTAACTTCAATGAGGTTTTAAGTGGAATGAACACTATTAAAGCATATAATTCAGAAGCAAGATTTATCTCAATTAACTACGATTTAATCAATAATATGAATGAGGCGTCTTATATAGTATACGCCAACCAAAGGTGGATTGCACTACAACTACTGATTTTAGCGTCTATTTTCGTATTGATATTGTCCTTATTATGTGTTAACAGAGTTTTTCATATACATAGTGCATCAGTTGGTTTATTGGTATCATACTCACTTACATTAGCTGATACCTTCACTTTAACCCTTACAAGTTACACGTTACTTGAAAATGATATGAATTCCGTCGAACGTTTATGCCAGTATGCATTAAAGCTACCTCAGGAAGCCGACCATAAATCAAAAAATGATCCAAAGGATAGTGATTGGATAAAAGAAGGTCGTATTAAATTTAAAAATGTGAATATGAAATACCGAGAAGGGTTGCCCTTGGTATTAAAAAATTTGAATTTTAATGTTAAAGCTCTGGAAAAAATTGGAATATGTGGTCGAACAGGAGCCGGAAAATCTTCTATTATTACAGCATTGTATAGGATATCTGAATTAGAAGAGGGACAAATTTTAATTGATGGATTTAATATATCTAAATTAGGATTATTTTCTTTGAGGTCCAATATCTCAATTATTCCTCAGGATCCAGTGGTATTCAACGGAACTATTAGGAAAAACTTGGATCCTTTTGGTGAAATCAGAGACGATGATATGTGGCAGGCCCTACGAAGAACTGGTCTAATAGATGAGACTGATCTAGAAGAGACTAGGAATCAATCTTCAGATTCTGAATTACATAAATTTCACCTTGACCAAGTAGTTGATTATGAAGGTAAAAATTTTTCACAAGGTGAAAGACAGCTAATTGCATTTGCTCGAGCATTAGTAAGAAAGTCTAAGATTATCGTCCTAGACGAAGCAACCTCATCAGTTGACTATAAAACAGATAGTAAAATTCAGGAAGTGATTACCAATGAATTCAAAGGAAGTACTGTTTTGTGTATTGCTCATAGATTGAAAACTATTATTAAGTACGATAAAATTTTGACTTTAGATAAAGGGGAATGCAAAGAGTTTGATACACCATTAAATTTATTTAACAGCAAGAATAGTATTTTTAGACAAATGTGTGATAAGTCTAATATTTCTGCTGAGGACTTCATTTGAAGAAGTGCTTTACTATTTTCAATAGATTTATAAGATTTATTTTTTGTAAGATTAAGAATATCAATCATGTAACCATCATATATGTATAGAACACATGATGTTGTTTTCTATCTGTATTCAATATTGTTGGTTATGCTAGTTGAATGTCAGTGCACTACACAATTTTGTGCAACAAAATTGGATATGATGCAAATTCACTCTAAAGTGAATAGAGCCACTTTACAACTATTCGGCATTGACATAAGGCGAATTGAATGATAAAGTATGATATTGGAATAGCATCCAATAGCATGGAAAGATCTTGGAAGCTCATCGCTAATTGCACGGCATCAAGGTAAAATTTTCTATAATATTGTCACCAAGTTTTTCTATAAATAGGGTAGTTTTTAGTATGTATGTTAGGTTAATTTTACTCTGAGCGAATTACAATAAACAATTGTACCCGAAAAGAACAATTTCTCTATAATCTAACAAATATTAATCAGAATATAATATTCTTGAAAGTTAAATATAATAGATAGAAAATTTTGGATTGCAGCGGTGATGGCTCTAAATATCAACATCAATTCATTGGTCTGGTACTTTGTATATAAATATCTATTAGTCTTGGAAAACATTGATAGACAAAAAACAGAATTTTTAAATTCTTCAAATAAAATAGACGTTCTACAGCCCTATCTGTCACACCACGTCAATGGTAATTAAAACCATGACATAGATCTTGGCGGAGTTTTCATATATACAGTATCGTATTTGCTACCCCAATTAGATTTATCTATTTCATCTGGAAATTTTTTTTATTGACCTAATCCGTATCCCATGCTGGAAATGGACATATGGGAATGTGAATGATTGATTCACATTATTATCTTCATTTCTATAAAATCGGAGATTTCCTATTGTAGATCATGGACACCCCGATATAAGTTACATACATAAAAGTAGATGGCACGGAATACAACCCTATTTTTCTTTTAACAAAAGTAATTATCAGATAAATCTGGCATGTTCACATTTACAGCATCGTAATAGCTACCAGAATAAAATTTATCTATTGCATCGAAAAAAATTTCTCGTTCCGACCGTATCTCCTGCTTGAAATGGATATGCCAGAATAATTTTTAGGTGTTAGAGGCATACGGTTTATTTTTATTGGCTCTAGTTCTCTGCGAAGTCGGATTCCAATACTATAAGTAAGGGCCGTCTCCCAATCTAATAATGATATATGATAATAGAACGAAGTCTGTAATTCAAGATCTTTCTCATCTTTTTCCACTGAAAAATAAGTGAAACAGTAAAAAGTGACCATGAGTAAACTAATTCTCAAGAATGATACAGAATCAAAGGAAAAATGTAGTCTGCAAGAAGTAAACGAAGACGAAATAAGTGTTCTCAGACAAACATTTTCGGAACATTTTAAATCAGTTGGTGTGGCCAAGAGTGAAATCTTGTATGAACAGTGCAACACCTTTCTTTTTAGAACCTTTTTTTTTATTCGGAGTGTTCTTAATCGATTTTGGTTATATGCTTGATGGTAATATGAGGTCTTATTTTACCGCTTATGCGACCGGATCTTTCAATCAATCAGCAATGGTGTCCACTGTAAATACTGTTAGTACCATTATTGCTGCTGGTGGTCAAGTTATTTTTGCTAGATTAGTAGACTCATTCGACCGTATTGCGATTTATGTTATATCTGTCGTTTTCTATATTGTTGGAACGATCATCCAGTCTCAGGCTACAAATGTCCCTAAGTATATTGTTGGTGCTATTTTTTATCAATTAGGATGTGTTGGTGTTGTATTGATTTTGGTAATTATAGTATCTGACTTTTCAAGTTTGCGTTGGAGGTTGCTCTATGTCATTGTTCCATCCCTTTCATACGTCATTGTCGCATGGGTCTCTGGTGATGTACTTGATGCCTAGGTCCTGAAGAACATTGGAGTTGGGGTATTGGCATGTGGGCTTTTATATTTCCTTTGTTGAATATCCCATTCTTAATATGTATTGATATTATGTGGTGGAATGCAAGGAAGCTTGATTCTTGGAAAAGCCTTAAAGGTTTGAGAACTGATTATATCAAAAATAATGGTATCTTAAACTTTGCAATTCATTTATTTTGGGAATTAGATATTGTTGGAGTACTTTTGATGATTGTATGTATAGGTTTTATCTTGGTTCCTTTAATCCTCGCAGGTGGTGTACAATCTAAATGGAATCAAGCACATATTATTGTTCCTATTGTTATTGGAGGGGTTTTGATTCCAGTGACTATTTTATGGGAAACCTATGTTAGTAAACATCCTATTTGCCCTGAAACATTTTACAAAAATAGAGGAGTATGGCCCTTATTGACTATCAATTTCATATTTATGTTTGTTAGTATGGTTGAATCAGAATATTTATATCAAATTTTGATTGTTGCAGTTAATCAATCTGTTAAATCTGCATCTAGAATTATTGTATTATCATCTTTTGTTAGTACACTTGTCTGTTTTTTCTATGGATTCTTAATAGTATACATTAGAAGACTTAAACCTGGTATTATTTTTGGGACTCTGATGTGGTTGCTTGCTGGTGGTTTGATGTACCACTTTAGAGGTGGAAGTACTTCCAGGGCTGGAATCATAGCAGCAGAATGTGTTATGGGTTTTGGTACTGGATTTTTTTCAGATGAGATTACAGTTGTAATGCAAAGTAATGTATCACATGAGCAGATGGCAGCTGTTACTGCCATTGGTTATGTTCTCTATAGAATTGGTGGTGCTGTTGGTTCTTCTGTTGGTGGGGCACTTTGGACGCAATTGTCATACAAACAGTTAGCAAATTCACTAGGAAATGCGACAATTGCTCAAGAATTATAAGATAACTTATATATGGGAAACACTAGAGAGACAAGTGGTCGTTGAAGCTTACAGACACGTTCAAAGGATTATAATTATTGTGGGTATGGCCTTAACTGTGATTATGATATTTTGTGCTGTCATATTTAGGGATCGTGAATTAATTGCTGAACAAAATTATGACCAAAAAGAAGAAAGAGACACTGAGGAATTTGACCTTTTCTCTTTCATAAAATCTAAGTGCTCAAGAAGAACATAAATTTATCTTACAAATAATTTAAATCTCCTAGCTGAGTTTTTTTACTTCTCATGCACAGTTCATAATAATAGCTTTTATAGTTGCAATCATTTTATTAGTGATGAGGATGTATATTGTCAAGTTCAATTCTCGCTAGTCAATCTATAATGAAGAAACGTGTTACTTTGTAACAATATAATAATTAATCAATAAGTAGATATTCATCACTATCAAGTAGTGCTTAGTAGTTTTAAGCTAGCTCGTAGGACCGAAAAGGAAGTTTTGGATAATTTGTGTGAAAAGTTTTGGTTAAGTTTGACTTTCATGTCATTTAATTACAATATTTTAGATTTTGCATTTGTAGAGATGAGAGTTGAATATAGTTAACATTGAAGATTTTTGACTTCTTCTATTCAGTCTACAGGATCAATGAGAAGATAGCACCCATCATAGTACTATGAAAAATTAAGTTGTGCTAATGCAGCAGCATAAAATTTAGATATATTTTCTGTAGATAGATCATAGAAGCTTCCGATTAGGAGTCTTTTATGGAGTCATATTTTACCATTCATGAGACCAATACAATTATAAGAAGATATTTTTACTTTTAATTTCTTATGTTGGTGTTCTAGCTTAAAATAAAAGATAGTGCGAGACACAAATGTTAATATCGAATACATCTGATAAGCTGAATGTACTCTAACCAGCTCATCGCCGTTACCACGGCACTGGTAAAAAATTTTCACTATGAATCATCATCAGAACTGTCTATAAATATGAGCTAGTTTGTATTGATTCTGTATATGATTTAGATTGAGCGAATTACAATAAACATTGTACCCGAATTAGTATTTTAATTAAGTACTATCCAATATAATATGAACTAAAGAAAGTGACGAAACACAATAGTCGTGCTTCAAAATATTTATCATTTTAATCAGACATGAAACCATAATCTGGAGGATTAAAAATGAATAAACCTTGCATATTATTTGAATAAATAATCTATATAGCATAGTTTTAATTAACTTCTAATCTTACTATTCGATATTAACGATCTTCCTTAATGGAACCGCCAATTCCTATACCTGCAATACCAAAGTCAGAGGTCACACAAAGAAACCTCAGAATAATTATTCTGAATATGATATCTCTTAAGATCCAAGTATATGAAATAAATCACAGCTTCATGTTATGTTTGGTTTTTTGCTTCTTCCTTTGCAAGAAGTGAGTTTTTCTATATTACACTTCCAGTTTCGGATATATATTAATAGTTAGAACTTAATCATTTCATAATTAATGTGGCCAAATGTTGAATGTTTAAAGAATTTACTTTAAAATACATGTACTACAAATTTATACTAAAAAAAAATCTGAAAATTCTAAGATTGCATAATTCTGTTATAATTCAATAACTATTAAATTTAGCTTTTGCCGAATACAAAAATATCTTTATTGAATATATATTAAATAAATGAGCATCATAATATCTGTCATTATGATTGAATATCCAAACATGGTGAGAATCAAAGTTTATTGATTACAGACAACTAAGTCTTACCTATTTAGAGTATTAATATTTTAATGGTATAGAGAGGTTAAGATGATTATTTGATAATGAGTATACGTGGCTTAGTTTGCAAATTAAAATTTGTTCAATATATTGAAGAAAATACCTCATAATCTTTCTGAACCATTTTCTCTGTTTATACCCAAAAAAATCGAAAAAAATTTAATTCACAACAGTTATTGTGGCTATTATCAATTTTCTATAGCACAATTATTACGCTTAATTCACTATGGTTACCACCCCTTTGTCGTGGATCTGTCCTGAAGTAACTGAACTTTACTTTTTTTTGTGCCGTTAAACAAACACAATGTTCTCTGAATCTTGACCCTAATACTAAGAGTTCACTTCTACTTATGTCTTGTAGAGAATTGGTGGCATGTAATTATTCAAACACAGAGAGAGAATATGATTAAAATTCGCTTTATGGACCATGTAGCAGCAAAATGATATGGGTTTATCAATGGGAAAATGACAGAAGAAGAAAATTGAGTTAAAGTATAGCTTTTTTGGAATCACAAAATATGAAATTCATAAAGTCTATTCAAGAGTCATCAATAACGTATCCCAGCTTAGCAATTAAAACAAAGGAAATTTCCCAAGCTTTTTGGGGTCTCAATATTTTGCTTGAAACATTATTCAATCTTCTTTTGCTTGGTTCTCTTTATTGTCTCTGATTTCATGTTTATCCATTTGGATGAATTCATGAACCCAAAAGCCTTGTCGACAAAGCAATTTATAGGTGGTAAATATATGTAGGTGAAAAAGATGACTATGAACATAACACCAACTATAACCTAGAAGATTTATACAGTTCTGCTAACATTATTTTCAAATTAAGTCTAGATGATAAATAAAACAATGAATTTTATATCCTTGTTCTGTCATCGTTAATACCAATCTTTTTCATGAAATTAATTTCAACCACCCCACAAAGTTAGGTGATAATGTCATACTAAGTACTTCGTGATCAACAGTTTCTTAAACAATGTGTACTATCTTCGAACAAAACATCGCACATTTAATTTGCACATTTAAATATATAGAAGTTAGAGATAATTAGTTTCATACGAAGGTATTTTAGTTCAGAAAAATTACTTTTATACTCTATATTTGCATATAGAAATACATTTTTAGAAGACAAACTTAGGTGGCGGAGTTTTTTACTTCTGAAATTGACATAGGGTTGAGTTTTATTTTAAGGCATATACCGCATAATTCCTTAGAAGAATAGAGTTAATGTCATTTAAGCATTAATGATACTATTTTGTTTGGTATTAAGCAGTGGAACGTTCCTTTAGTTGGTCGTATAATGTATTGATATGCTCACAGGTATACACATGGGACTTCAAATAATGGTTTTGTCAAAATCTGATGATGTGAAATGCAGTTTGACTATATCTTCATGAACGTACTAGGAAGGTCATGCATCATATATGACAAAAGAATATCAACTTATTTAGATGAAATGATAACAAAAAGATATCAACTGATTCAGATGAAATGATAACAAAAAGAGCAACAAAATTATGATACCTTCGTAATAAGCAGATGGTTTAAATTTATTCCCCTGAATTTTGATTTCATAACACTATACAAAGAAGGAAGTTTTTAGTCGCAATGATAAAATGCCAAAAAGAGTTTTACACCAGTCTATTATCAGAGTTTCAAAATAATGATTCGTGCACGAGTACTTCTATAATTTATATGCACATAACGTATGTTCGTTATGGTAGCTAAATGTGAGTGCGCTACACAATTTTGTTGCACAAAATTAGATTGATGCAAATTCATCCATGACAACTCTTGAGTGAAAAGAGCCACTTTACAATTATTCGGCATTGATATAAGGCGAGTTGAATGATAAAGTATGATATTGTAATAGCATCCAATAGCATGGAAAGATCTTGGTAGCTGATCAAGGTAAAACTTTTCTATAATATTGTCACCAAGTTTGTCTATAAATAGGGTAGTTTTTTAGTATGTATTTTAGGAGTAATTTACTCTGAGCGAATTACAGTGAACAATTGTAGCCGAACAGGACAATTTCTGTATAATCTAACAAATTATTCACTGCCACTGGTATCAATTATATATCTCATTGTACTATTGGTTTACTATTTAATTACTTCATGAAAAAGAGATGGGGAAATTGGTAGTTAAAGTATAATTTCATTTATCTAGTGCATTGGATGTAGGTGGCTCTATCTGGAATTATTATATTCTTTCGTATACGTTATCCAGGTGGTGTTCTTAATTGGTGGGGGGAATTAAATATTCAATGAAACTGCAGATGGAAAGAGTACGCCATATTTAAGTTTGCCAGAGGAAGGCTACTCTGGTCCTAGATCCTGGTCATGAATAAAACTGTCATGAATCATTAACCTCTCAATTTTGTATTTAAAATCTAGCCAACCAGTACGAAGCTCTTAAGTTCGCAGGGTGGTGTTTGGAAGACCAGTGTAAACGAAGCACTTCCAAGAGGATATTTTACTTAAAATTGAAATCATTAATTATAAATTTAAAATCCCACTACATTATATTCGTAGGATTTATTTTCAAGGTGGTTTATATGAATGCACGCTAAATTGGGGTTACAGATATTTATATCGATGAATGCCTTCATGGGGGTGCGATAATTACCGAATATTTGTTTATAATAGTTTCAGCATTACTAATCGCCCTGATAATAACATAACATCCTATTGGTTCTTGTAAATCTTTCCTAGAGTTTTGCGGTAAATATGGAAATTATTCTACAGGATTCGCGAAGTATTAGTTTTTGCCACTTAAAATCACAACAATATAGTTTCAAGAGAGGTTTTCTCATATATTCAAGAGGTTTTCTCATATATTCAAGAGGTTTTCTCATATATTCATAATGAGTTTTACTTCTGAAAAGCTAGAATACAGAACATTAGCATACGGTGGTTCATCTGATCCTCTTCATATCCTGAAAAAAGTAATTAATCTCACAAGACAAATTGATGGCAAATATGGTGCTGGACTGAACGAAATATTGGTGAAGATTTACTCTGCTTCTTTAAATCCTATTGATTTAGCTATTTACAATTCAAGGTGGATTTATTCAATCTTTTCTTTTACGCAGAACTTTGGTAAAGATTATGCTGGTGTTGTTGTATCTATTGGAACCGAAGCAGCTAAAAAAACTGGTTTAAAAGTGGATGACAAGGTTAATGGAACACTCTATGGTCTGTTCGGTCTAGGAACTGTCGCAGAATACTTTAATATTGACATCAAAAAGTCTAACTTTAGTATGGAGTTGATGCCAAAACGCCAAACATTCAATGAAGCTTCTGCGTGGCCCCTTGTATTCGGAACAGCATATCAGATGGTTACGAATCGAGTAACTGAGAATAGTAAAATTTTAGTTATAGGCGCTGGAACTTCTGTTGGGAGACTTGTTGTGAGTTTAAGTCGATATTTAAAAGTAAAGGATATCATTGGAACATGTTCTTCCCACTCGGAAAGTTTAGTGAAGAAATTAGGCGCCACTTCAGTTATTGATTATACTAAGCATAATTCCATATTGAATCCTGTGTTAGAATCTGTCAAAGAAGGGCAGTTTGATTTTATATTTGATTGTACGGGAAGTAGTGATCTACTTTCTAATCTTTCATCAATTTTAAAGCCCAAATCTGAAAAATCTGAGTATGTAACTATTGTTGGAGATGAAGTTTTTGATTTTGGTTCCATTGATTTTATAAAAATGATGAAGGGGGCGCCAAAGATAGCTGCTAGGAAAATTTGTAACATTCTAAGAATTTCCTCTTATAATTACAAAATGCTAATGATGGAACCAGGTATCGAGTGGCCCAAAGAAGGTAGAAGGTTATTTGAAGAGAATGAAATTGAAATTGCAATTGATAGCGTCTATAAGTTTGAGGATTTTGAAAATGCTGTGAAAAAGTTAGCTACTCACCAGGCTAGGGGAAAGGTTGTTATTCAAGTACGCGAGGAAGAGCAGGAATAAATGCGTTATTCCCTACATATATATTTCATAATGTTATTTTAAGTATATAGCTCAAAAATTGCTACATTACAGATTAAGTAAATTTACAGCAAATATTGCCTAGCTATTTTCTTTGCGCATGTGTACTCCTTGGTAAGTTTAGAAAACTGTATCTCGTTAATATTTCATTGTTTCCAATAGAGTTTCCTTAATTGAAGCATTTGATGTTTAATTACTAGAGCAAGGATAGAATTATAAATCAAATACAAGAATTATAAAGTTTAGTTTTTTCTCCTCCTACCAATTACAACACTCTAAACATATCTCTCAAGAACTATTTGTTATATAATCTTCGATTTTCCTATTATTTATACTGGTAGTAAATAGAGATCAACAAGTTAAGAAATACATTGTTCTATATACCTTAAGTGTTTTCATGCGGTTTTAGAGAAAGTCATTTCCTCGACTAAATAAAAACTATTAGAGCACTGAATTCCACTATATAGTGTTGTGATTTTTATCATAATATGTGGGTCACCTATAACTAAACCATCATCAATAAATGACGTCTGCAACTAGTTATAGTAAATGTCAGAATAAGAAGAGCGAATATTTCAATAGTTTGCTTGTTTAAGTAATTCAAGGCCCTTATGATAATTACAATTATTGTGAAGGGAACCTGGAGTGGGAAACTTCAGTAAGCTCTACAGAGTCGATACTTGAATTTAGGTTTTCACATAATAATTTTCTTTCTATCATATGCCAGTAAAATATAATCCACCAAGTATGGGTAACTTAAATATAAAAGGAAAACAGGAGAATATTAAGTTAATATCTACTAGTTGTTGCGAAAATACTAATTAATAATATCATTAGTGTAAGTTTGCAAATTATGATTCAATCAACCTTTGAATAACATCCGTGTCCGGTGTATGCCTAATAAATAATAGATACGAAAGTATATATTAAGAAAAGGTGTGTTAACGGCGGTCTTATTGTGAGGTAAAAACTCTAATCTATTCATACTAGAGAAGAAAAAGAAATAAGGTCGATACTCCAGAAATCTAATATTACGAAGCCAATGATGAGAAGGCTTTGGCTGAGGCATTTAAGTGTTATGATATTGTTATATCATTAGCTGGTCCACAAAGTGACTTTGACGCCTTGGCCCAAGCTGTTATTAATGCCAAGCCAAAGCTATACATCCCATCACAATACGGTATGGATTTGGATGTTACTCCAATTAATCACTCGAGTTTAAAGTGCAACACTCCAAAAAGGTCCGTGATGGTGGAGTAAAGGCTGTTGATATAAGCACTTCACACTTTCTTCAAGAAGGCAGCTGGAATGATATTCCATCTCATTCGTTAGCATTAAACTTTGACAGGTGATCCAAAAACCAAGTATGCGTTTACTTCCTACGAAATGTTGGTCAATCCATTGTCGTTGTTATTTTTAAGGACCCAGCGACTCTGCCTGACAAGATCAGAGCGTGGTCTGACAAGATCACCCACGAAAAATTGTTGAACAAGATGAAAGGGGAACATTACCTAAGAACATACGTATCCTACAAGGATTCTCTTGCTGAGAGTAAACAACGCTTGTCAGAAGACAAGAGAGGTTTTGAAGATTTCCTTTTGTACATCCAAACTGTGTGTGCATCTGGAGCCTTGAACTTTGATTGGGATTCAAAAGAATTGATCAACCTTAACGAATCTTTGTTCAAATGGATTAAGTTTGATAATTAGCATGAGAGTATATAGATATTGATATTATTAAGACGACGCGTATAAGATTCATGTAAGTTCAGTATTCGTGCTCCATGGTATTTCAAATATGGTAGTAAGTACCGTGTAAGCATAAAAGCTAGTTGAATTCAATTCACAATGGCCAAGTTAACAAAAAGTTTGCTAAGTGCCTATTTCGTAGAATTCCATGAAGTTTCAGGAGCCGCGGGATGCAGATTTTGGCTGTTCGAAAAATTTGATGCATGTTCGCAATTTGTAAGCAACATATCTAACCATTTCGGTTCGGATGACGATCATGAAACATAAAGGGCCGCAAAAAAATTGAAATTGAAATTGAAATTTGACAAGTGTTCATGCAAAAATGAACAAGGAATTAATTGGAATCACAAATTACATCGGTGCCTTCTACGATGACGCTAGCAAGACCAGTTTATTTATAATCGAAGCTTTACACCCATCTAACGTATTCAGATCCAAGGGTTTTGAAGTAGACTTTGTTTCCGAAACTGGTACTTATGGTCCAGATGCCCACTCCCTTACCGAAGTTTTCTAAAAAGAAAAACTTGGCTGTATGGGAGAACAAGGACTCCGAGTTCCAAAAAGGTTTTACTAACAAAAAAAAAGGTTCAGACGTCAACCCAGATGACTACATCATTCTCTATGCTTCTGCTGGTTCAAGTACTCTTGATTACACTAATGCTAAGGAATTTCAAGATGTTGTTGCTAAGATCTGGGCCAAGGGTGATGTTGTTTCAGCTGTTTGCCACGGACTAGCCATCTTTGAGGGAATGATTAACCCAGCTACTGGAAAACCTCTCATTGGAGGTAGGGCCATTACGGGGTTTTCTGATGAAGGTGAAGAAATCTTAGGAGTAACAAATAAAATGCAAGACTTGAATTTGCTTTCTGTGGAGCAAGTTGCCAGAAAGTATAGTGCTATATATAGCTGATCACCGGGCCTATGGTATGATTACACTGTTACTGATCGTAAATTGCTTACTGGTATCAACCACCAATATGCATCCTCTCTTGCCATCAACGTCATTGAAGTTTGGTCTGAAAGAATTTGGGTTGATTTTCTAGAATAGTTAAAACATTCTCAATCAATATACGATTTTCACAATAAGTTTATAAATAATATTTGATAGTTTACTTTGACCGTCGATATGGATAGGTCATATTAATTCTTACTTAGATAAATTCATGGAGGTTATTTAGCCAGAAAACAGTAATATATTTTATATATAATGGTATATAATTTAGATATTACAGGAAAAACTGATCTCTAAAAGTTAAACTTGTAGAGTTTGTAACAAATGTGAATAATAATGTATAGCTTGCACGTGAAGGTACTGTTATAGGAACATATCCTAACAATATTTGTTAGAGATCAAGATGATATAGGAGAATGGTAAACGTGTTGTGACACGTGAGAGCCCTCTAAGAGTATAACACATCATACCACTACCATAAGGAACAATATAAGGAACTAGACTAAGTAGACGTAGTTAGGTGTGAATAGGAATAGCTAAGTATTTAGATAGTATTGATAATAACTATGAATCACTTAGACTCGCTTAAATCCCAACATAATCTTACAAACTTTGTTAGGAAACTTATGGACCTTTAAGTTAGATCTAGTCCTTAATTTTTATTTAGATGAACTCTCAGAGGTTATTTAACCAGAAAACAGTAATATATTTATGTATAATAGTATATAAATTAGATATAACAGGAAAAACTGATCTCTAAAAGTAAACTTGTAGAGTTTGCAACAAATGCGAATTATATAGTGTATAGCTTGCACGTGAAGGTACTGTTAGGAACATTTCCTAACAAATTTTATTAGGGGCTCTGTGGCCGAGTGGTTAAGGCGGCAGACTCAAGTTCTGTTATCGTAAAGATGCACGCGTTCGAACCGCGTCGGAGTCAATATTTTTGTTTCAACAAAGATTTTTCCGCAAAAGCCATTTTATTATAGTGGGTTTTTTAGTATTTTTGACAAATTCTCACATAAAAAGTTATGTATAAGATGAACCTATAAGTCGTTAGAAGAAAAAATAATCCATTTTTGTGCGTATAATTCAACAGTTGCTCGCGTGATTTTCAAAATCTTTTTGAATCCGTCCTGACAAAATCCCTTCGCATCTCTCCATAATAAGGTATCCTTTAACATACCCCGTTCAAGGATTTTCTTTAATAAGAAGGGCAGCAGATAACTTTAGACTAACTTTGATGAGGCTTCAACGGGCCAAACTCATTTATAACTCATGGTACTCAAGAACGGATAGAAGTCCTCAGAATGAAAATGTTCCCCACAAAATAAGTTGGCATGTTATACACATGCCAACTCGAAAGACCTGGTGTGTCAATGTACAATAGACAATTAACGCGAAACACGGTACATTTTGCAATGTGCTGGGAACAACTAACAATGAACTATACCCTGCAAATGAGTGCATTCTGCCCAAACCCATACAAAAATTGCAATCTGCGCATTTATTTACTTTTGGGAGGGCCATGACGTCATGGCTCCCTCGAAATCAATACATATAAACAAACTATTACGTAATAAACATCAACTGTATTATATAATCTGGAAATTGTTTCTATCACATGGCAATATTTTAACTTTTAAAAACAAAAACAAATTACACACTCCAGCTATCCATCTATAAACATTTCAAAAGATCTCTTTCTGTTCTAATTGAATTTTAGGTTCGATGTTTCGATTTCCTTGAGCGAGGTAGGAAGTTTAATGATTTCGTGCCATCGTTCAGATATCAGTTGCTGCGCTTCAACAATACTGTTTTCAAATTCTCTACTGGTATTTTTTTCGGACCTATTGAATTCTACTGTTGGTCCGTGACCTGCCTGTATCTCTAAGAATTTATAGATAAATGATCACTTAGCTTGCTAGTGCTTGAGAAATTCTTTTTAACAAATTGTACCAAAATCTGCCTCCAGTCTCTTATCCCCAATCTTTTCTTGATGAACTTGGTACTCATTGACATAAAAAGTGCATACATATCTTCTTGTTGAACAATTCCACTTCCACTATCCACAAATAAATATCTCGTGCATTTTTCTTGTAATTTTTCCCATTTGTCTTTAATTCTATCTGACTGCTTCAATTGTTCTATTTCTCAGAGTTCATAATATCTTACATAATTAATATAGAAGACAATCTTTGACACAATGATATTCCTGACTCTGCTGTTTCCAACTTTATTCATCCGTCATGGGCACTACTTCCATAGGAATGTAGCTCTATTGGAATGTAGGTCTATTGGAATGTAGGTCTAGTGGTCCATATGTCCTCGTATTATGGTGGCTTGTACCATAGGGTGTGCGTATTATTGTGTAGTAGGTTTTATGGTGCGGGTTTTTGATGCAGAGTTTTTATGATCTTAGGTTTAAGGGTGGTTGGGATGAAGGGATGATGGACCTGGGGTGCAACATGGGGGGTTGCATTGGGTGATGAGGTCGGGGGTTGGGATACGCCTACGATTTATTGCAACAAGGAGTAGGTTGCATTGACTATTTCAAAATATATAGGGGTATATTTACTGGAAATAACCAATAGAATCAACATAAACGTACTATCAGATAAGACAAGGATGATAAGAATTACATGCTCCTTACTTAAAGTAATTATAGCAAATTTATTGATTTTTTTATATAAGTAGAGGAAATTTTTAAAGTTAAATTTTTTAAAGTAGAAAATTTGCATTAAATTTCATTTATGATGTTCCACCGCCTCATATGTCTTGTGAAAAATTGTGCCGTAAATAAAACTAGTCTTCATAAACATTGTGAAGAAAGAGAACCAAAGGAACCAATTGATTTGGCTGATATGTTTGATCAACTGGAAGAAATGGAAAGACTTTGTGAAATAGTAGGCGAGCTAAAGTTAGATAGTATGATTGGATTGGTGATCGACCAGGAATCATTAGACTGGCAATTACCAATCCAAGGATTACCAATTTACCTCCGGTACGCATGTCGGTGTGGCAAGGTGCGTCAGCTGTTCAAAGATATATTTAAACACCAATGTGTATTTAAAGATATTAAAGAAGCAGCATACCAAAAACTTCAATTTATTAATAGTAATCTTGGACAAAATGTCAAAGTATATTGTCCTACTGAGAAGGATATTTAGAACAACTTGTAAAATATGGAACTATTGAACAACCAAAAAACGTTGTAGCACTGGATAGTGATATTCCTCAAGAACACCACCATGAATATGTTAAAAAGATCATGACAGAAAGGGCATCCACCACAGTTATCAAAGCCTTTAATAGTGCTAGAAATGATTTGCAACAAGTATCTCAAATCAGGAGACTTAAAAAGTGTTTAGCATTAATGATGGTTCTCGTTGGAGCCAATGTTAATAATATCAATGTCACTAGATTGGATGTGGTGAAGAACATGAATGGAATAACCAAATCGACTAATTTCCGGTTACTAGTACATATAGTAATGTTGAACAATATTCTGATCAAATGGCAAAACTATTACACCTCGTAATGATTCGACTTCGAGATGATGAATTGACACGGAGGTTACGTGAAGGGATCCACACAACATTTGATGACCACGGAAAATTCCTCTCTAGGGGACAAGAGGAATATGATAAATTTTCTAGCAATACAGCGGAAGTCAGTCATGAACAGCGTGGTCGATTAGTAGCAGGTATATATAATTACACATCATTTACAACACTTTCATTATTGGAGATTGAGTTTAGGTGATGTATTAAAAAACCATTTACTAGTCTTGCGCTAGCAGATCCTTCTGGGCAACGGATTGATGATAGCATTGGTGAGTATAACGAAACTGATAATGATGGACCGAATACGTGGATATCACCGGAGATATTATCAAGACGAACCGCGCTTCACATGGGTGATTTTGGCATGCTGGAGAAACAGACGAAATTTTCGCAGCAGGCAAAATAGTGGCGGGGATAATGACACCCCTACTGGGAATGATACTGCAGTCGAGCAACGCAGATCGAATGATTTTATACTATTCTCTGCAGGATTGGCGATATGCATGCCAGTTAGCGCGTACCTTCGAGCTATTGGAATAAATTATTGTCTCAAATCGTGTATTCTTACGGATATATTAATGAAAGCCTAAATGGGTGAGCATCAAAGAAATGACGACTTATCCCTTGGACTTCAGGACTTTGAAGATGTATTTATATGTCAGGAGAATAACTACTGTATGATTCGACTGTTGGTACACTTTTATGTGTTGTGTTCTCAACGAGCATCTGTTAATAAGCATAGCCGGTATGAACTTACCTTCAACGAATACGGCAGAAGCAGTAACGGCTCGTCATATGAATATGATTGGCATAAGCATGGGTTGAACCGGAAATATTTTAATATGAGGGGCCAAATCGAAGAGCACTGAGATGTTGAAATAATGGTAGAAGACCTCGGATTGCCATTCGAAGACGCTGTAACTCTGAATCAAGATGGAAGCTCATCCGATGAGGAATCATCACCTTCTGGGGAAGGAGGAGTAGTGTTCAGTCATATTGATCTAGCAAGTTTTGTCGAAATAACCCAAGTTGATGTTATTATAAGTTCAAATTCTTCTCAGGATTATGAAGTTTATTAGGCGAGCAGTCATCTGAGGATTATCCTGAAACTGGCGATGACAACGGATCACCTTCAAGTGATGATGGATCATCAAGGGGAGGAGGAAATGGAGTCGGAGAAGATTTGGGTCAAGTTGACCACCAAATCCTATTATCAGTCCCCAATCGAATCCACCATTGACCATAGATTCATAATCTGGCCAATGTGTCAAATACGTTATATCCAGATCAAAGTAATATTCGCAGTCCATCTTCAAACATATTCACCAATACATTAACCTTTATAAAGATCGCGGAAAATCTCTTCCAAGCAGAAGTAAATCAATTAGTTTGAGTCCACGAAGTGCCTTACCTAATGAATACCGGAATCATAGATCTCAATCAGAATCAATAATTGGTCAGAAATGGTGTTCGGGTTTAGATCATTTGTTTTCCCAAATTCAAGTGAAGAAAGAAAATTCCGTAGCAGATTCAACGATAGCTAATGATGAACGTGTAGAAATAGTTGTTATTCCTAGTGATGATGAGGAAATACGAGTGATTATGAAAATGCCCTCAAAAAAGAAACCGAGACCGAGATCGGAATCGAGAACGGAATCAAGAACGGAATCAAGATCGAGAATGTGAGCTAGAACACCAGAATCTCGTGGTAATGCTAGAAACACCACATTAGACCTATTGACGCCTCCAGCTTTGACGAAGAAACGCAAACGGGTCTAGTATATGGCCAAATTTATAGTGAAAAGATTGGAGCAATGGTGATGAACGATTGATAATCACGAGGTAATGCGAGCCAATAGTCAAAGAGATCCTTATCTACCCTTAGTTAATATACCTAAATAAGGACAAGGGGTGATAAATTAGGGGGGGGATCTTCATCAAGGGATTTTAAAATTAGAGTGAGTTAAGTGTGAAATATACGTTTACCAGAGATTATTATATAATCAAAGATGTATTTATTGAGATGCGAAAATGTATTTATTGATAAACAAAGTTGTATTGATGAGTAAAGATGTATTTATTGATGAGCAAAGAATGATTGCATACGTTGAATATTAACCTTGATTTTAGTAGGATCATGATAAATGAGATTCATTTACCTATATGGAAAAGTAAAAAATGAACAGATAAAATAGATGCAGGGGATATTAATAAATTATAAGTTATAAAGGATAAATATACCAGGCGAAGGGGATTGATAATGTTTATAATGATATGAGGGAGATAACTGAGAAAGGATCTTATGGTTAGGTTTCAGTTTAATATTATTGTATACTAATCTTTGATCTTTAAAGATTGATAGAAAAATTGAGTATAAAAATTTAGTAATAGTATAAATGTGCAAATATTGTAATTAGTAGGGTTAATGTGGAAAATTCATAAATTATCAGAAGAGCAAACTTATATGCAGTGAGCTTAGGGGTGGTGATTTAGGGCCCCGTCATTTAGATGAAAATAGAAGCTGGTGCAAATGTAGTTGTATTTTTATAATCTTGAATAGAAGGAGATTATAAATATGTAAATATTATTATCAGAAAGAGATAATATGGAATTCTATTTACATATTAAAAGAGAATGTCTTATATGCAAACCGCTTAGGGGTGGTATTTTGGGCCCTATGAAATTTGATTAAAGTTGAAGCTAGAGCAAAGGTAATTGTATTTTTAGAATCTGGAGGAAGAGGAGATTCAGAATTCATAGTGAGTATGATCAGAAATAGGTAATTGGGGATATTTAAATTAGTAGAATAGTAGTCTTATATGCAGACCGCTTAGGGGTTGTGTTTTAGGCCGTCTTCATTTAGATGAAAATAGAAGCTGATGTAAAGGTTATTATATTTTTAAAATCCTGAAGAAAAGGAGATTCCGAATTGCTAGTTAGTGTGATCAGGAAGAGATAATGTGGAAATTTATTTAAAGTATTAGAAGAGTCATCTTATATGCAGACCGCTTAGGGGTGGTAATTTGGGCCCTTCCAATTTGGGTGAAAATTGGCGTTTCAGAAAAAGTATTGTTAATTTTATAGTCTTGAAGAAAGGGAGATTCTGAATTGCTAGTTAGCATGATCAGAAATAGGTAATTGGGGGTATTTAAATTAGTAGAATTTTAGTCTTATATGCAGACCGCTTAGGGGTGGTGATTTGGGCCCTTCCAATTTAGGTGAAAATTGACGTTTGAGAAAAAGTATTGTTACTTTTATAATCTTGAAGGAGAGGAGATTATAAATATGTAGATATTTTAGTCAAGGAGAGATTATGTGGAAATTTAATTAAATTATTCGAAGGAAGTATTATATGCAGAGCGCTTAGGGGTGGTAAGTTAGGGCCTCGTCATTTAGATGAAAATAGAAGCTGGGGCAAATGTAATTATATTTTAAAAATCTAAGAGCGAAGGAGATTCTGAATATGTAAATATTATTATCAGGAAGAGATTATGTGGAAATTTATTTAAATTATTAGAAGAGATGGTTTTATATGCAGACCGCTTATGGGTGGTGATTTGGGCCCTATTGATTTGGGTGAAAAAGGAAGTTGGAGCAAAGGTAATTGTATTTTTGAAATCTGGAAGAAGAGGAGATTCTGAATATGTAGATATTTTGGTCAAGGAGAGGGAATGGGGGATATTAAATTTATTGGAAAGATAGGATTATATGCAGAGCGCTTAGGGGTGGTATTTAGGCGCTTTAAATTTCAGGAGAAGTGAAGATTTTAAAAAGATAGGTATATCATGTTAGTCATTGAGACAATTAGATTATAATTCTTGGCTTAGAGAGGGAATATAGAAGTAGTTAGTGATTTATGATGGTATATTCGAAGGGTAATTTTCGGCTTGGAAGATGCTAAGGTTGTAAATGTGGGATAATTAGTAGTAAAAGTAGAATTCAGGAAAATCAAATTGATGGAGTTGAAATTGATGGAGTTGAACTTGATGGAGTTAGATTTGATGGATTTCTGATTATAGACGGAGAATTGAATTAAAAAAAGTTGTATGATAATAATGGAGAGTATAAATATTAATGGATTTAATGATAGTAAATGGACAGAGCGAATGGTAATGTTTAAAGAATAAAGTTAGAGGAGAAAAAGAGAAAAACGCGAAAAGAGCGAGCTCATAATCAGAAGGAAAAATTAAGAATGCAATGTGCGGGTGAAAGCGGGTAAATTAAGGAGTGTGGGAACCGAGTATAGAAAGGAGAGTAGGAAGCGAGTATAGAAAGGAGTGTAGGAACCGAGTATAGAAAGGAATGCAGGAATGAGGGTAAGAGTAAGAGCAAAGATGGAGTGTAGGATGGAGTGTAGGATGGAGTGTAGGAACGAGAGTAAGGATGGAGTGTAGGATGGAGTGTAGGATGGAGTGTAGGATGGTGTGTAGGATGGTGTGTAGGATGGTGTGTAGGATGGTGTGTAGGATGGTGTGTAGGATGGTGTGTAGGATGGTGTGTAGGATGGTGTGTAGGATGGTGTGTAGGATGGTGTGTAGGATGGTGTGTAGGATGGTGTGTAGGATGGTGTGTAGGATGGTGTGTAGGATGGTGTGTAGGATGGTGTGTAGGATGGTGTGTAGGATGGTGTGTAGGATGGTGTGTAGGATGGTGTGTAGGATGGTGTGTAGGATGGTGTGTAGGATGGTGTGTAGGATGGTGTGTAGGATGGTGTGTAGGATGGTGTGTAGGATGGTGTGTAGGATGGTGTGTAGGATGGTGTGTAGGATGGTGTGTAGGATGGTGTGTAGGATGGTGTGTAGGATGGTGTGTAGGATGGTGTGTAGGATGGTGTGTAG